>CM040185.1:94653622-94678622 GCA_022606455.1 Callitettix versicolor
GATCACCCATCCAAGTACTAACCACGCCAATGTTGCTCGACTTCGGTGATCGGACGAGAAGCGCTAGTTGGTAGCGTACTGGGGTTTCACCTCGAGGACCCGGGTTCGATTCCCGGCCAGAGCTTGGCATTTTCATACGCTATAAATCATCCCATCTTCTGCATTATCCCATGTGTGCACAATAGTCGGACGTTACAAAAAAGCGGTAATAACCTCAATGTGCTTTTCGCCTTAAAAATAAATTTAAAAAAATTATGTAAATACCGTTTTTCTGGCGAAAAATCAAGGTCATCATTGCCGTTATGTAAATACTGTAATTGGAGTTGAGTAGTGCGTAGATAGTGCACAGCCTTTCTCAGCGTTTATTAAAAGAAACTAAAATGAAGCCCTAAAACACTCGAAGAGAAAATACGAAGTATTTCCCAAAATTTACGGTCAAATAGAAAAATAATCGCAGTTGTCTCGCTGACGTGATAGAAGCGAATTTCCGAAAGTGTTTTCCTTTATTTTATCCGTTTTGAAATTCTTATTTCGGACGGGGGAGTCACCGAACGCCGAGTGGAATGAAGATGAACGACAACCGGAGGGGGTTTTCAGTAAGTTTAAAGAACGCGTTTGTGTCTTTTAAATCTAAATGTAATGGATTCTAGGAAATTACTGCGTTTAAATAATAAGTTTGGAGGCGTAAACAGCGTGGTGGGGGAAGAGGAGTCAGCTTCAAAACCAAACCTGGACAGAGTTGAAGGTATGAGAGGCGGAGTCCAACGACTCCGCTCAGCTGCGGTACGCGTTCAGTGGCTCCACTTACGTTAAAACAATAGGTTAGATTTTTGAATGCGTAGTCCGTCCCGCTCAGCCCAACTCCGCTCCGTCTTCGGTGGTCACGCGGCCTAAACTTTCAAATTACGACAGTACGAAAATGAACCCTGATCGCCGTCAAAAAGATTTCTTATTTTCAACAGATTTTGAAAAATCAAATTGCTAATTTATGCAGTTTTTAACGTTAACTATAGTGAAATTAGATTAAAAAAATAATAAGAAAAAAGTGATTACTTTTTTAAAGATTTGGCCAATTTGAAATTTTGCTACTTGTCCAAGCTGTTACAATAGATGTTTGTACAAAGTTTGAATCAAATCGGACCAAACTGTCGTTAGTGCAAAATGATTTCAGTTTCGAGTTCTTGTGATATCAGCGATCCTAGCGGTCAGATTGTAAAACGTTTTTTATGTTTCAGATATGCCGCAAGGACTGCGGCTTAAGCGAGTGGTTGAATTCCAGCACGGAGCGTATGAAATAAATGTGCACACTCACCCTCTGTGTAAGTCTTATTTTGAAAATTGTATGCCAAGTGTTTGCACTTATCTATATATTCTATCTGGGATACACTAGTGTAATAATTGATTTTTTTTTTATTTTGGTGTTTAACGTCCGACAATTGTGCACACTTGGGCTAATGCAGACGATGGGATGATTTATAGCGTATGAAAATGCCAAGCCTTGGCCGGGAATCGAACCCGGGTCCTCGGGGTGAAATTTTACGCTATCCACTAGGCCACCGAGACGGCTGTGTAATAATTGAGAAGGGGCGTATTGCACTACAAAGATATTTGATGATACTTTGGCCGTATATCGTGTTCAAATATTTGTCAAAGTCGTATCAAAGAAAACATTTTAAATTCGTTAAATTTCTTCGATCAGCTGGTTTATTAACTACGTATATTTTGAGGTTATGTTTACTTAAAAGCAACAGCTATAATACCGAATAATACTGTTAGAATGTTATACATTATATATACATGTAATGTTTTTGAAAACTTTTTTTTTAAGGCGAAAAGCACATTGAGGCTATTATCGCATCCCTGAATGTAAGTAGTCGGTCAGTGGCGGGAGAAATCCTCCCCTGCAACAATATTGCTTCTGTTGGACAACATTTGCAATGTTTACAATGCAAGTGGCTTTATTGCGTCTTGTCTAGGTGAGGAATGAGCTTGGATGTTTGAAGGTGTGTTTTGTAGAAGAGTGACTATGCGATTTTCACATGAGCCACTTCATGGGGGTTCGTAGACTAGATACAGAGGCCTTTTTCTGTATCGTAGCGGGGGAGCGGGATCTGTCACAATGGCTGACAGATGCTCGCGAAGCTAGATTTTTTGAAAGTTTGAGGGTAAATTCCTCGAGTGTGGGGGCTTTGAGGCCGTGGCGTATGGTTTCGTTCCTGACGAACCGCGGAGATTCGGTCAGTAAACGAAGGGAGCGGTTTTGGAAGGATTCTAGCCGTTTCTTTCGAGAGTTTGAGATGAGTGCGTACCAAGCCGGAGCTGCATAAGTAAGAATGGGAAAAATGTAAGTGTGAGTGTAAAGTGTTAAGGTCGTAAGTGTGTTAGACTCGGGTACCGCGAGGGACGTCTAAATCCTCAATAGGTGCAGATAGTCTGCACCTCCCAGCGGGGTAAAAACTTTAGAATGTGGATCTAAAACTGTAAACAAAAAGTTAGAAGAACGATTTAAAAAAAAATAATGTGATCTAAGTATAAATCTTACAAGTGATTTTTTGTGTTAATTTTGTAATATAAAAATGTTTTTGTGTTAAATATCCGTTACATTTAAATTTTATAATGGGTACTGAGAGATACAATTTTTAAAAGTATTAGCGCCTAGTTGATAGCGTACTGGGCTTTTCACCCCGAGGACCCGGGTTCGATTCCCGGCCAGGGCTTGGCATTATCATACGCTATAAATCATCCCATCGTCTGCATTAGCCCAAGTGTGCACAATAGTCGAACGTTAAAAAAAAAGTATTTATATATAAGTAAGGAATTAATTTTAAGGACCAACCTATATACTGGTATTTATGCCTCCTGTAGGCCCTTTCATATTTTGTATTGTATAATTTTTGAAATAAATAACACTGCTGCATTAAGTGTTTATCTTGCTATGGCGGTATTGAAAAAAAAGGAAAACACGAGTTTGGGACCGACCGTGGATACAAAGGAGAAAGATACTAGGTGTAAATGCCACTATAATTAAATAATTGCATTTGGAAAATCGTGATTCAAATGGACGATTTTTTAGAATGTGTGTATTTTAAATTTCGGTTTTTGTAAGCATCAGTGTGGTTATTCCACAACACTTACCATACTGTAGAATTAATGTTATTACTGTTTCAAAAGTCCTTGACAACTTCTATCATTCAAAATTGCACTTGTCAGTTGCAAATACGGTACAGTTATATTGTTAAAGCATCAAGAATTAACAGTATGAGTAAATTCAAGCTTAAAGTTTTTTTAATTATTTAAATACTTGGTAAAAACAGTAAAAAAATAAAAAAAAATATTGTCAGTTTTAAAAAAAATTGCTTATAATTAATAATGTTAAATACTGTTAGTCGATCTAAGTGATAAAATAAATATAAATTTCTGCAAATTTATGGACTGTTATAATATTCTCAAGAATTTTGACCGAGTTTTAAATTCCCGGAAATTTTACATCACTAGGTAAATTAAACTTAAATCTGAATGGGGTTTCATAACTTGTTATATTTAGTGTAAGCCCTTAATCTTAGCGTTATATTTAGTGTAAGCCCTTAATCTTAGCGTTATATTTAGTGTAAGCCCTTAATCTTAGCGTTATATTTAGTGTAAGCCCTTAATCTTAGCGTTAAGGGTGCTTGCCACTTACAATACAAGTATCCCACCCTCGCTTTCTGACAATAGAAAAGCCTTGTATATACGTAATATTATTTAATGTATCAAACGCTCCCCAAATTAACTTCTACCCTGTCCTTACACACGATTAGGTTCGGTAAGGGAAGTTGGAGGGGCGCCCGAGTGTACAGAAGTTCCGGGATTATTTCTCCTAGCCGTGCGTCATTATCGATATTTTTAGTTAACCCTGCCCGCTTTGAGGAGTAACCCATCTAATTTTGGCCTATTGTGTAATACTGAAAAAAATGGTTGTAAACATAACCTCAAAAATATTCAATATCGATGTGTAAAAATCAGCTGTTTTGTGGAAACAATTGCATTGTAGCACTCCTTTTCATGGTGTCTTCTGGTCCTTAATATCCTCGATGTCCCGTAAAAGACAGATTTTATCAAGTGGTCACGGATAATACCGGAATTTAGAATTAAAATCCCCTTTTTCCCTAGCAAATAATAATTTCCTTCCATTCTCGGTGATTTTGTGAATTGCGATACGAAACGCCGGTAAGTAAGCTTTGATACGGAAAAAATTTGAATGTTTTTAGCCAAAAATTCAAGTAGGCTTCAAAAAAACTTAATTTTGAGGTTATTATATACCAGTGTATTTAATTGTGGAACTAATACGTACATGCCGCTAATGTTGAGAAATTTATGTCCCCATGTTTTTTGTAATATATGTCCCCAAAAAGTCCCTCATTTTTGCTTAAGGGAGCTGGTAGACACCCTGTTTTTTCGGCAATCGCATAAAAAGACTGTTCACAAATAACGGAAGTCATATTTTTAACGATGTTTTCACAAGAACTGTGAAGAGGATAAATGCGAGCAGTACTTCGATTGTTGACTACTGTAGAAAATTTATCATACAAAGTAAACATCAATGACGTCAGAATATAGTTCAGTAATAAAAGACTAAAAATCGTAATTTATCTTGGTAAATTTAATATCCTGCGGGTTATAATATCTCTCAACGAAATTATATAGCACGTAATAAAAGCAAAAAAAGTTGTTTAAAATCATGACTTTTGCAAAAGTCCCGAAAAATCAGAAATACCAGATTCTCCAAGCATCCAAAGTTCACTTATACGCTGTCCCCTAAGCCAAGTTTAATCGACGAAATTCTCAACGTTACAGTAAAGCGAAACACGCCAAAATAAGAGAACAACCTTTATTTAACTTTCTCAGTTACGAGACTTTGCTTGCATATTCCTGGTTGCGTAACACATCGCGAGACACATAGATGGCGTTCACTGCTCATATTTTCGTTTTGGCAACGTAAACAAATATTATTTAACCCAAATAAACTGAGGTTGCCGCAAATCCTCCCTTACGCAGTAACTCACCCTCTTGTTGGCTGAATATTTTACTTTGCAGCACAATTTTGCGCCTGCTTTGTATATATTTTTATTTTATCATGTTACTTTTATTGTCGTTATGGGTTTTGTCCGGGTGGAATTTTGCAATCGATTTTAAAATAATTTTCCGATGAGATTTGTTTGACATTTTGTATACATCTCTAAACTCGATGACAATAAAATAATATTGGCTTATTTGTGAATATTGAACGGTGCCATGGACACTATTACTGAAATTGGGTTTTGTCCGGGTGGAATTTTGCAATCGATTTTAAACTAACTTCCCGATTAGATAGAGGTTTGAAATTTTGTATACATCTCTAAACTCGATGACAATACAATAATATTGGCTTATTTATAAATATTGAACGGTGCCGTGGGCACTATTACTGAAATTGGGTTTTGTCCGGGTGGAATTTTGCAATCGATTTTAAACTAACTTCCCGATTAGATAGAGGTTTGAAATTTTGTATACATCTCTAAACTCGATGACAATACAATAATATTGGCTTATTTATAAATATTGAACGGTGCCGTGGGCACCAATACTGAAATTGGGTTTTGTCCGGGTGGAATTTTGCAATCGATTTTAACCTAACTTCCCGATTAGATAGAGGTTTGAAATTTTGTATACAGCTCTAAACTCGATGACAATACAATAATATTGGCTTATTTATAAATATTGAACGGTGCCATGGGCACTATTATTGAAATTTGGGTTTTGTCCGGGTGGAATTTTGCAATCGATTTTAACCTAACTTCCCGATTAGATAGAGGTTTGAAATTTTGTATACAGCTCTAAACTCGATGACAATACAATAATATTGGCTTATTTATAAATATTGAACGGTGCCGTGGGCACCAATACTGAAATTGGGTTTTGTCCGGGTGGAATTTTGCAATCGATTTTAAACTAACTCCCCGATGAGCTAGAGGTTTGAAATTTTGTATACAGCTCTAAACTCGATGACAGTACAATAATATTGGCTTATTTATAAATATTGCAGTGCCATGAGCACCAATACTGAAATTGGGTTTTGTCCGGGTGGAATTTTGCAATCGATTTTAAACTAACTTCCCGATTAGATAGAGGTTTGACATTTTGTATACAGCTCTAAACTCGATGACAGTACAATAATATTGGCTTATTTATAAATATTGAACGGTGCCATGGGCACTATTACTGAAATTAGGTTTTGTCCGGGTGGAATTTTGCAATCGATTTTAAACTAACTTCCTGATGAGCTAGAGGTTTGACATTTTGTATACAGCTCTAAACTCCATGACAATACAATAATATTGGCTTATTTATAAATATTGCAGTGCCATAGGCACCAATACTGAAATTGGGTTTTGACCGGGTGGAATTTTGCAATCGATTTTAAACTAACTTACCGATGAGCTAGAGATTTGAAATTTTGCATGCAGCTTTAAATTGGATGACAATATAATATTGGCTTATTTATAAATATTGAACGGTGCCGTGGGCACTATTACTGAAATTGGGTTTTGTCCGGGTGGAATTTTGCAATCGATTTTAAACTAACTTCCCGATTAGGTAGAGGTTTGAAATTTTGTATACATCTCTAAACTCGATGACAATACAATAATATTGGCTTATTTATAAATATTGCAGTGCCATGAGCACCAATACTGAAATTGGGTTTTGTCCGGGTGGAATTTTGCAATCGATTTTAAACTAACTTCCCGATTAGGTAGAGGTTTGCAATTTTGTATACAGCTCTAAACTCGATGACAGTACAATAATATTGGCTTATTTATAAATATTGCAGTGCCATGGGCACCAATACTGAAATTGGGTTTTGTCCGGGTGGAATTTTGCAATCGATTTTAAACTAACTTACCGATTAGGTAGAGGTTTGCAATTTTGTATACATCTCTAAACTCGATGACAATACAAAAATATTGGCTTATTTATAAATATTGAACGGTGCCGTGGGCACTATTACTGAAATTGGGTTTTGTCCGGGTGGAATTTTGCAATCGATTTTAAACTAACTTCCCGATTAGGTAGAGGTTTGCAATTTTGTATACATCTCTAAACTCGATGACAATACAAAAATATTGGCTTATTTATAAATATTGAACGGTGCCGTGGGCACTATTACTGAAATTGGGTTTTGTCCGGGTGGAATTTTGCAATCGATTTTAAACTTACTTCCCGATTAGATAGAGGTTTGAAATTTTGTATACAGCTCTAAACTCGATGACAATACAATAAAATTGGCTTATTTATAGATATTGAACGGTGCCATGGGCACTATTACTGAATTTGTTTGGCCATTATTTCGGCATGATCAAATGTACAATATCGACATTCCGTCTGTTTTCTTGCCATCGTAATGTTGTCGTTGTTTAGTACAAGCCAGGATGGCCGAGTAGTCCAAGGCGCCAGCTTTATTATATTATATTTTTTTTTTGTGTTTAACGTCCGACTATTGTGCACACTTGGGCTAATGCAGACGATGGGGTGATTTATAGCGTATGAAAAAGCCAAGCCCTGGCCGGGAATCGAACCCGGATCCTCGGGGTGAAATCCTAGTACGCTAAGTTCTGGTTCCCGGTTGGGAGCGTAGATTCGAACCCATTTTTTTTTATAGCATATTGGCAAGTTTAATAGAAACGTAATTTGTTTTTTGTTGCGAAGCCTATATGTTTTAAAAAGTTGTATTTTCCTTTTTGTATTTTTCTTTTTGTATTTTCCTTTTTGTATTTTCCTTTTAAAAAGTTGTGGTTTCCTATATGTTGTATTGACTTGTCAAGGATTTGGCAGTACGCTAATGTTCTAATTTTACCTTTGGAAATTTAGAGTTTATACTGTAGTAAATAAAAAAAAATACACGATAACGACATTCCGTTTTTTTTTTGGTATTTTAAAAATAATTAACAAGACTAAAAGTAAAAAATAATTATATAAATAAAAAAAAACTTTTTAAAAAATCACTCTTTTAAAATGGACTAAAAAGTATAAAATAAATTCTTATAAATCCGTGAATCTATCGAGATTTATAAACCTATACAGATTCATAATCGCACACAGATTGTCTTAAAAACTTTGTGACAGTGAATTTTTATAGATATTAAAATACTTGTACAATTAAAAACAAAAAACATGGGGCGCTTATAGCCTAATAGATAGTAGTTATATAATTTATACATATCTTTCAGGCGCTCATAGCATAACAATAAAGATACTTGAAATTGTTTTTACCTTATGAAAGTTTCTATATAAATTCTTTCAGACTGTGTTCAGCTATTCAAGTAAGTTCCAGATGTAGGTCACTATTGAATGTGCTAAGACGACACTTGTGCAGTAAGCAATATACAGTCCCTAATCCAGAAGCCCAACGCGGATCTGTTATCTGTTTAAAATTCATGATACAAAACTCAACTCAGCTGTTGGGGGGGAGAACCCTGTTGGAAAATGTAATATTTGCTTAGGCTTTAGTCGAATATATTTTGTCCTAGCGAAGTTGTATAGCGACTCTTTAACAGATATTGAGCTATCGCAGCAGACGTCATAGTAAGACCCCAGACCCGAGACCGTAATATTGTTATTGAGGGGGTATTATTATGTTATATATTTTTAATGACATTTTATTTTTATAAAAATAATGACATTTTAATGACATATATTTTTAGTGACTCTTTAACAGAGAATGAGCTATCGCAGCAGACGTCATAGTAAGACCCAGACCCGAGACCGCAATATTGTTATTGAGGGGTATTATTATGTTATATATTTTTAATGACATTTTATTTTTATTAAAATAATGACATATATATTTAATGACTCTTTAACAGAGAATGAGCTATCGCATCAGACGTCATAGTAAAACCCAGACCCGAGACCGCAATATTGTTATTGAGGGGGTATTATTATGTTATATATTTTTAATGACATTTTATTTTTATAAAAATAATGACATTTTAATGACATATATTTTTAATGACTCTTTAACAGAGAATGAGCTATCGCAGCAGACGTCATAGTAAAACCCAGACCCGAGACCGCAATATTGTTATTGAGGGGTATTATTATGTTATATATTTTTAATGACATTTTATTTTTATAAAAATAATGACATTTTAATGACATATATTTTTAATGACTCTTTAACAGAGAATGAGCTATCGCAGCAGACGTCATAGTAAGACCCAGACCCGAACCGCAATATTGTTATTGAGGGGTATTATTATGTTATATATTTTTAATGACATTATTTCTCGAGCCAACATTCCTTTTTCTCAGCACATACTATATTCGTACAGGTATATTTAGAAAGATTTTTTAACCGGCTTCTGACATTTCAGAACAATTTTACGCTAAAACTTTTACTGTTTGTGAAACAATTTACACATAAAAGCCACTTTTAACTGTCAGCCAAAACGGCATCGGATGCGCATGCGCGGCATCACAAATCAGACAATATTTTGTATATTTTACGAAGCTAACTTATTAATCACGAATAGGCAATCCAATACAAATGTCATATTTTTGCAAAACGTGCTTAGAACAATTTTAATATTTATTTAAAAGTCATTAAACTTATAGGTTATGTGGCTCTACTGACAGTCCCCTATCCCTGCCCGTCGTACAAGCCGGGACAAGCATTTCGAATACCGAACACATGTTTTGGACACTGTTTTCACACAAATATATTTGTGATTTCTCCTTGTATTGTTAATACGGATTTCATAAAATACGAAGTACAATTAAAATGTCAAAATACATTTAGAGGTTATCAAGCATTCCTTGTCAATTGACTGGAAGACCTATTAAAATTGTGTTTGTTATCACTATAAACAAGTCGCAGGGACAGACACTTCAAAGAGCAGGATTGTATTTACCAAATGCCGTCTTTACTCAAGGACAATATGTAGCTTTTTCAAGGATAACTAAATCAATTAACGTGTTTGTATGCATTAAAGAAAATTAAATACAAAAAGTACAAGAAGGTTACATTCTTACATCAAATATGGTTTACAACGAGGTATTGTAATGCCATGTAAAAATTGTTACAGGAAACAATTGGAAACTCGATTTTACTAACATGCTATTGGCCTTCAGTACTGAATTTTCTCAGTAGTTTACACTAAGATTATGTGCAATAATAAAAATAGTATAACCTACCAATTTTATCCTACATAATGTTGTTGTAATTGTTAACACATATTTAGCCAACACTTTTAACACTATATTAACATTTTTTTATGTTTATATATTTACACTATGTACATTTTGTTTCCTTTTCAAAAAATTGTCTGACTATGATAAATTTCAAAATAATTTTCCAAATGCAAAAGAACACTACATTTTTTGCACTGGTAAATTGTTTCAGACCTTTTTCCTTTTGCAGTACATACTCTACACTTTCTAGATGACCTTGCTTTGCTTGTTGGGGGGAATTTCCCTATAAAATGTCCCCAGAATTTTAGTTATATTTGGATTAGAAGTCCACTGCCAATCATTTACTTGTAGGTTATGTGTAGTATTGTCTGCAATTAGGCCTATTTTCACAGATCTCATCATCACTGTTATCACTATCACTGTCATTTTCGACAATATCTTCTTGCTCTTCATTATCACTAATCTCACAACCACTTTCATTAAAAACATCCTCAACAAACTCACTAAATGCACTCGACGAAATAAACAATTCCTAACGAGAAGCCATGTTTCTACAACTGTCAAATTCGTACACAACTTCACAAAGAAACTGGCGGAAATTAACGAGTAACAACGGAAATAAACGAAGGAAAAATATCTCATAGATTGAAAATAGATTTATATTTCTATATTCGACTTTTAGGCTAGAAATATACGGCAAAGAGATCAGGGAAGTAGAGGACGGACATTGCCCGTCTTTAGTACTTAAGCCATTGAGAGAGGACGGGCATTGTTTTTCGTTACCAATGAGTTAAAAAAACAATTATCTGTATTGAAATGTATATACTGTAATGACTTATAAATTTGTGATTATTATTTCAAACCGATCCTTTTTTGATTTATTTTTTAAACATGTTTATCCTTCCTTCCAACTACCGCCCTCACCCGGACTACTCTTATTCAAAAGGCTGTGTTTACTTAAGACTTTCACAGTGCGAGATTTCGCACGGCCCCTGGTATAATAATACTTATACCGTTCTAAGGAAGTGTACGAAACCACGTTCTCCAACGCGTTCGCGATTCAGTTGCTCGAGTTTACAAGAAAAACCGCATCGTCAGAACTAATTAAAAAAAATTAATCTCACAACCGACGGAACGCCTCAAGAGAAGACGGTTTCCTTTAATTTGTAAAACCAAAGCGAAACAACAGGTCTTGTAAATTTGCATTAATTACGTGCTTCGGTTTCTCAGTACTTCCGGTAGAGTGCTCCACCTACAAAATATATTTGTAGTATACATAGTTAATGATAATGATAAGGGTTCAGCGGCACGGCTACCATATTGCACTGCTAGCGTTCAAACAGTATAATTAGGATTATGACTTATTGTCCCGTCTGGTGTATTTACTCACCTCGTAAAGGTTACCGCGGTTTCGAAACTACTGTTTTCAGGTCTTAATACAATATTTCAAATCCCTCTTTCGAGGTCGTCTCAAAGCTGAACAAAACATTGAAACACACACTTCACAAACACTAAACATAATTACACGATTAAAATACACACGATAAAATTTGGTTTGACCAAACGATACGTGTAACCTGTATGTCGTTACATTCCGGACTGTCAGGCAAATTTTATTGTCACTATGTTGAGTATAATGATCTGCCTTTCTTAGTAGCTTCGTCAATTCTACTTTTTTTGACGCGTTTCGAAGAACATTCATCTTCAAAAACTATATCTATACTCAGTACTGATTATATATTAAGTATAGATATAGTTTTTGAAGTGGAGGTTCTCCGAAACGCGTCAACAAAAGTAGAATTGACGAAGCTAAGATCATTATACTCAACATAGTGACAGTAATCCTAGAAGAAAAGAAGAAGAATATAAAAAGAAATTTTATCTTTTTTTTTTTAATCGTGTAATTGTGTTTAGTGTTTTTTTGACTTGTGTTTTCAATGTTTTGTTTAACTTTGTGACGACTCGCCAGAGGGCCATTTTTTATTACGGTCTGAAGATGAAACGGCAAGGTTTCGAAACCGCGATAAACTTTACGAGATGAATAAATAGATAATCCTAATTATTTAAATATGTGGTGAGGTGGCTATGTTGCAGTAATGAAATTCAAACGGTAATTCGAATGAAAAATTCGCCGTCGGTCACTGCCTACTTTTGTTTCCTGATTTGTGTGTGTGTGTGTGTGTGTGTGTGTGTGTGTGTGTGTGTGTGTGTGTATGTGTGTGTTTTAGTACGTTTACGTTCCACGTTCGCAATTTTTTCCTATTTCATTTCATAATTTGCACAAAAATCGTTTTTTGTAATAACCAGAACTCATATTTTTTTTTACCTTACATGTATTTGAAAATGCGATTTACCGTCGTAATCAGCGTTAAAGACTGCATAAATTAGCATTTTTAATTTTCAAAATACGTTGAAACTCAGATATTTAATTTAATAAAACTCGTAAACTTTCTTTTTAACTCTAATTACACTACGTATTATACAAATTTTATGTACATAGGTCTTTAATACAGTAAGTTATCCGTGCTTAGTTATTCACATGACTGTTACATGATCGACGTATACGCTGCATGGTATTATCGTAAATAGTGTAAACGTGTTTATATTTTAACAGAAACATTCCTGAAGTCATTCAGAATTGGTTGATTCTGTTTGGAGTGTTCCTATCGCATTCCACTAAGATGGTAGGGTCGTTTACTTTCCGATAATCGATCTTTCTGTTATCGATTATCGTTCTGTTTAAGTGTTTTGTTTTGTGTAAAAGGTTACTTTTATTATTCATTATAAATTATTTACGATGGAAGACTGTTTAAAAATGTCAGGTAACATAATTAACATGACCGTTAATAGAAACTAACGGATAAAATGTTGACGGGTATTCAAGACTGCTGTATATGTAGATTTTAATGTTTTTTTTGTGGTAAAGTTAGAGTTACAAAATAGGTTAGGACAGTGAAGCTTTAAAATCTGCCTAAGTTAGCACTATATATTTGCAAATTTCGTTAAAAATACTAGATGGCGGTCACGGTTCATTTTACAATTTTCTATAAATTTCGCCAAAATATAGCGATTAATACAAAGTTATTCAATGCTTCTATTACGTCAGCTAGACAGCTGTCGTTGTAATATTCATATTCGTTCTAATAAGGTGTATTATTTAACTTGTTCAAAGCCAGGACAAAGTGGCCGGCGACGCCGGACTTTCCAGACACCCTGCCAATAATACTGCGGGAAGGGTTCACTCAAATGTACGGCGCGCATATAAACTGCCTATTAGTAACATCCAAGCACGTCAGTGGGTTACCAAATAAAACGGTGCACTTCCAAAACGGAACACGGCTTTGCACTTACCGATTGTCGCGTTTGTAGGGGTCGGTCGGTTGTTTTGAACTTTTAGGTTAGGTGCAAATAACACTGCTGCAACAATCGTTTCGGTTTTTAAGCTGTAAAATGTGAACGAAATTTTAAAGTTTTTCAAGTAGGCTCGATACGGATAATATTAAGTTTGTCAGTAGAATAGGGGTCGGGAATTTTGTACCGTGATTGTGCAATTAACATTTTGTTTTTGGTGTACAAACTGCGACTACAAGTTATTTATCACTCGTCTCCGTATTGGTCGTTCCTTGCTAACGCATGGATGGGGAGGCGGGGACCCACCTGAATGCGAGTTCTGTAGGGAAACTATCACAATAAAACATTGCTCGATTGTAATGGTTTCCGAAATTTACGTGTTATGTGTGGACTGAGCAATAGTTTGCAGACGATGTTGGGAGATAGTGTCTCGGCCGTTGACCGGGTCCTAGACTTCCTTCATCGTCTGAATTTTTTAAATAAAATTTAAATCCCCTGTAGACGCTAGGGGCGGGGATATCGTGGCCATCTTAGTGTCAGAGCGTTCGTCTGTTCAGTGGCTATCCAGCTGTGCTAATGAGAGGTTACCGTTGCTGCTCGTTCCCGTACGATACTAGTTTGAAATGTGTGCTGCTATTGAAAATCCCGTGACCTGTGAAGTGCGGTCGGTGATACGGTTTTTGTTGGCTAAGAACAATAAACCAATTGCGATTTATCGCCAACTCTGTGAAGTTTATGCACTGAAGGCGGAGTGCATCAATGGTGCATTAGGTTTAAAAATTACTGAACTAATGTTCACGACGAAGAACAAAGTGGACGGCCAAGCATTGTGACCTATGAAATTGTCTCTAAAGTCGATGAGAAAATTAAAGAACACCGTCGGTTTACAATAACAGAGCTATCGCTTAGTTCTTCACAAATTTCATTGTGAAGAAATTTGTCATTGTTTGTGGTAGGGCCCCTTTAGAGCCTTGAAAAATTGTTTATATTTGTTTTGTTAAAATGTTTATATTTGTTTTATTTTGTTATTTAGTTTTAGGTACGTTTATATTTATTTTAATTTTCTTTTTATTGTTGTAGGGCCAATCTACAGCCCTACAATAATTTTTCTATATGTTGTTGTTTTTAGATATACTATTGTTAACTACTTTTAGTCATATATCAATAACTGTTATTTTGTTTTTTGTTTATTTGCTTTTCTTATTATAGTTTGTTGTTTGTTTTCTTATTAAATTTAAATTTTTGTTTATTTTATTCGTTCTTTTATATTTTTATTCTGAGTAACGGCGATAATAACCACATCGGTTTTTCGCCGGGGAAAGAAACAAATTATTTATTCTACATAGGCTCTAGGTTAGTCAAGCAGTCATTCAAGAGCTGAGTTCTCCGATTATCAGCGCGATAATGGTCTAGGAATGTCTGCGAAAGTCAAATAGGCTGGGGCAGAGTAATAAGGTTATACTTCTCTGGGCACCAGGACACGATAAGATAGAGGGAAAGCAGATTTGCTGGCAAGGAAGGGGTCATCGACCAAACTTATAGAATCAGAACGCTTTTGTGGACATGAGGACAGTTACTTCAAGATGAGACTTAGAGAGAAAGAAGAGGCTAGACGAGCTAAGCTCTGGAAGATAAACTAAGGTTAAGATAGGCTAAGAAGCTCGTGGGAACTTTGACAGGAGCAGGGCAAAAATCTGTATTATCGGCTTTATATAAAAAAAGGTATAACTTCTGACGGGCTTCCTTACGAGGCCACCCTTAAGAATTTGACCTTAGTAGAAGATCCAACTTGCAGATACTGCGTGAGGGAAGACCCCCTATCAGCTATTGGTAGATTGTAGGGCGACAGCTAGTATTTTGGGAAGTCACCGTTTAGAAGTGAGGAATCTACCTGCCTGGAATACTCTCCGAATCATTGACTTCACGAAGAGGCTAGGACTGCAGAGGACATTGTAACTGAGAGTTTCAGGATGTAGTAAGTGGGGCACAATAGATCTACGAACCCGTGTTATTCATTCATTCATAGACTTTAAGTTGAGGGTGAACATAAACAGTATGAGACAAATTCGTTCTACTTACATAGTGCCCATATGAGAGCTTTGTAAGCGCTCACTGCTGGCGGCATCTTGCGGCAGTGTGTTCAACTGCAGCTACAGTTAAATAGATACTAGTACTGTGTATATCCGCTAACGTTTTTAACCCTGTACTTGCTGCTTGCAGTGTTCGTAGCGGCAGATAGTCCAGTTACTTGCACTTTAGTATTTTTTTACTCCGATTTTATACCCCGAGGACCCGGGTTCGATTCCCGGCCAGGGCTTGGTATTTTCATACGCTACAAATCATCCCATCGTCTGTATTAGCCCAAGTGTGCACAATAGTCGGGCGTTAAACACAAAAAAAAATAATAAAAAAAATAAAAAATTCACCCCGAGGACTCGGGTTCGATTCCCAGCCAGGGCTTGGCATTTTCATACGCTATAAATCATCCCATCGTCTGCATTAGCCCAAGTGTGCACAACAGTCGGACGTTAAAAAAACAAAACAAAAATACTATAGGCATGATAAGTAAAATTTTCATTTCTCCTTATTTTAATTACTGTTTAACCATTTAAAAATATTTAAAAACTAATTTTTAATTACGTTTTAATTATTTGTAACCGTTTACAATAATTGTATACGAACACAAATTATGTTCGATTGAAAATAGTGCTTAAGTAGTCAGGTGGGTTTATTGTTGAAGTTAACTCTTTGCATCAATCAGCTGTTTTTTGTCATTAGCAAAATAGGACTAATGAGCGTTTAAAACTTAATTCCTAAACGGTAGATGTTTTTATAATTTTTAAATGGCTCGATGATCGATGTGGCTAAAACTCGATCAGTCTGCTGCGTCTGTGAACTGCGCATCTCAAGGTTTGTGGATTCGAGACGCAGTTGCATGACATGAAGTATGGACGTTAAGCAAAAAAAAGTAACATTTAGTAGCGCAAAAGAGTTTTCGAATTGTATTCTAGAATTTTTTGATTAATTTCGACACTACCAGCGTACAAAAACACACGAAACATTTTTAACGTCAGAAGTCTTTAATTAAAACCATGCACTCTTATCAGGCTCGTAAAAGATAATTTTTCAAGTCAGCTCTGGAGATAAATGGTTTGTTCCGCCTCGGCTTCCTCAAAGTTGGGACACACCTTCATTTATCATCACACCTTAGCCCTTAATATCTGAACGTTATATACGTTTTTCATTCTTTTCGTATAAAAGTGTAATTTAATTTGAGAGTGAGTTTTTTTTGTCTTAAAAAAATTTAATTTCGAATGGTAGTTGTAAACAAACTTTGTATTTTATTGTTTAACGTTCATAACTTTTCGCCAGTTAGGCTGATCGGTTACGAGGATTATGATGGGAAAAGGAGGAATATGATATTCGGGGACTTGAGGTAAGCCGGAGTTCGTGTTCATTGGAGGTCAGAGCAGGAATCTTCTATTGGAACACGACACACAAGTCAAAGGGTGTACAACTTACAACTGTTTGGGAATAACACTTACGAGCGATGGACTCTGGTACACAGCGATAAAAGATTTTTTTGCGTTTAACGTTCGACTATTGTGCACACTTGGGCTAATGCAGACGATGGGATGATTTATAGCGTAAGAAAATGCCAAGCCCTGGCCGGGAATCGAACCCGAGTCCTCAAGGTGAATTTTTTATATTTTTTGTGTGTTTAACTTCCGACTATTGTGCACACTGGGGCTAATGCAGACGATGGGATGATTTATAGCGTAGGAAAATGCCAAGCCCTGGCCGGAAATCGAACCCGGGTCCTCGGGGTGAATTTTTTTTTTTTTTTTTTTAACGTCCGACTATTGTGCACACTTGGGCTAATGCAGACGATGTGATGATTTATAGCGTATGAAAATGCCAAGCCCTGGCCGGGAATCGAATCCGAGTCCTCGGGGTGAATTTTTTTTTTTTTTTTTAACGTTCGACTGTTGTGCACACTTGGGTAATGCAGACGATGTGATGATTTATAGCGTATGAAAATGCCAAGCCCTGGCCGGGATCGAACCCGAGTCCTCGGGGTGAATTTTTTTTTTGGTGTTTAACGTCTGACTATTGTGCACACTTGGGCTAATGCAGACGATGGGATGATTTATAGCGTAGGAAAATGCCAAGCCCTGGCCGGGAATCGAACCCGGGTCCTCGGGGTGAATTTTTTATATTTTTTTTGTGTTTAACGTCCAACTATTGTGCACACTTGGGCTAATGCAGACGATGGGATGATTTATAGCGTAGGAAAATGCCAAGCCCTGGCCGGGAATCGAACCCGAGTTCTCGGGATGAATTTTTTTTTGTGTTTAACGTCTGACTATTGTACACACTTGGGCTAATGCAGACGATGGGATGATTTATAGCGTAGGAAAATGCCAAGCCCTGGCCGGGAATCGAACCTGAGTCCTCGGGGTGAAAGCCTAGTACGCTATCAACTAGGCCACCGAGGCGGCTTTGCAATAAAAGGTCGAAACACCTTGGGAAGAAGAGCAATAAGGATACTGAACAGCATCGTATAGGATCAACAGATATCGAAAATAAATAAACATAGAATATACAATACAATTATAAAAAGTATAGTCTTATATGGAAGCGAAGTATGTCTAGTGAAACAAAAAAATGACTTAAAGCTACAGAAATGAATTATTGGCGAAGAGGCGCAACGGGAAAAAAGATAAAAAATGTAAGAATTCGTGAAAATCATGGATGCGAAGCACATCACTGTAGACGACCTTAAGGCAAACCAACTTCGACGGTTTGGCCATGTCCAAAGGACGGGTAATAATCGACTTCCCAAACAGATTCTAAAGTGGAAACTACATAATCGTAAGAAAAAAAAGGAAGACCAAGATTTAGTTGGAGAGAAGGCATGATAGGGAAGTGAGAGGTATGATGGGATCAAAATCTATGGGACGACAGAGAAAAATGGAAGCTAGGAATCGGAAGACGTCGGAGAAAGTTTTAAGCGTAAAAGAAGAGAAGGCTAATGGGATCGGCTTTAACGAAAAGGGAAAAGCTAACGGCAGTAATTGCAGTCATGAACCTACGACCTTGAAGTATACGCAAGTTCAGAAACGGAGCAGTGCCTTAATCACTTCGAACACGCCAACCTTTTTTTTATTTTTAAAGGAACATAGTCACTGCCAAACATTCTATGCAATAATGTTTAACACTGTTTCGTATCCTAAAGTAGTACCTTTATGACTTAAGTGTAAAATTATGAACTCCGAGGTATTGTTAAGAGTCCAACTATAAGAAACAAATGTGTTAAAGTGTATTTTTATTTTAAAAAAAGAATAGGGAGTCTTACTTTCTAAAAAAAAGATTTTACTTCTAACTGCGAAGTATAATAAATAAATAAATAAATAAATATATATATATATATATATATTTATTTATATGTTCTGATGTGTTCTATGGACACATCAGTAGACTCCCAACAACGAGACTTGCCAACAGAATCCTTAAGTATATACAAGGTGTCAAATCAACAACGTCGTGGATCAAAATAGACCTACATGACGCAGGAATAGACTCAACAGATGTTGAAGACAGGCACGCATACAGGAGAAAGATGCTCGGGTGGAAGGTCCCAGAGAATGAAATCCGAAAGAGAGCAGGGGTAAAATGGACGGAGGAGCGGAAGAGGATCCATGAGGACAGGATGAGGGAGGTGTGGAGGATTAGAAGGAACAAGACATGAGTAGGAATGCTTTGCGTGATCCAACAGGGTCTATGCGCAAATAATAATAATAATAATTATATATATATATATATATATATATATATATATATATATTAAGGCGAAAAGCACATTGAGGCTATTATCGCCTCCCTAAATGTAAGTGTGAGTGTAAAGTGTTAATGTCGTAAGTCTAAGTGTGTGTTAAACTCGCGTACCGCGAGGGACGTCTAAACCCTCTCAATAGGTGCAGCTAGTCTGCAGCCCCCTGCGGAAGAAAAAAATATATATACAGTATATTTAAAACTTTTAACACCACCTAGTTTAAATTACCAAAACCAACTTTGGTTTTAAATCACCAAAAAGGCAATTTCGAGTTAATCTCGCGTCGGGATTGAACCCATAAGTCTTACCATGGGTCTGAAGACCGTTCCAGTAGATTAATTGAAAAATTTAAATAATTAGGATTATGACTATTTTATTCCTTATGGTTTGTTTTGCTCACCTCGTAAAGGCTACAGCAGTTTCGAAACTTCACGTCAAGCCGTAGTAGAAATGGTCAAATCCCACTGTCGAGGTCGTCACAAAATTAACAAAAAACTGACAATACACACATCAAAAAAGTTAACAAAACACGTCACAATACTAAACACAGTCACACGATTTTTATTAAAACGTACGACGATAAGATTTGGTTTGCAACTCGTATGTCGTTACAGTCCGGACTCTAATCGTATCGTTGTTGCGTTTTAATGAAATCGTGCGATTGTTTTTAGTATTGTGACGTGTGTTTTGTTAACTTTGTGATAACCTCGAAAGAGGGATTTAACATTTGTATTACGGCCTGAAGTTGCAATGAGGTTTCGATACAGCGGTAACCTTTACGAGGTGAGTAAAAAAAAAACCTGAAAACAGGTCATAATCCTAATTATGGTCTTTTTTGCTCACCTCGTAAAGGCTACCGTGGTTTCGAAACTTCACCTTCTCATCTTCAGGCCGTAGTACAACTGGTCAAATCCCTCTGTCGAGGTCGTCACAAAGTTAACAAAACACTGAAAACACACGTCACAATACTAAACACAATCACACGATTTTATTAAAACACACAACGATAAGTTGTGGTTTGCAACTCTTATGGCGTTACAGTCCGGACTCTAATCGTATCGTTGTTGCGTTTTAATAAAATCGTGCGTTTGTGTTTAGTATTGTGACGTGTGTTTAGTGTTTTGTTAACTTTGTGACGACTACGAGAGAGGGATTTGACATTTGTATTACGGCCTGAAGTTGCAATGAGGTTTCGATACAGCGGTAACCTTTACTAGGTGAGTAAAAAATACCACTGAAAACAGGTCATAATCCTAATTATGGTCTTTTTTGCTCACCTCGTAAAGGCTACCGCGGTTTCGAAACTTCACTTTCTCATCTTCAGGCCGTAGTACAAATGGTCAAATCACTCTGTCGAGGTCGTCACAAAGTTAACAAAACACTGAAAACACACGTCACAATACTAAACACAATCACACGATTTTATTAAAACACTCAACGATAAGTTGTGGTTTGCAACTCGTATGCCGTTACTGTCCGGTCTCTAAGCTTATCGTTGTTGCGTTTTAATAAAACCGTGTGATTGTGTTTAGTATTGTGACGTGTGTTTTTAGTGTTTTGTTAACTTTGTGACGACCATGAAAGAGGGATTTGACATTTGTATTACGAACTGAAGTTGCAATGAGGTTTCAAAGCAGCGGTAGTCTTTACAAGGTGAGAAAAAAAGACCACTGTAAACAGGTCATAATCCTAATTATGGTCTTTTTTGCTCACCTCGTAAAGGCTACCGTGGTTTCGAAACTTCACTTTTTCATCTTCAGGCCGTAGTACAAATGGTCAAATCCCTCTGTCGAGGTCGTCACAAAGTTAACAAAACACTGAAAACACACGTCACAATACTAAACACAATCACACGACAAGTTGTGGTTTGCAACTCTTATGTCGTTACAGTCCGTACTAGAGTTGTTGCGTTTTAATAAAATCGTGTGATTGTGTTTAGTATTGTGACGTGTGTGTTTAGTGTTTTGTTAACTTTGTGACGACCACGAAAAGGGATTTGACATTTGTATTACGGCCTGAAGTTGCAATGAGGTTTCGAAACAGCGGTAGCCTTTAAGAGGTGAGTAAAAAGACCACTGGAAACAGGTCATAATCCTAATTATTTAAATACGCTGTCTGGTGCCTATGTGGTAATAACGGAAATTCGCCAAAACGCAATTAAAGTTGATTAATTATTTTAAAGAAATCAAGTTTATACGTAGCCTGCCTATTGAAAGGAACACTTCTTGAAGTGCTTGAAGTTACCATTGCATTTTCGTTAACAGTGAAAGCAAGTGTATTCAGTACTGAAGAAACTACGGTACCGCTTCTCTCTGAATCACGTTTGTTTACTTTTACCTGAATGTTTACTCGAGTTGCTGAAAGCAAGACGAGAAGTTTCTATACAACTTTGAAACGATGATATTTCTATGGGATTGAATTTGTGAAGAAAATTACAGTCTGAAAAACCCCAGCGCACTCTACACAGTGAATACTTTGTTACTGTGTATAAATATAAAAGAGAGACTGGAGGAAACACGCAGTGTTTTCATAAACAGCTGATTATTTTTCATTAATCGTTATTTTAAATGATAATACTGACATATCTATGTATTTTTTATTGCAATCAACTAAAGTTGTTTTTGTAATTAGTCCTGTTTAAATTTTAGTATTTTTCATATATTATTACTCCCATCGAGTTTGTACCAAAAAGAAGATGCACTGAAAAACTTCATTGAAAACATGTAGCGATATGGGGCACCAATAGGTTCCCAACAGACTCGCTTACTTGATGTCTTCCATTCCAAGGCTTTGCAATAAAATAAAACCCACTTAAAACCGATAACAATGTGAACGAAATTCCACAAGCAGTACAAAGTGCCGCAGTGAGAGTGCAGCACATCACTCACTAAAATAATGGAAATAATTGTGTGTGTACCACAAAACAGCTGATTGCTAAAAATACATCGCTAAAAGTAATATTTAAATTATTGTAATTAGAATTATGACCTATTCTTCTCGTCAGTGGTCTATTCACTCACCTCGTAAGGCTACCGCGGTTTCGAAACTATCGTTCCATCTTCAGGCCGTGATACAAAATGTTAAATCCCTTTGTTGAGATCGTCACAAAGTCAAACAAAACATTAAAAACATACATCACAAATACTGAGCACAATTACACGATTAAGATATTTACGACGAATATCCTTATTATTATCCTTAAATTATCTTATATCCTGCTATAAAATATTTAGCAGGATATACATTTAGGAATAAATTGTTGACCTAAGTAGGAATTGACTTAATTTTTTTAATATTATTTGTTTTCAATTGTGTAAGATGCTAATTTGTGCAGATTATGATTGTGAATTAGATTAAAAAACAATTATACGTTAAAAATATATGATTTTTTTAAAGATTTTCAACGGTTTAACGGATTTTGCTGGTTGACGAACTTGTCGAAACAGTTATATGTATCGATTTTTGTGAGGATATAGATTTAATCTAAAAGGAATATTTCAGTTGTGTTCGTTCATTACGCAGTACCTTAGTACATTACTGATCGATAAACAATTCTCTTACATTTTCGATTAAGACAAACTTGAACAGTTTCCGGCACAGCTGTGCCCCGTACGTGACGTGTCTCTATATTGCCTAATCAACCCCTTAACCTAACCGCTGCATTGTAGTTTACTGGGCAGTGTAAGAAATATGCCCACGCTATTGTGTCTACGTAATTTGCGATTTTCTTATTGGAGCGGCCATCATGGTACGATCTAGACTCGAAATTAGAGCCGATCCTGATATCTTGAAAACATTTCCAGGAGCTCGTTAAAATTATATATATATGCCGCCTCGGTGGCCTAGTGGATAGCGTACTAGGCTTTCACCCCGAGGACCCGGGTTCGATTTCCGGCGAGGGCTTGGCATTTTCATACGCTATAAATCATCCCATCGTCTGAATTAGCCCTAGTGTGCACAATAGTCGGACGTTAAACATAAAAAAAGAAAAAATATATATATATATGTGTGTGTGTGTGGGGGAGGGTGGTTGATTTAGCACCGGTCAGTTTACTACGTCTGTGAATTGCGTACCTCAAGTTTTATAGTTCGAGCTTCAGTTATTCACATTGCTCCTTGCTTTACCCTTACCGTAAACGCTGATCCCTCGTCCTTATTAGTCTAACTGGCATATAGTATAGACGTTACGCATATATATTATTATTATTATTGCTTGTTTTATAAATTATTTCCAGTGCTTTAACAATTTGGAAAATCAGTTGTACTTGACTGAAAGTGTAAGCGAGTCTTCCAATACGTCAGTGGGTGCGAATTTGGGTAAAACTTTAAGTTCGTTTTAAAGTAATAAAAGTTAAAGTTAAATTAATTTTGTTCATTTAAAGTTTAATACACCAGAAATGTTTATTGTAAAATTTAGAAAACTTATTGTTTTTTTCCGTTTTATCTTACAAGCAAAATTTATAAACAATAAATTTATTTTAATTTCCAAATTGCAACAGTGATATAAATAATTAACAGCTAATTTGAAAAAAATTCATGGTGTTATATTGTTGAATATTTTTTGCCATAAGTTCATTTCGCATGAAAGAACAGCTTTTTTTATTCAATGTAAGGCTTACGTTAACTTAATTTGCCATATCAAATATTAATTGTAAACATTTCAATTATTATTTCACGGTAAATGTAAAAAATTCGATAATCGATTATTTATTCTTTGTTCTTGTATGTATATTTACATTTGATTTTTTTCTCATGAAATTTATAATGAGAATATTTATAAACAATTTATGTTTATTGTATTAATAATTTCTGTTATAACTTCATTAAAAAACTTTCAAATTATACAAAAACAACTATTATCATTAAAATAACCAATAAAATAGCTCCAAAACGTGTTCAATCGCGCACTATCGACTTACTACGGAGGGGGAGGGGTATAAAAAATTGGACCAATAGGGTTTCTGACAACATCCGAAATATCTACAAGCTTTTCTGTGCATGTATCAACTGGCAGAATGCGGTCCTCGTATTTTGCATACCGAAGTCTGTAAAGCTCCGGCTAAGACAGACCGGTCAGTGTAAGGGGCAGAGTAGGCAATACAGATACACGGCACGTAGGCGCTAACATCTGTGAGGTTTTGGAACAGAGTCCGAGTTGGGACGTTTAAAGTCGTTTGTCGGGCGGCCGGGTTAGTTTAGCTGCCGTAAAAACGTACAGGCTTTTTTACACCTTCCGTTATATATATATATATATATATATATATATATATATAGTGTTTTATATATATATATATATATATATAATTCATCATAGCTTGTTGATAATATTTCGAGTGTTTGCAGACATATTTATATAGAACAGAATTAACAGGTTAATAATTATTATAACAATTAATACGTTACCTAGAACTGTTAAATCTATAAAGAAAAATCTTTTCTAGATTTTAACTGTTGCCATTTTAAAAACGTTTTGCTAATTTTGTAGAAAGTATTTAATAAAAACATACCACATTATTTAATAAAATAAATATATATATTGTTTATAAATTTTGTTTGTCAGACAAAACGGAAAAAACAATAAGTTTTCTAAATTTTACAATAAACATT
>CM040185.1:94683622-94698622 GCA_022606455.1 Callitettix versicolor
TTTTTTTATTAGGTTAATTGCTGCGTCTACGACCTCAAAGTTGTAGATTCGAGACTGGAGTTACTACCGCCGTAAGCTGATCCGTTGTTCTTATTTCGTCAGTATCTTTTGCCTCAAAATATGGACGTTAAGAAAGAAAAATCAATCAATACGTTAAAAGTCATCTGCATCGGTCAAATTTAATCTCCAGCAATGTGCCAAGACGTTCCGGTTAAAACACGTTTTGGAATCACGTGACCTCACAATCATAAAATAGATATTCTACAAGATCTGCTGTTCTCTAACAGGCTGTAGGTTATTTGTAAGAATTTTCTACCGCGCGGTTCGATGAAGGGTCATTGTTGGACGATTACAAGAGTAATTTGAAATTTTCTAAACGACGTCGCCGCCTAAACTTGATTTATTCTGTCGTCATTTTTAATTGTTAGCGGTAATTGCATCGGCGTTTCCGCGAAAACTGCCTGCTTAGTATTCGTTGCTGCGTTTTGCGTTAAATTCTTACGTTCTTCCGGGATATTTGCTTCCCCCCAGGAAGACTCAGAGGGGTGGGCATTCAACCGGAATGTGACATGATACTTGGAAAGTTTAGTCGATATTGATTGCTGCGACGAGATACAGATACAAATACCCAGATACTTGGCAAGTTTAGTCGATATTGATTGCTGCGACAAGTACAGATACAAATACCCAGATACTTGGCAAGTTTAGTCGATATTGATTGCTGCGACGAGATACAGATACAAATGCCCAGATACTTGGCAAGTTTAGTCGATATTGATTGCTGCGACGAGATACAGATACAAATACCCAGATACTTGGCAAGTTTAGTCGATATTGATTGCAGTGAAGAGATACAGATACAAATACCCAGATACTTGGCAAGTTTAGTCGATATTGATTGCTGCGACGAGATACAGATACAAATACCCAGATACTTGGCAAGTTTAGTCGATATTGATTGCAGTGAAGAGATACAGATACAAATACCCAGATACTTGGCAAGTTTAGTCGATATTGATTGCTGCGACGAGATACAGATACAAATGGCCAGATACTTGGCAAGTTTAGTCGATATTGATTGCTGCGACGAGATACAGATACAAATACCCAGATACTTGGCAAGTTTAGTCGATATTGATTGCTGCGACGAGATACAGATACAAATACCCAGATACTTGGCAAGTTTAGTCGATATTGATTGCTGCGACGAGATACAGATACAAATACCCAGATACTTGGCAAGTTTAGTCGATATTGATTGCAGTGAAGAGATACAGATACAAATACCCAGATACTTGGCAAGTTTAGTCGATATTGATTGCAGTGAAGAGATACAGATACAAATACCCAGATACTTGGCAAGTTTAGTCGATATTGATTGCTGCGACGAGATACAGATACAAATGCCCAGATACTTGGCAAGTTTAGTCGATATTGATTGCAGTGAAGAGATACAGATACAAATACCCAGATACTTGGCAAGTTTAGTCGATATTGATTGCTGCGACGAGATACAGATACAAATACCCAGATACTTGGCAAGTTTAGTCGATATTGATTGCTGCGACGAGATACAGATACAAATACCCAGATACTTGGCAAGTTTAGTCGATATTGATTGCTGCGACGAGATACAGATACAAATACCCAGATACTTGGCAAGTTTAGTCGATATTGATTGCAGTGAAGAGATACAGATACAAATACCCAGATACTTGGCAAGTTTAGTCGATATTGATTGCAGTGAAGAGATACAGATACAAATACCCAGATACTTGGCAAGTTTAGTCGATATTGATTGCAGTGAAGAGATACAGATACAAATACCCAGATACTTGGCAAGTTTAGTCGATATTGATTGCAGTGAAGAGATACAGATACAAATACCCAGATACTTGGCAAGTTTAGTCGATATTGATTGCAGTGAAGAGATACAGCTACAAATACCCAGATACTTGGCAAGTTTAGTCGATATTGATTGCTGCGACGAGATACAGATACAAATGCCCAGATACTTGGCAAGTTTAGTCGATATTGATTGCAGTGAAGAGATACAGATACAAATACCCAGATACTTGGCAAGTTTAGTCGATATTTATTGCAGTGAAGAGATACAGATACAAATACCCAGATACTTGGCAAGTTTAGTCGATATTGATTGCTGCGACGAGATACAGATACAAATGGCCAGATACTTGGCAAGTTTAGTCGATATTGATTGCTGCGACGAGATACAGATACAAATACCCAGATACTTGGCAAGTTTAGTCGATATTGATTGCTGCGACGAGATACAGATACAAATACCCAGATACTTGGCAAGTTTAGTCGATATTGATTGCAGTGAAGAGATACAGATACAAATACCCAGATACTTGGCAAGTTTAGTCGATATTGATTGCAGTGAAGAGATACAGATACAAATACCCAGATACTTGGCAAGTTTAGTCGATATTGATTGCAGTGAAGAGATACAGATACAAATACCCAGATACTTGGCAAGTTTAGTCGATATTGATTGCTGCGACGAGATACAGATACAAATGGCCAGATACTTGGCAAGTTTAGTCGATATTGATTGCAGTGAAGAGATACAGATACAAATACCCAGATACTTGGCAAGTTTAGTCGATATTGATTGCAGTGAAGAGATACAGATACAAATAACCAGATACTTGGCAAGTTTAGTCGATATTGATTGCTGCGACGAGATACAGATACAAATGCCCAGATACTTGGCAAGTTTAGTCGATATTGATTGCAGTGAAGAGATGCAGATACAAATACCCAGATACTTGGCAAGTTTAGTCGATATTGATTGCTGCGACGAGATACAGATACAAATACCCAGATACTTGGCAAGTTTAGTCGATATTGATTGCTGCGACGAGATACAGATACAAATACCCAGATACTTGGCAAGTTTAGTCGATATTGATTGCTGCGACGAGATACAGATACAAATACCCAGATACTTGGCAAGTTTAGTCGATATTGATTGCAGTGAAGAGATACAGATACAAATACCCAGATACTTGGCAAGTTTAGTCGATATTGATTGCAGTGAAGAGATACAGATACAAATACCCAGATACTTGGCAAGTTTAGTCGATATTGATTGCAGTGAAGAGATACAGATACAAATACCCAGATACTTGGCAAGTTTAGTCGATATTGATTGCTGCGACGAGATACAGATACAAATACCCAGATACTTGGCAAGTTTAGTCGATATTGATTGCAGTGAAGAGATACAGATACAAATACCCAGATACTTGGCAAGTTTAGTCGATATTGATTGCTGCGACAAGTACAGATACAAATACCCAGATACTTGGCAAGTTTAGTCGATATTGATTGCGGCGACGAGATACAGATACAAATACCCAGATACTTGGCAAGTTTAGTCGATATTGATTGCGGCGACGAGATACAGATACAAATACCCAGATACTTGGCAAGTTTAGTCGATATTCATTGCGGCGACGAGATACAGATACAAATACCCAGATACTTGGCAAGTTTAGTCGATATTCATTGCGGCGACGAGATACAGATACAAATACCCAGATACTTGGCAAGTTTAGTCGATATTCATTGCGGCGACGAGATACAGATACAAATACCCAGATACTTGGCAAGTTTAGTCGATATTGATTGCGGCGACGAAATACAGATACAAATACCCAGATACTTGGCAAGTTTAGTCGATATTGATTGCGGCGACGAGATACAGATACAAATACCCAGATACTTGGCAAGTTTAGTCGATATTGATTGCTGCGACGAGATACAGATACAAATAACCAGATACTTGGCAAGTTTAGTCGATATTCATTGCGGCGACGAGATACAGATACAAATACCCAGATACTTGGCAAGTTTAGTCGATATTCATTGCGGCGACGAGATACAGATACAAATACCCAGATACTTGGCAAGTTTAGTCGATATTGATTGCGGCGACGAAATACAGGTACAAATACCCAGATACTTGGCAGGAGTTTACGAGTGGTATAAGCGTTTCCAAGAAGGCCGTGAAGACGTACAAGATGACGAACGCCCTGGACGCCCCAGCACATCAACAACCGATGAAACGTGGAAAAAATGAAAGAAATGGTTATGAACAATCGCCGAATCACAATTAGAGAGGTCGCTGATGATGTTGGCATATCGATTGGATCATGTCATGACATTGTTTCCAATGTTTTGTGTATGAAACGCGTGGCAGCAAAATTCGTTCCAAAATTGTTGAATTTTGAACAAAAACAGCGGCGAATGGAAGTTGCTGAGGAGTCACTAAATGAAGTCAACGATGATGCAGAATTACTGAAACGTATTATAACAGGTGACGAAATATGGGTTTACGGATATAACGTCGAAACTAAGGCTCAATCACCCCAGTAGATGCATTCTGGCTCGACAAGTGCGGTCGAACGTGAAGGTTATGCTCACTGTGTTCTTTGATATTAATGGCATAGTGCATCATGAATTCCTGCTACCAGGTGAAAAGGTCAATAAGGAGTACTACCTACAAGTTCAACGCCGTTTGCGTGAAGCAATCCGAAAAAAACGCCCGGATCTGTGGAAAAACAATATGGCTTTTGCACCGTGATAATGCACCAGCTCACACTTCATTGCTTGTTCGTGAATTGTTACAAAACAAAAACAGTACTGTAACGATGCCCCAGCTTCCATATTCGCCAGACATGGCTCCGTGTGACTTTTTCTATTTCCAAAAATAAAGAGAACCTTAAAGGGCTTTCGTTTTACAGCCGTAGATGACATTAAAAGCGCATCGCTGAAAGAACTATAAAGGCTATCTTAAAGATCGAGTTTGAGAAGTGTTTCTATGATTTGAAGAAGCGCTGGCACTAGTGCATAATTTCCAATGGGAACTATTTTGAAGGCGACAACATCAATGTAGAAGAATAAATAAATATTTTGTTCAAAAAATTAAAATTCTCGTTACTTTCTGAACATAATGTCCCAAGATCCTTTCTGGAAATCCGTGTCCAATTTGTTTAAATCATGAAAAAGAGAAAGGGAAAGAGTTGTACGCAAAAACTGTCTGCTTAGACTGTCGATTCGTGATTACCCAGCACGTTTGGCTGGAATGTCCTCTTGGAGCACTTCCTGACGTTAGTTGTCCTGCTACCCTTCGGTCTCTCCCGAAATCGACTGATCGCGACCTACTTTATCCCCAAGCTTTCATCTGAACTGCTGTTCTACCTATCTTATTGTTTATTGCAACAGGCTGTATGTCAGCTGTTTCATAATTAGTCGCCTCGGTGGCCTAGTTGATGACGTACTAGGCTTTCACCCCGAGGACCCGGGTTCGATTCCCGGCCAGGGCTTGGCATTTTCATACGCTATAAATCATCCCATCGTTGTGGCTGACCTCTTTATAATATTTAAAACTAACAATTACAATTTTTAATTCTTGACAATATCATAATCGTCCAGTCAGATTTTGCTAAAGAAGTATTGCGACGTTATAAATTATTTTCCGTGACGTCAGCGAGACGGCTGCGTTCACTTTTAATGTTCAAAAATAATTATTTCACTTGCATCGCAATACGTCCGCACCATTTGATCCATTTTATTAAAACAGAAGTATCATGATGGGAAAAATCTATCGCGAAGGGGGATGTCTGAATGAACGAGCACTTAAGGGGTTGTAATGGACTGCATCTTTTAATGGTGCTCAGCCATTCCACATAATGGCTGCAATTAAGCAATGGCGGATTGTGCATTCCGTGTACAGCGGCTTCGCCGTATTGCGAGCTTACTGAATTATGTAAGACTAAAAGGGGCGAAATTGAAACTGGAAATAGTAGATTTAGAGCCAGTTGTTTAAATTGCTGATAAATTAGAAATCGTTTTTAAGATAATCATTAATAGGCTGGAAATAAGTTCTCACAGTTTTATCCTTATAACTGTAGCTAACTTGATACTGTGCTAAATGTTATACATTTTTTTTTTTTTGTGTTTAACGTCCGACTATTGTGCACACTTGTGCTAATGCAGACGATGGGATGATTTATATAGCGTATGAAAATGCCAAACCGTGGCCGGGAATCGAACCCGGGTCCTCGGGGTGAAAGCCCAGTACGCTATCAACTAGGCCACCGAGGCGGCTCACGACCTGTTGTACAATCGTGGCAGGCAGTGACTAATTGTCTACAACAACCAAGATCAGGATAGAAGCAAATTTGATTTCAGTTTTTTGCCAATAACTCGATTATTTATAAGTCGATAGAAAAAAGTCGATTATCTGCAAGTCGATTACGTGGACGTACAGAAAAAAGTTGAACAAAATACTTGTATTTAAAAAAGAAATTTTTTGGCTCCTAATGTTTTCCGTGCTATTCAAAATAAAAAATTTGAAACAACCTTCATTTTGGTACGAAATTATCAAGCGGATTATTTTGTTCTATTTTTTGTTGTTGTTATTTTAAGACGAAAAGCACATTAAAGCACATTTATCGCTTCCGTAAATGTAAGTGTGAGTGTAAAGTGTTAAAGCCGTAAGTGTAGTGTTGCAAGTGTAATTGTATGTCAGACTCGGGTACCGCGAGGACTTATAAATCCTCTCAATAGGTGCAGCTAGTCTTTCTTTTTCTTCCAAAACAAGTCTTTACCTATAAGTGTTTGTCAGGATTTCAGTTCAATATGTAAAACAGTTTTTGATCACATCCTAATTGATTGAATATTTTTTTAATAAAAACATTCCGTCAGTGAATATAAACGTACTAGGATAATCCTTATGAGAGATATGTGAGCACTGTGTGGTGGCATCTTGCGGCAGAGTGTTCAACTACATTTAAATACGTAATAGTACTGTATATTTTCTCCACCCCTATCGTTGTAGCTAGCAGCGTTCGTAACGGCAAATAATACAACTACTTGGACTTTATCCTCTGATATCGAGCTGGCTGTTTTTTATGGTGGCTGTACTATACACTGTTTGGGACGGTGTAATAGCTTAGAGATTTATTAACTTAGAGAATCGTTTTTCCTTCGACAGTATCGTGTTATAAATTAGAGATCGACCTGTGTAATAAGATAGAGGTTCCGTACTGTGTATTAACTTAGAGACTACAGTTCCGTCAAGTGTGTTGCACCGTGTGTATATGTTGCCGACGTCGCTGCTTGCAGGCGCTTCAGTATCTTTTATCTAACACGTAGAACTCGCTTAGTTAAAGAAAGATATAAAGTTGATTTGGATAAGTTTTGTTCTGAAAGGTTTATGTGCAATGCTGTAAATGTATACATTCAGTGTATACATTCAGATCAGCATACATTTGATATGGGTGTGGATCTTACTACGATGGCGGTCCTATGGATTATTTTTCATAGGAAATTTGCTTTCACGTCTAAAATGTTCTTTTTTTTTTTTTTTCGTCGTTTCACCCTCTTTGGGGTACGCTGAATCAATCATTTCTTGCGCGCTGTACTTTTCTTTGTTCCCAGTAGCTCTTCATTCTTTCCGATCTTCTCTTCCTCTCCTCTTCCGAAATGACAGGTTTAGGTCTTATTTTGGCTTTATCTTGGAATCTTATTCTTTCGTCTTTGGTAATTATCTTAGCAGTTTGGTCAAACAATGAATCTTCTGTAATTTTTAATTCTATTAGGTCTTTTTCAATTTCTTTAAACCAGTTCGGTTTTGTTTTACGATTATGGAAAAAATCAAACACCTGTTTCGTCAATCTATTGGAGTTCATTCTAAGAAGATGGCCGTAAAAAATTATTCTCCTTTTTCTCATAGTATCGGACAGTTTTTCAATTTTCTTATAGAGAGCTTCATTTCTTATATATACTACCTTATTATCCTGAAATTTTGTTCCTATAATTTTTCTTAAGATACAAAAAAAAGTGTCCTTTATAAAATACACTTTATATGTTGTTTCAATATGTTCTTAGCAATTTGTTATTATAGATATATCAGTTTTATCAACGCTTCGTGTAATATTTTTGAAACGTTTAATATTTATTTGTATAAAACACAAACCGGATGTCGTTAACAATTTCAGAGCACTGTTTTTGCAACCGAGACAACATTGTTCCGGTCGCCATTTTTTTTTTTTTTAGGGAAAACTTCCAAAACATTCCGCGCTTTGTTCCGCAGTCATTAAAAACAGCTTAGCCGTATGTTGAGTGACGAGGGCTGTTCTGCCCCCTCCCCGTAGTGGTGTTCTCATTTAAAAATCAGACAGTTGTAAATCGCTTGTCGACAGTTTCATATTAATCGGTCGTAATTGTAGAGTAGCGTGCGGCCGGTTGATAATCTTGTAATTCAAAATGTAATGTTGATTGTGAGTAAATAGCAATTGGGAAATGAGCTGTTGGAGTATTACAGTTAGATCGAGACGTGACACCGTGAAATGTGCCCCTATAGAATACATTCTGAAGGGTCGTTAACAATTTATGTGAGTTCATTGCCTTGGTTTCCTGTTCCAACAACGTTTTTCGTCGTTCTTCAATGTAATCCTTATACTCCAGGAAAGACACAAGTTTTGACAAATATACTTATTAACCTCATCGAATCTTTGTGGATTGAAACTGTAGCATACTGTATATACTTTGAGATTGCAATTCCTAGTACTACGAAGATATACACTTTGACAAATGTATTTATTAACCTCATCAAATCTGTGATGATAAAATATTAATACTGCCGCGTATATACTTTGATATTGCAGGACTGATAATGCCAGAAGAAAATATTTTCCTAGTCCAACGAAGATATACACTTTGGCAAATGTATTTATTAACTTCATCAAATCTTTGATGATAGAATATTGGAGACTGCAGGACTGACAATGTCAGAAAAAAAGATTTTTTGTAATCCAACAAAGTTGTACGTTTTGACAAATTATTTGTTAAATTTAAAGATTATTAACCTCATCAAATTTTTGTTGATAGAATATTGAGGCTGCAGCGTATACTTTTATATTGCAAGACTGATAATGCCAGAAGATATTTTTTCTAATCCAACAAAGATACAAATTTTAACAAATATACTTATTAACCTCATTAAATGTTTGTTGATAGAATATTAAGGCCGCAGCGTATATACTTTGATATTGCAAGACTGATAATACCAGGAGAAGATATTTTTTCTAATCCAACAAAGATATAAATTTTAACAAATATACCTCAAATTAACCTCATCAAATCTTTGTTGATAGAATATTAAGGCCGCAGCGTATATACTTTGATATTGCAAGACTGATAATACCAGGAGAAGATATTTTTTCTAATCCAACAAAGATATAAATTTTAACAAATATACCTCAAATTAACCTCATCAAATCTTTGTTGATAGAATATTAAGGCCGCAGCGTATATACTTTGATATTGCAAGACTGATAATACCAGGAGAAGATATTTTTTCTAATCCAACAAAGATATAAATTTTAACAAATATACCTCAAATTAACCTCATAAAATCTTTGTTGATAGAATATTGAACAGTGCATATACTTTGATGTTGCAGGACTGATTATATCAGGAGAAAATACTCGTTATAATCAAGTAAAAAGTCCAGTTTTGATAAGTATATTCAGTTTAGCAAGTGTTTGTCGAGAGAGCGTTGGATTTGAAACTATTACTGACTTAATGCCAACAGAAGATACTTGTTATCCAGCAAAGATGTAAGGCTTGCTACGAACAGAGTTGTTCAGTTCTGCAAGCCTTGGTGAATAGCGCAATGGAAATACTTTGATGTATGGTAAATACGAGGGTTGTCCGTAAAATAAGATTCCCAATAATTTTTCACAATGAAAAACATGTTTATTTGCATTTTTGGAAAGCTTACACTTTTTTCTATTTTTCGACATAATCGCCGTTGAGATCAATGTATTTTTGCATACGGTGAACCATTTTTTGTATGCCTGAGTCGAAAAATTATCCCGCCGCGCCGCGAAGGTAGCTTAAAACTTCTTCTTTCAGCTCCTCTCCGGTACTGAAATGCGTCCCAACTACGTGTTTCTTCAAATTAGGGAAGCGATGGTAGGCCGTTGAGATCAATGTATTTTTGCATACGGTGAACCATTTTTTGTATGCCTGAGTCGAAAAATTATCCCGCCGCGCCGCGAAGGTAGCTTAAAACTTCTTCTTTCAGCTCCTCTCCGGTACTGAAATGCGTCCCAACTACGTGTTTCTTCAAATTAGGGAAGAGATGGTAGTTAGTCACTTAGGGCTACGCCCGGGATATAGGGTGGATTTGTGACAGTATCCCATCCAAATTGATTGATGAGATCGGTTGTTACATGGGCGGTATGCGGACGACCGTTGTCTTGATGCAAACAAACTCCCTTCGTGAGCATGCCTCTCCTCTTGTTTTGAATCGCGCGGCGAAGGTTCCTTAACGTCTCACAGTAACGATCATCATTGATTGTTGTGCCGATATCCATAAATTCGCTTAAGAATAACCCCTGTATGTACCAAAACACGCTGGCCATGACTTTGCCGGCAGACAGTGTTTGTTTGAACTTCCGCGGCTTCTGCGACTCTGGATGTTCCAATGACGTGATTGTTCTTTCGTTTTGTCAAATACTGTATCTCGTCCCCAATGACAATGGAATCCAAGAATTTCTTGCCATCGGTTTCGTAGGCCTGAAGAAATTCGCGGGCCGCATCGTTTGTGGTCTACTTGAGATCCATTTTGCACAAACCTTGCTATACCTTAAATGGTCTGTAAAAATTTTATCAATACAGGTCTTGCTGACATCAGGGATCATCTCGGAGAGCTTCCGAACCGTCACCATTCGATCGTTCAGCATTGCTTCTTCCACTTTCGCAATCGTTTCGTCCGAAACAGATGGCCGTTCGGAGCGCTGTTCATTATGAATGTTCGTCTTTGAATTCTCTGCACCATTCGCGCACGTGTTCTGTGTTCATACGTTTTTCTCCGTAGACTTCACACAGTTGGAAATGAATGTCCATCGGCGCAGTGTTTTTGTGCACAAAAAACGAATCACATAGCGTAATTCGCACCTGGCGGGAGACAGATGTGGAAATTCCATTATTAACGGCTACCAAGCGAAGACTGAACGTCGCAGACCGCTTGCGGAGTGGGGATTGGGAGTGGAGGAACCAAGCTGCAAGCCAAGGTCACCGGATCCCGCGTAACAACGTTAACAGCGACTATAGCGCCCTGGGAACCTTACTTTACGGACAACCCTCGTGGAATCTTCAGAAGCAGTCAAGATTAATATTTCAAGACAAAATTAAAGAACAAGATTGCGTACAAGAACAGCAAGCGGAATCTGGAATTGTTAGGTGCGGTGAAATAATTCTCAAAATGGTCATTTCGGAATGTGCTCAATAAACGGGCAGTTCGTGTATTTTGAAAAAAAAAAAAAAAAATTAACAAAGAAAAGAAAAACGTTTCTACGTTTGCATATGCCGTTGTAAGCATATCTTAGAGGGCCGACAATATGCTTAATGAAATCATTCCCACCTGAGTCACGTGACGGTGATCAAGTAAAACGTAGAAATTAATATCGCCCGAGATTAAAGCTGAAATAAACTGCGCAGCCGTGGTGCGGCCTGGAATTGTTTCAAAACGGCCCGGTTTAGTAGATTTAATTAAGTCAGTGTTAGCAAGCGCCCAGAACACACCTAGATATAATGAAACATATGACCGTTTCGTTGTAAAGTCAGTTTTATTACAATAGTGGTAGGGACGGTAAAAGATAATCCCGCGCTGACGTGATGGAAGCTATTTTCTCAGAGTAACGTTTAATACGCAAATATTTTTGTAACACAATAATTCTGATCACTCTAAAAATGATGATTTTTTTGTTAAATCTTTTTAATAAACTAATTTTGTTGCCGAAAGCGGTCTTGTATCGGAACAACGAGCAGCTCACTAACATTTTTAGGAAAATATTGGCCTTCTTTGGACACCTGACTCGATTACCGGAGAGTAGACTTACGAAGAGATTATTGGACTACCAACTGAAGTGTAAAGTTTAGAACACATGGTTGAGGGAGGTGGAACAGGACTTGGAGGACCTGGAAATAACCAGGGAGCAATTGGCAGGAAGAAGGGAAAAGGTGATCTTAAAAAGTCAGGAAACCCAATTACAGTTTAGGGGAAAACGTCCACGAAACGTAGTATATTCGGAAGAACTCAGACTTCAGATATCAATAAGATTTTAAAAAATACTGGGAAGAACGCAGAAAAACCAAAAGACTTAATTAAATTGACTGTGTGTGCTCCAATGTGGGCTTAAAAAAAACTAATTTTACCATCGTCATTACAAAGCTAATTTACCATTGAGGATCGTTAAAGAGGAAGGATTTACGTTTTTTGACAGGAAGGAAGTTAAATTTATAACTGATAAACAATAAGGAACGTACGCCAAAATAATGATTTGGTTTATTATAAACCGCAGAACAGGTTATGAACAAAAATAGTGCGATATGGCCGTGTGACTACCAAATGCGGAGCGGAGTTTTGCTGAACGGAACGGACTAAGCATTCAAAAACCTGTTGTTTTTAATGTAAGTGCGGCCATTGGAAGCTAAATGAAGCTGAGCGGTCAAGCGGCGTCACTGGGCTCCGCTCCGCGTAGTTTGGACTCTGTCTAGTTCGGTTTTGAAGCTAACTCTGCTTCCCCCACCACGCCTACAAACTAGTTATTTCTTTACCTAGGTTACGGTTGTTAAACATAGTTGCTTCCTAGAATTTGTTGTGTAAGCTTAAATATTTAGACATACAAAGCGTTCTTTAAACTGATTGAACACCACTTCCGGTTGCCGCTTATCTTCATTCGGTTCCGGTCGGCTCAGCGTTTGGTGGCCGCTCGGCCAAAGATTTCATAAACTTTCAACTAGTATACATTTCCACAATCTGTCGACAATTAACACGGAAAATCGGCGTAATTTCTCAAAATCGGTTTATTCGATTTCGCTAAATCTGGTCGTGTATGTAAAGATATAGACTAAATAACCAAGAAACAAAAGAATTCGTAGCTGGTCTTGTTTTATTTTGGTTCTTTTCGATTTACTTATAAACGGTGATTTTTTTAATTTCAAGATTGGTATATTGAGTTTTGAATCTTTCTAGAATTTGTAAAATTTTGCATTTTTTCTATAAGTTTTCATCCAAATTTTTGATGGAAGCATTTTTTTTAAATGGTAGATGGCCAAAACGTCCCTGATCCTGGTTTTGTCACTCAGCTACGTAGCTGCAATAATAGTGCACTCGTCCACAGGTTCAACCTTCCCAATCCAACCTCAGGTCTTTAGACAACCGTGAGATACTTCGGACTATGTTCTTCTGTCTGTCCACATCACTTCATACAGTGCCTAGTGATTCAAGTCGTTTCCTGTCCAAAACGGGATAGTCAAAAATTATATGCTGAGATGTTGCCTCAGTTGTACAACATTTTTTCTTCAAAAGATTTGTCATGTGGACGTCCATTTTGTGTGGATGACTTCGGAGTGTCCAATGACCCGTGAGGCACACCGTCACTCTACCTAGATCAGTCCTGTTCAGCCTGAGAGCCTCACTTGTGGACCTACAAATGTCCTCTTTGTACAAGACCGTTCATTCTCTCCCAAAACCTTTGGTGTTCCTTAGAAACCCATTTGGAGACATGCTAATTTGCTAGAGTATAAGATACTCAACATGCAGGTTCTGGGCCAATTAAAGGGCTGTCGGCTCGTATTCTGACACACCGATATGCCTCTTCATTTTCCATTAAACCCTGATAGCCGCCTAGTTGATAGCGTACTGGGCTTTCACCCCGAGGACTCGGGTTCGATTCCCGGCCAGGGCTTGGCATTTTCATACGCTATAAATCATCCCAGCGACTGCATTAGCCCAAGTGTTCACAATAGTCGGACGTTAAAAAAAAATAAATAAACCCTGATGTCCTGGAATCCGCAACAAATGAACTTTGTTGGTTTTTAATGGTCATCGTTTTTGTTTGGTCACTATTGCAGAATTTAGTGAAATTCTAATCGGTTTTAAGAATGTAGAGATTACGAAGAATCTCACCAAGGATTTCACCAAGAAAAAAAATGGAAGTGTGCATACTAGCATGCCAATTTTAATCGAAATCTGTTTGTTTAGTATCCAGCGGTGTGCACAAAACAGACAGACAGACATGCGTGAAAATCTAAAAGCACCAAGATCTAACTAAAAACAGTTACGTTTGTAAGATCCTCAAAATCGATTTTTACTTCACAATAGCCGACGTTTTTTTATATTTCGTATAGTGAGAAAATAAAAAAAAAATATTTCTTGTAATTTTGTGTAGGCTCCCAAATAGTAACGACAAATGCACTAACTTTCAACCTCTTTGTGCTCCGCCAATAATTCTCCCAGTTTGTAAAAATATTAGGAACCTCAAATTAGGTTGCAAAGCAAACGGAATCTTCTGCAAATGTGCTCAGGCTTGAGAAGATACGAAAACATATCAGAAATGTTCAACTCAAAAAAAAAAGTTAGCAAAACATTGGGGTCTTCTTAAACCCCCTTAGCGGAACCATACACGAGCGGCTTCTGAAAGGCTGGATAATGCCGAAGGGAAGGGGTGACAAATGCGATTCCATTCCCTTAGATTCACTTTGACATCGTTTAATGTATCTTGCGCTGACTGGGACGCCCGATATAATTGGCTGGACATTTAAGATGTTTACTTGAATTTCTTTTATCGTACCCTGTGGTATGTTGAAGCTCTTTGATACTTCCGTTCCTGTAAGAATATTAACTAACTTTACTGGACTTTTTGGCGGTAGAAACTTTCTCAGAGTTAAGTTATTCAACTTTTTTTTGCTGAAATGTAGCTCTTAGTCTGTGAAACAAAACTGTTGATCGGTATTTCTATGAATTATTTTTTTTCATAAACAGCGTATATGTGTTAATAAGAGAAAATGTGTGTGTGTGTGTGTGTGTGTGTGTGTGTGTGTGTGTGTGTGTGTGTGTGTGTGTGTGTGTGTGTGTGTGTGTGTGTGTGTGTGTGTGTGTGTGTATAT
>CM040185.1:94706122-94766122 GCA_022606455.1 Callitettix versicolor
GATAATCGTGTGGTCAGTTTACGTGTAACGATTTTTTGGAAATTCACAATTTGTCTTAGGCAAGGGGCTACGAGAAACCGCGTCTAAATCGGCCTTCACGATGTTATCAGTTGTACAATTGTTACGGCTGAGTTACTTTCAGATAAAGTACATCGCATGTCATCGCACAGGGGTGCCAACCGACACGCACTCGATGTTGAAAGACAAATTACCGCAGTTAATTTACCTACATGTCCGCGGAAACATTCTGGCTTCTGGGTGATTATCTTACGGCTATCCTTTTGTCCTGCGTGATGAATGGGCGGCAAGCATTCTCGAGGATCTGAACTGCTCGGCCGGTTCAAGGAACTCTTTACGGCATAGTAGTTGGGGCAATGAATCCGTCAAAAACAAGTGAAGGTTTTACAAAAAATAAATTTTCTTAAAATACGAAATGAAAATCTTGTTTTATTTAAATTTAGTTTGTTTTATATAAACTTTTTCATTTATAAGATAAAAAGACATTACCAACGACTTCTTTTACACATGAGCGACTTCAAAAACGCTGAAGTAGAGACGGTTCCGGAGGTAGACGGTCTAAAATAAAGCTTCAAGGAATAACAAGCTGGCAGTATAATTTAATAAGTACAAAATTTAAAATAAGGTTCAAAAAGGTATAAGGTTAAAAATGTAAGGGCTATTTGTAAAACCTAGGATATTTGTGAAGGTTTTACGGAAAATACATTTTCTTAAAATACGAAATGAAAATCTTGTTTTATTAAATTTCGTTTGTTTTATATAGACATTTTCATCTATCAGATAAAAGGCAGTCCCTAAGACATTACCGACTTCATTTACACATGACATAGAGCGACTTCAAAAATGCAGAAGTAGAGGCTGTTCCGGTGATAGACGGTCTAAAATAAAGCTTCAAGGAATAAAAAGCGGGCAGTATAATTTAATAAGTACGAAATTTAAAATAAGGTTCAAAAAGGTATAAGGTTAAAAATATAAACATTTAAGGGATGAGAATGTTAGAAGTAAAGATTTAATATGAATAAGTTAGATGTGTAGATTTAAGACGTAAAAATCAGAAATAAACTAGTACACTGGTATTTTAACGGTACGGTATTTTATTGCTAATATCCTTTTGTATAGTCCTGCATACATCGTGTAAGATAGACAAATCATTAGTCGATCTGTATGAATTGGTAAAACATTAAAAAAATAAATGAAAAAAGTTCGCCGAACAGAAGAATGTAAGGAATTATGGAACGAACAAGCAAACGAATTTCGTCTGTTTGTGACTCTTTTTCTTCCTGCTTTTCGATAACAGTACACGCATATTATATGAAAACGTTGCGTTGCTTTGGTTTCGGTATTTTTCCTTAGTTGAAGAACACGTGCACGTTGTAACCGTTTATAATACGTTCGAAATTAATATAAACATTTATAATAATTGTTGTTAATATTGCTAGTTTTTAACAACATAACCTGAAACTTATTATAGCCTATCAGCCGTTCAATGAAATCAGCTGATCGTTACGTATTAATATAAAACAACTTTTGCTATAACTACAGTAAATAATATCTAAGCTAGGTTCACGTATTTATTTATTTAAACAAAACAAGATATTTGTAAACGTATCTTCAAACTAATTTTATATTCTGCAATGATGTCATTAACAAAACCTTCTCTTCTGTGGGTAACTCCCCGTGTTTCACATGTGTACTTTTTTCTGAATTTCTTCAATTGGCATGTTCGTGATGGAACATTAAAGGAATTCATCAATTTCTAATTTATTATGGTAAACCCATGACTGTGAATTCTGGACAATCCTGATTTCAGAACATGTTTTTATAGGTTATTAAAATTTATATAGTGCGCGGACACACACACACACACACACAGACACACATATACATATACATACACACAACACACACACACACACACACACACACACACAGCAAACACACACACACAGCAAACAAACACACACACACATGCATACACATACACACACACACAGCAAACAAACACACACACACATACATACTTACACACATACACATATACACACACACAGAAAAACAAAGACACATACACACACACACACTCACACATACACACACACACCTACACATACACACACACTCACACATACACACACACCTACACACACACCACACACATATACATACACACACACACACACACACACACACACACATACATACACAGCAAACAAACACACACATGCATACACATACACACACACACACAGCAAACATACACACACACAGCAAACATACACACACACACAGCAAACAAACACACACACAGCAAACAAACACACACACATACATACATACACACTTACACACGTACACATATACACACACACACAGTAAACAAACACACATACACACACACTCACACATACACACTCACACACCTACACACACACCACACACATATACATACACACACACACACACACACACACATACAATCACACACACACACACACACACACACACATACACACAATCACACACACGCACACGCGCGCGCACACACAAACACAAACACACACACACACACACACACACACTCATACATACACACACAATCGCACACTCACTCACTCACACACACACAACACACATACATATACACACACACACACACACACACATACACACACACACACACACACACACACACACACACACACACACATATCAAAGTAACAACCATTTTTTTACTCAGAAGACTTATATAAAATGTAGGCCTACAGATAATTCATTAAAATCTCAAGATCGATTTTTGACACGATCCCTAAACTTTCTTTCGTATGGTGAAGAATGAAATTCGAGTTTTTAACCCCTACAAACAGTTCCCTCTGTAGTGTATTATGCTGTATACAACGAGCAAGTAAAATAAATCAGATACGATCGGAAATCCAAGTCGTCCAGTCGCTAAGGACATTTCCCATTTCATTATATTCTCCACCTTCCTTCGCCCTTACGGACCTTTTGTACGAATCTTTTATCTGGAAAATTGCCAATCATCCCCCGACACTGACCACCCTGTTCTGACATACCTAATAAGACGTGTTCCATTCAGTTGCTTTCTTACTGTTACTGGAGAGATTTACAGGGGTGAAATGTTAACAGTGGAAAGGAGTAAAAAGTTAGAAGTAAAGATACAGGGTTGTAGAGCTCTGACGTAAAGAATAACGAGTTATGTTGTTACAAGTATGATTGAAGAAATTACTAGCAGATATTTAAGGAGTAAAAAGTCAGAAGCAAAAGTTTAAAAAGTTTAGGCGTTAGAAATTAAAATTAAGAACACGTGTCCTACTGTATAAATAAGTATTTAAGGAGTTAGAAGTATAGTTTAAGGAATTTAAGGAGTTTCAAGTAAGGTTTAAGAACAAATAACTTACTGTATAAGTGACTATTTAAGGAGTAAGGAGTTAGAAGTATAGTTTAAGGAATTTAAGGAGTTTCAAGTAAGGTTTAAGAACAAATAACTTACTGTATAAGTGACTATTTAAGGAGTAAGGAGTTAGAAGTATAGTTTAAGGAATTTAAGGAGTTTCAAGTAAGGTTTAAGAACAAATAACTTACTGTATACGTGACTATTTAAGGAGTAAGGAGTTAGAAGTATAGTTTTAAGAATTTAAGGAGTTTCAAGTAAGCTTTAAGAACAAATAACTTACTGTATAAGTGACTATTTAAGGAGTAAGGAGTTAGACGTTAATTTTAAGAATTTAAGGAGTTTCAAGTAAGGTTTAAGAACAAATAACTTACTGTATAAGTGACTATTTAAGGAGTAAGGAGTTAGAAGTATAGTTTAAAGAATTTAAGGAGTTTCAAGTAAGGTTTAAGAACAAATAACTTACTGTATAAGTGACTATTTAAGGAGTAAGGAGTTAGAAGTATAGTTTAAGGAATTTAAGGAGTTACAAGTAAGGTTTAAGAACAAATAACTTACTGTATAAGTGACTATTTAAGGAGTAAGGAGTTAGAAGTATAGTTTAAGGAATTTAAGGAGTTACAAGTAAGGTTTAAGAACAAATAACTTACTGTATAAGTGACTATTTAAGGAGTAAGGAGTTAGAAGTATAGTTTAAGGAATTTAAGGAGTTTCAAGTAAGGTTTAAGAACAAATAACTTACTGTATACGTGACTATTTAAGGAGTAAGGAGTTAGAAGTATAGTTTTAAGAATTTAAGGAGTTTCAAGTAAGCTTTAAGAACAAATAACTTACTGTATAAGTGACTATTTAAGGAGTAAGGAGTTAGACGTTAATTTTAAGAATTTAAGGAGTTTCAAGTAAGGTTTAAGAACAAATAACTTACTGTATAAGTGAATATTTAAGGAGTAAGGAGTTAGAAGTATAGTTTAAAGAATTTAAGGAGTTTCAAGTAAGGTTTAAGAACAAATAACTTACTGTATAAGTGACTATTTAAGGAGTAAGGAGTTAGAAGTATAGTTTAAGGAATTTAAGGAGTTACAAGTAAGGTTTAAGAACAAATAACTTATTGTATAAGTGAATATTTAAGGAGTAGGGAGTTAGGAGTATAGTTTTAAGAATTTAAGGAGTTACAAGTAAGGTTTAAGAACAAATAACTTACTGTATAAGTGAATATTTAAGGAGTAAGAAGTTAGAAGTATAGTTTAAGGAATTTAAGGAGTTTCAAGTAAGCTTTAAGAACAAATAACTTACTGTATAAGTGAATATTTAAGGAGTAAGAAGTTAGAAGTATAGTTTAAAGAATTTAAGGAGTTTCAAGTAAGGTTTAAGAACAAATAACTTACTGTATAAGTGAATATTTAAGGAGTAAGAAGTTAGAAGTATAGTTAAAGAATTTAAGGAGTTTTTAGTAAGGTTTAAGAACAAATAACTTACTGTATAAGTGAATATTTAAGGAGTAAGAAGTTAGAAGTATAGTTTAAAGAATTTAAGGAGTTTCAAGTAAGGTTTAAGAACAAATATCTTACTGTATAAGTGAATATTTAAGGAGTAAGAAGTTAGAAGTATAGTTTAAAGAATTTAAGGAGTTTCAAGTAAGGTTTAAGAACAAATATCTTACTGTATAAGGGAATATTTAAGGAGTAAGAAGTTAGAAGTATAGTTTAAAGAATTTAAGGAGTTTCAAGTAAGGTTTAAGAACAAATAACTTACTGTATAAGTGAATATTTAAGGAGTAAGAAGTTAGAAGTATAGTTTAAGGAATTTAAGGAGTTTCAAGTAAGCTTTAAGAACAAATAACTTACTGTATAAGTGAATATTTAAGGAGTAAGAAGTTAGAAGTATAGTTTAAAGAATTTAAGGAGTTTCAAGTAAGGTTTAAGAACAAATAACTTACTGTATAAGTGAATATTTAAGGAGTAAGAAGTTAGAAGTATAGTTTAAGGAATTTAAGGAGTTTCAAGTAAGGTTTAAGAACAAATAACTTACTGTATACGTGACTATTTAAGGAGTAAGGAGTTAGAAGTATAGTTTTAAGAATTTAAGGAGTTTCAAGTAAGCTTTAAGAACAAATAACTTACTGTATAAGTGACTATTTAAGGAGTAAGGAGTTAGACGTTAATTTTAAGAATTTAAGGAGTTTCAAGTAAGGTTTAAGAACAAATAACTTACTGTATAAGTGAATATTTAAGGAGTAAGGAGTTAGAAGTATAGTTTAAAGAATTTAAGGAGTTTCAAGTAAGGTTTAAGAACAAATATCTTACTGTATAAGGGAATATTTAAGGAGTAAGAAGTTAGAAGTATAGTTTAAAGAATTTAAGGAGTTTCAAGTAAGGTTTAAGAACAAATAACTTACTGTATAAGTGAATATTTAAGGAGTAAGAAGTTAGATGTATAGTTTTAAGAAGGTACTTCGAAAAAATTATCTGGACTATAGGTAGCCCATGTTTTAAAGTTTCAAAAGAAGATTTTGATTTATTTTTCTGAATTTTTGGGGGCGTCCAAATTTTGTAATCTAACCGTGATCTACTTACAAATCAAGTGTTGTAATACTAAAATGTGTTCGATGACAATTAAAACTGATTGCTCTTTAAGTGATATTATTTTTCGCTCTCCGTCGTAGTAAGTAGCGTGCTCGGGTTGCGTGGCGCCCCTGGTGTTGACATGATGAAGCATTTTATCTCAAACGGGTCGGTAATACAGACTGATAACGGGCTGTATTACAATTCTCCTTCGGTCACGTGACCGGAAATGTTACGCGCATTATCTCTGTTTAGTTCTTTAATGGGCAGATTTTACGGAGAGCCGCGTTTCACGCAATGCGAAGAATTCAGACGACCGATAACGCTTGAGTAAATAATTGTTTAACCTTTTAGAAATTCAATTTATAACTGGATAAAAATTAAACGCTAATGAACAGGTTTTGATTAACAAGAGCCTTATCATTTTTGTAGTATATTTAATGAAAACCATTATGTAGTCCTATGTAAACTTATAATAATTATTCCCAGCAAAGGGTACAGACAAGCTGCACCTATTGAGAGGATTTAAACGTCCCTCGCGCTACCCGAGTCTAACACACACTTACACTTACAACACTACACTTACGACTTTACACTCACACTTACATTTAGGAAGGCGATAATAGCCTCAATATGCTTTTCGCTTTAAAATAAAAAATAAAGAAAAATATAATAATTATTTGGAGATGTTTCAAAATTTCTTCAGCTGAAAGAACATTGGGGCACGCACATATCTTGCTGACGTGATGGAAGCGAATTTCCAAAAAGTAACACTATTATTATAATATTTCGTTTACCTTAACTTTTTTTAATCGGAACTTGCAGACATAATAAGCGTTAAAATATGCATGAATTAGCATTTAAAATTTTCAAATTATATTGAAAATGCGAAAATGAATCTTTACCGTCGATAATGTTAGTATTTTCAAAATATTTTAAAAAATTGATAATCACAGCACGCAACTCTCTCTCCCCTCCCTCCCTCCATGCCTCCCTTCCCTCTCACTCCCTCCCTTCCCCTCTCACTCCATCCCTTCCCCTCTCACTCCCTCCCTCTCCCCTCCTCTCTCCCTCTCCCTCCTTCCATCTTTCCTTCTCTTTCCTTCCCCTCTCTCCATTCCCTCTCTCTCTCCCTCCCCCCTCTCCCTGTCTCTACCTCTCCCTCTAGCTCTCTCTCCCCATCTCCCTCTCTCTACCTCCCTCTCTCCCCTTCCTCCCCCTCCCTCTTCTCTCTCTCTCCCTCCCTGTCCCTCTCTCCCTCCCTGTCCCTCTCTCTACCTCTACCTCCCTCTCTTCCTCTTTCTGTCTTCCTCCCTCCCTCTCTCCTCCTCTCCCTCTCTTCCTCTTCCTCTTTCCCTCTTCCTCCCTCCCTCTCTCTCTACCTCCTCTCCCGCCCTCCCTCCCTCCTCCTCGTCATCTCTTCCTCTTCCTCTTTCCCTCTTCCTCCCTCCTTCTCTCCCTCTCTCTCCCTCTCCCCCTCTCTCTCTCAACATGCCTTTTTGAAATTGCTTTTTTTTAAAATAATAACAGCATTAAAACCTGCATATATATGTATTTTAAGCTTTCAACATACACTGAAAATACCAAAATGAACCCTGACCGTCGACAAGTTAATTTATTTTCAATAGATTTTGAAAATTTAAAATGCTAACTTTTGCAGATTTTAACGTTGAAATTTTATTTTAAAAAGTGTAATGTGAAGAAGAATGGCCGCCATTTTGAAACGGCTGAATGGATTTCCTTTGATATCATGTCTTACCTTTTACTAAAATCAATTTTTACGCCACGTTTTGTATTAAATTGGACTAAAATTACACTAAGAAATACGTATACCTGCGAGCTGGGTCTTACCATGATGGCCGGTCCGATAGCTAATTACGACGTTAGTTTTATAAAAGAAGCAAGTTTTATTAAAGTTTGTTTTAAGTTGACGGAATACTGTTTGCGGTTAAAAAAAATGTAAATTATAATTTCAATTTTTTTGTTTCAGAAATACACACGGCGAAATGTTTGACCTTCACAGCTTCAGAGTAAATTAGTATAGATATAGTTTGTGAAGATGGAGGTTCTCCGAAACGCGTCAACGAAAGTATTGACGAAGCTAGGAAAGGCAGATCATTATACTCAACATGGTGACAATAATCCTAACAGAAAAAAAGAAGAATATAAAAAGAATTTAAATTAGAAGCGTTAAAACTCCGCTATTCAAATGACTTATACTCTGTGACATACGTAACAGGTAAGGTTATTGTAATGTTTTATCATTTTTATTTTTTTTTTTTACTATGAGAAGAAAGTTTGGTAAGCGTGAAAAATATGTTCTTTAAATTTTTATAGATGCATCTGTTTTACAGTGTCATGAGTTAAAACGTTGTTTTTACTTGGATCTTCCTGTCCGTCTATCTGTTTAGTTATACAGCCATCTTTGACGTAAAAAGGAAAAAAGTATTTTTTTTAAATTTACCGGAACGAAAGTCTTTTTTAAAATAACAAAACGAATGAATCATCATCTCTCAAAATACGAGGGTTGATCAAATATAAACGAGACTGACTTTCTAAAAACTTTTCCGTTGGACATTGAACTCTAAAGGGTGGAGTTTCAGGTAGCCTGGGAGGTTTGGGACGGGCGAAGACGGGCAACATTTCCGTTCGGACCCTTCAGTATAAAACTATACAATGAGTGAGAGTGAAGTGCACGTTTCCGTGGAGCAGAGAATTATTATTAAGTTTTTGGCCAAGGAGGGGGTCAATCCGACTGAAATCTTTCGTAGATTGACGGCTCAATACGGGGACAGGACCCTGTCAAGAGCTCGCGTTTTTGCTTGGCACAAGGAATTCGCCGAAGGACGGGAAGCAGTAGAAAACCTCAGCCATGATCGTCGCCCGACCACTTCCGTCACGGACGAAAACATTGATGCTGTTCGGAAGCTCCTGGACGAAGACAGACGTATATCGCTGCGATTTATTGCAGATGCACAATATTATTGCGATGTTTTAGAGGCCGCAAAACAGTCTTTTCGTAGGAAAAGGAAATCTAAACCGGCGAGAAACGTCATTCTTCTTCACGATAATGCCCGACCACATTCGGCGAACGCTACGAGGCTTAAACTCGATCAAATTGGCTGGGAACCAATGGAACATCCCCCATACAGTCCAGACTTATCACCCTGCGACTATCACCTGTTTGGGCCACTCAAAGAGGCGCTTGGAGGCCAGCGTTTCGAAGACGATTCTGCGGTGGAGACCGTCGTGCTCCAATGGCTCAATGAACGCCCGAGAACTTTTTACGAAGATGGAATTAAAAAACTTCCAATCCGGTGGGAAAAATGTGTTACTCGTGCGGGAGACTATGTAGAAAAATAAGTTGTATCAAGAATAATTTGTAAGTAAGCAATAAATTTTTTGAAAAATCAGTCTCGTTTATATTTGATCAACCCTCGTATGTTTCAGGAGCTGTCGAATAATCTTTAAAAAGTTGACTAACTACTTGACTAATAATGACTGAAATCTGTATTTTAAAATTCAAAATATACGGTTTAGAAGTAAAACGAAATTGAATTTTGGCCGGTTAGGAATTCGTTGTCCGTATCTGTGAATAGGATTTTTTGAAAGAATAGAACAGCTGTTTAGTTTTAATTGCTTCATTTTAGTTTTTTTTTCACGAATAGTTTGCGAAAGAGGCTTAGCGTTGGTGACTTGGTGGTTGAACTCTGACACGTCCACTCGCCCTGCACCGATGACCGCAAGCCGAGGTATTTCATCACGGGCAGTCATGGTCTCTTCCTAATCTAAATACCGCACGGGAATCTTTGGCAGCTCAAGCCGTTGTTCCTGTATTAGTGGCGAAGTAGTCAATAACTAACAAGGGAATGTGAGCCTAATGTCTGTCAAAGTGGGCGATTGGAATTGCATTGGTTTTACGTACGTCGAACAGTGTAAGCATAAGGTCGATCTTGACAAAGTGGTAGTCAACTTTGTTTTCGAAGAAGTGAGACGTTGAATGGATTAATTGGGTAACACTAGATGTCGACATAGTTGAACAGTGTGAACATTTATTTCCTTTCGTTGTAATTATTTTTATATTCTTCTTCTTTTCTGCTAGGATTATTGTCACTATGTTCTGAATAATAATCTGCCTTCCCTAGATTCGTCAATTCTTCTTTCGTTGACGCGTTTCGGAGAACCTCCATCTTCAGAAACAATTTCTATAATAATCTGCCTTCCCTAGCTTCGTCAATTCTTCTTTCGTGGACGCGTTTCGGAGAACCTCCATCTTCAAAAACTATTTCTATAATAATCTGCCTTCCCTAGCTTCGTCAATTCTTCTTTCGTTGACGCGTTTCGGAGAACCTCCATCTTCAAAAAACTATTTCTATAATAATCTGCCTTCCCTAGCTTCGTCAATTCTTCTTTCTATGACGCGTTTCGGAGAACTCCATCTTCAAAAACTATTTCTATAATAATTTGCCTTCTCTAGCTTCGTCAATTCTTCTTTCGTGGACGCGTTTCGGAGAACCTCCATCTTCAAAAACTGTTTCTATAATAATCTGCCTTCCCTAGCTTCGTCAATTCTTCTTTCGTTGACGCGTTTCGGAGAACCTCCATCTTCAAAAACTATTTCTATAATAATCTGTCTTCCCTAGCTTCGTCAATTCTTCTTTCGTGGACGCGTTTCGGAGAACTCCATCTTCAAAAACTATTTCTATAATAATCTGCCTTCCCTAGCTTCGTCAATTCTTTTTTCGTTGACGTGTTTCAGAGAACTCCATCTTCAAAAACTATTTCTGTAATAATCTGCCTTCCCTAGCTTCGTTAATTCTTCTTTCGTTGACGCGTTTCGGAGAACCTCCATCTTCAAAAACTATTTCTTTAATAATCTGCCTTCCCTAGCTTCGTCAATTCTTCTTTCGTTGACGCGTTTCGGAGAACTCCATCTTCAAAAACTATTTCTATAATAATTTGCCTTCCCTAGCTTCGTCAATTCTTCTTTCGTGGACGCGTTTCGGAGAATCTCCATCTTCAAAAACTATTTCTATAATAATCTGTCTTCCCTAGCTTCGTCAATTCTTCTTTCGTTGACGCGTTTCGAAGAACCTCCATCTTCAAAAACTATTTCTATAATAATCTGTCTTCCCTAGCTTCGTCAATTCTTCTTTCTTTGACGCGTTTCGGAGCACTCCATCTTCAAAAACTATTTCTATAATAATCTGCCTTCCATAGCTTCGTCAATTCTTTTTTCGTTGACGCGTTTCGGAGAACCTCCATCTTCAAGAACTATTTATATAATAATCTGCCTTCCCTAGCTTCGTCAATTCTTCTTTCGTTGTCGCGTTTCGTAGAACCTCTATCTTCAGAAACAATTTCTATAATAATCTGCCTTCCCTAGTTTCGTCAATTCTTCTTTCGTTGACACGTTTCGGAGAACCTCCATCTTCAAAAACTATTTCTATAATAATCTGCCTTCCCTAGCTTCGTCAATTCTTCTTTCGTTGACGCGTTTCGGAGAACCTCCATCTTCAAAAACTATTTCTATAATAATCTGCCTTCCCTAGCTTCGTCAATTCTTCTTTCTTTGACGCTGTTTCAGAGAACCTCCATCTTCAAAAACTATTTCTAATCTGAGTATAGAAATAGTTTTTGAAGATGGAGGTTCTCCGAAACGCGTCAACGAAAGAAGAATTGACGAAGCTAGAGAAGGCAGATTATTATACTGAACATAGTCCTCTCATTTTTTCTCTATTGCGAAGAAATGTGTACTTAAGCTTCAATACAGGCCTTTTTTTCATTTCGTTCATTTCAATTTCCGGTAGCCTCATTACTAAACAATCCTGAAAAAGCCAATAAGTTAGAAAAATGGCAAAACATGGGGACTGAGACCAGGCATGATGAAGTACATTTATGGGATTACTACACCCACTGTGTGCTATGGTGCTGTAGTGCAGTGGTGGGGCAGAAAACACCAAACTGTTAAAAAAAAACTGCTTTTCAATAAACGACAAACAAACTGCTTTTTCAAACGGAAACAAGCATTTATATTTGGACTGGTTTATGATTTGTTAAACAAGGAACGGATTCTTCTATTCGAACGTTGCCGCAAGCGCTAAAACTGCTTTCCTGCTAACTGATTTTCTTCTACCTGCTTTTGTGCTTTTTCCCTTTATTCCAAAGTTGCTTGTTGCTTGTAGTGAAATAAGAACTGTTTGGTCAATGTCAACGTTTATCTCTATTTTGTTGCGAGTTGTAGTAACAACCTCTCACATTTTGTAGATACAGAGCCTAATTTTATTTAAACATATTTTTTATATTTATTATCAATCGTCAGTATTTTTTAATCAACTAAAAATATTCTAAATCTTTAGCATTTCGGTAAATATGCAAAGGGCTATTTAATTTTTAAGTAAAAAAAAGAATGCTTCTATTAGAAATTCATTGCATTTTGTAAATATAAAATGGCTTACATAATTATTACGTTTTGAGAATGTAATTTAATTTTTACTACATTTATAAGGATTATTTTAATCCTTTCTAAATGCTTTATACCCAAAAACAATTTAAGGACATGGTGGCAGTGGGAATGAAAAAGTAGTCTTAGAAAAATGAACGTATGTGCTTTATGTTTTAGCTGCTAATACAACTTTGAGTTTCAGTTTTCTAAACCTGTTTTTTTTCCAACTGTTTTAAAAAGCAGCTTTTTTCCCTCAACAAACAGTTTGTAGACGTTTTGTAAAAATAGCAGAAACGCCCACCTCTACTGTGCTGTGGTGGACTAAGGCCGAACAGAAAGGGCCAGATAATCTCTTACTAAAAAACAGAGGTTGGCCTGTGCATTACCGGCTGTACAAACACGTTACAAACGGCTGTGGAGATCGTTCTAGAGTTCCCCCCCCCCATTGACCTATATCTCATGGAAAGGCACTTAAAGCTGCATATAAACTGCACCATAGTGGAGTCTGATTGTCCTCAACTTTCCATCATCAAACTTTCAACGATACCCTAACTTGTAAGTGACTACCATAACTTGTTACTAGAGTTCAGTTCATAGCGGGCATACTATGGTTATGTATTGTATTATGGAGTGCCTAAATACCGGAGCCATAGCTTACAACTATGCCGTGCTGGGGGGGGGGGATTGCATTAGACGCAGTCAATATGTAACACAGGGGAATGCAGGCCTCCGTGTACACATGTTAATTAATGAAATGTAGGATTAGACTGCAACGAATGTAGGCATAAACAGAAAGTTATCGCACTAATTGGGAGAGTTAATGTACTCTCTTATGTGTAGAGATGCGCTTGGCCATTTGATGGAGTTTGTTCCTTGCCCACTCGGCGGGTATTTATTTTATTTTTATTTATTTTAAATAATAATAAATATATTTTATTTATTTTAATTATTACTTATTATTATTAATTATTTTAATAAACGGGAAATTTATTTTAATTTTACTTGATGAAAAAATAAGGGTTGGTCAGGTAATACTTGTGTTTTATACGATTGCATACGTTTTGTCTTCTGTTATAAATTGTAGTTATATTTTTATTTGCGTATTTCCATTGGTGTGCTGTTGGATCGGCCATTATGTTTAGACCCACACAAGGAACCTTGAAATAAGGACTGATCCTGACATCTAGATCATTTTTTAAGGTGCAATGCGTATATATATATATATATATATATATATATATATATGTGTGTGTGTGTGTGTGTGTGTGTGTGTGTGTGTGTGTGTGTGTGTGTGTGTGTGTGTGTGTGTGTGTGTGTTTTGGCACCGTCACGTTCGAAATTTTGGTCCGATATTTGATTCGAACTTGATTCAAAAATCGACCATGATAATAGCTTGGTAAAGTTGACATTATTTTTATATTCTTCTTCTTTTCTGCTAGGATTATTGTCACTATGTTCAGTATAATAATCTGCCTTCCCTAGCTTCGTCAATTCTTCTTTCGTTGACGCGTTTCGGAGAACCTCCATCTTCAAAAACTATTTCTATACCCTATGAAATAGAAATAGTTTTTGAAGATGGCGGTTTTCCGAAACGCGTCAGCGAAAGAAGAATTGACGAAGCTAGGGAAGGCAGATTATTACACTGAACTTGGTAAAGTTCTTTAATCAGCAAAATACGTTCAGCAGTTTCAAAATGGTGGTCATTTTTTTAACTCAATTTTTTTCCTAAATTTTTTTGAAAAGCTAATTTTACTGTCGTATAATCAGCGTTAAAAACTGAATAATTACGAAATTTCTTCAAATTCGTGCTGTAATTATTATTCTCTCTCTATTTGTTTCACCAAACTTTGGGGTACACTAAATCAATCATTTTTTAATGTTATGTGCCTTCCTCGTAGCCCAGTATTGCTTCATTCGTTGTGATCTTGCTTTTCTTTCTTCGTCAGAGATTTGGATCGTTCGCTTGGATTTGACTTTGCCTTGGAACCGTTGCTTCTTGTCCTTGGTTATTGTTTTGGCTGTTCTGTCCATGAGCATAGTGTCAGTGATTTGTTGTTCTGTTATGTCTTTCTCTGTTTCTTTAAACCAAAGTGGTTTGGCTCTTCTACTGCGAATGTAGTCAAATATTTTTTTGGTTAGTCTATTTTCGTCCATTCGGAGGATGTGCTCATAGAAATCAATTCTCCTTTTTCTTATTGTGTCTGATAGTGTTTCAGTTTTTTGGTAAAGAGTTTCATTACTGATGTGGAGTAATTGGTTGTTACGGAATTTGGGGCCTAAGATTTTTCGTAATATCTTTCTTTCTTTGATCTCCAGCCTTTCAAGTGAGCCCTGGGTTGTGAGAGATAATGTTTCAGCTGCATATAAGGCTTCTGGTTTAATTTTTTATTATTATTATTATTATTATTATTATTATTACATAAACTTTTTGAGTTTTTGACGCCCGCCTAAAAAAGCCTGTGTTTTTCTTGCAAAGTTATTTGTTCGTGTATTGGTTCTGTATGCTTAAATGATAGAAAATATACGAATAGTCAGTAATACGGGTATAAATTTGAATTAACGAATAATTAAATAATCTGCTCACACAGCTGTTTTGGCTGACGTGATTGAAGCGAATTGCCAAAAGTAATTTTCTGTATCCCGTTTTTAAAATTCTGTTTCCTTATATCAATCAGCATTCAAATATGCATATATTAGCATTGAAAAAAATAAAAAGAACCGTGACCGCACTGAAATTAAATTTCTTAATTTCAACGGATTTTAAAAGTTCAACGGATTTATACTGTTTTTAACGTTAATTACAATGGCGAAATCAGATTTTCAAAAAAAATTAAGACAAAATAGTTATGAACTTTTAAAGACTTGAAACGGACGCCATTTTGGAAGTGCTGAACAAATTTTGCTGGTTGACGAACTTTTTTTTTTTGATGTTTAACGTTCGACTATTGTGCACACTTGGGCTAATGCAGACGATGGGATGATTTATAGCGTATGAAAATGCCAAACCCTGGCCGGGAATTGAACCCGAGTCCTCGGGGTGAAAGCCCAGTACACTATCAACTAGGCCACCGAGGCGGCTTAAGTTGACGAACTTGTTCAAGCTATTACCATAGTAGATTTTAAATCAAAATATCAAACCCAAATTACAAACGTGAGCATGCTGACACACACACACACACACACACACACAAAACACACACACACACAACACACACACACACACACACACACACACACACACACACACACACACACACACACACACACACACACACAACACACAACACAAACACAAACACACAACACACACACACACACACACACACACACACACACACACACACACACACACACACACACACACACACACACACACACACACACACACACACACACACACACACACACACACAAAACACATTTCAAGCCACGTGTCTGGGTTTTACTATCGTGCTGCTGGAAAAGCTCATTTTTCCAGTGGAAATTTAAGAACAGAATAAATGTTATGTAAAAAAATCTCTTAAATTTAAAAAAGTCAGAAATTGTGGTGTCAAATTTAACATATTTTAACAAATTGCCTTAGAAATTTTAAGGTAGCAATTTAACGTCTACATTAAGAAATGTGAATAGCCCTTTAAAAAGTAGTGTAATGGTGAACTGTTAAAAAATGTTACGTCTGGTGTATGATTTTAACATTTTAAACTGCACAGCGTTTTAAAGCTTATTAATTGTAAATGTTATAAAAAATATACAAAAACATTTTCACATTTAATATGTCTCAGAAAGCATATCTGTGTAATTCTCATAATCGGTTGGTCAGATTTTGTTTGAATTTCAGTTACGTATATAAAGATACATAACTTAAAGGCTGTGATATTTTTAAAAAGATTTTGTTTGACAGACAATTTGAAACGTATTAACTGACAACGAAAACGTGTAACAAGCTTGTAGTCGAAATTGTCAAAGCTGTATAAAAAACATATTGTCGAAACTCCAGTTCACTGTTGTTAGTTTATATAAAAGCTTCCATCACGTCAGCTACACAGCTCGCCGTGATTATATTACAATCAATACCCAATATTATTTTACCCAACCGTGCGGTCTTGGTTTCTTTCATCCCATCAGACCAACGCCACGGCCTGTTTAATATTGTGTCCTTGTTCTGCATTCTTGCAGGATATTTGTCCGCCCCGTTTCCCTGCATTCCTCTTAAAGTGCAGTTTAAGGAGGGTGGTTGCTGAAGGAATGCGGTAAGGATCCTTGAGAAGTTTGCTCGTGCACGCGCCAGGATAAACGTAATCCACTGTTTGTTGGCTTATTTCTTTGTGTTGTCATCACGTCCAAATAGGAAATGTTGTCTGCACGCAGCTGTTTCGCTCATAGAACGTTCACAGTTAGGTCGTATAAGTAAACATATTCTAAATCGTTTGCATTTTGGTAAATATGCAAAGGGCTATTTAATTTTTTAAGTAAAAAAAGAATGCTTCTATTAGAAATTCATCGCATTTTGTAAATATAAAATGGCTTACATAATTATTACGTTTTGAGAATGTAATTTAATTATTACTACACTTGTAAGGATTATTTTTATCCTTTCTAAATGCTTTGTACTCAAAAACAATTTAAGGACATGGTGGTAATGGGAATGAAAAAGTAGTCTTAGAAAACTGAACGTATGTGCTTTATGTTTTAGCTGCTAATACAACTTTGAGTTTCAATTTTCTAAACCGGTTTTTTTCCAACTGTTTTAAAAAGCAGCTTTTTCCTCAACAAATAGTTTGTTGATGTTTCGTAAAAATAGCAGAAACGCCCACCCCGAATAAGAGTTAGAATCTACTAACGCTGTATACTAATCCCCTGCGACGGGTGATTGTGTTACATACCAACAAATTAGACCCACTGTAGGGACTAACCCAAAAATTTCAAGGCCACTTTCCCTTTACATTTGAAAACCTACCCTTGTGCTTATAAGGGTTATAAATATATATAATCAAAAGTTATGCATTTTTAAATTTTATAATAATCACTACTTTGAAAATGACGAGTGAAATATGCTGAGTAACGAAATTTCCTGAACTATTTTCCGTAATTAGGTATAGAAGTTTTCTTAATAATGTTGTTACTTTTTTAAATTTGCTTTATCAGCGTTGTTACTTTTTGAAATTCGCTTTATCAGCGTTGTTACTTTTTGAAATTCGCTTTATCAGCGTTGTTACTTCTTTAAATTCGCTTTATCAGCGTTGTTACTTTTTGAAATTCGCTTTATCAGCGTTGTTACTTCTTGAAATTCGCTTTATCAGCGTTGTTACTTTTTGAAGTTCGCTTTATCAGCGTTGTTACTTTTTGAAATTCCCTTTATCAGCGTTGTTACTTCTTGAAATTCCCTTTATCAGCGTTGTTACTTTTTGAAATTCGCTTTATCAGCGTTGTTACTTTTTGAAATTCGCTTTATCAGCGATGTTACTTTTTGAAATTCGCTTTATCAGCGTTGTTACTTTTTGAAATTCGCTTTATCAGCGTTGTTACTTTTTGAAATTCGCTTTATCAGCGTTGTTACTTTTTGAAATTCGCTTTATCAGCGTTGTTACTTTTTGAAATTCGCTTTATCAGCGTTGTTACTTTTTGAAATTCGCTTTATCAGCGTTGTTACTTTTTGAAATTCGCTTTATCAGCGTTGTTAATTTTTGAAATTCGCTTTATCAGCGATGTTACTTTTTGAAATTCGCTTTATCAGCGTTGTTACTTTTTGAAATTCGCTTTATCAGCGTTGTTACTTTTTGAAATTCGCTTTATCAGCGTTGTTACTTTTTGAAATTCGCTTTATCAGCGTTGTTACTTTTTGAAATTCGCTTTATCAGCGTTGTTACTTTTTGAAATTCGCTTTATCAGCGTTGTTACTTTTTGAAATTCGCTTTATCAGCGTTGTTACTTTTTGAAATTCGCTTTATCACGCGGTCAGCCTGGCAACTCAGCGCCACGTTTATTATCATAAACACATTACTGTAAACTTTCATATCAACCCTTTCCGCGTGACAAAATGCCCAGCACCAGTGCGGCATATTGATACAACCTAATAAGGGTGAGCTATGGGGATAGAATACAAACAAACACATTAACTATGCCTTGTTTCCGGTTCCGGGGATAAGTGCCGCCCTAATGCAATTTGTTTTAATTAACGGAATTCCCGAATCGGCTAAATATTGTGAAAACGAAGCGCAGAGGGCGGTTAAATTGGGGGGCTGTTTTCAGTGTATTGTGTTTTCCTGATTAGGAAGAAAATTAAGGGTGCGTTTGTTATTTTAATTTGTAGGATTAAAATAAGAATTTTTAACAGAATTGAACACGTATCAATGTAATGAATAGGTGATTCTCTATAAGAAAATTGAAAAACTGTCAGATACTATGAGAAAAAGGAGAATAAATTTTTACGGCCATCTTCTTAGAATGAACTCCAATAGATTAACGAAACAAGTGTTTGATTTTTTCCATAATCGTAAAACAAAACCGAACTGGTTTAAAGAAATTGAAAAAGACCTAATAGAATTAAAAATTACAGAAAATTCACTGCTTGACCAAACTGCTAAGATAAGTACCAAGGACGAAAGAATAAGATTCCAAGATAAAACCAAAATAAGACCTAAACCTATCATTTCGGAAGAGGAGAGGAAAAGAAGATCGGAAAGAATGAAGAGCTACTGGGAACAAAGAAAAGTACAGCGCGCAAGAAATGATTGATTCAGCGTACCCCAAAGAGGGTGAAACGAAAAGAAAAAGGTGATTTAGATTATGGTTATAGTCAGATTTTCAATCCTCTTTCCTGTATTGCCTGACAAAGACAAGTCTGAAAGCATTCCAGGGGTGAATGTTGTAAGACTGTGTTGAATCAAAATTTTGAAAAAAAAACATTCCGTAAATAAGGATTCAGTAAAAAAGCACGAAAACAAGGATTTATAAGCTTTTATACTTCATCGTTACTAAACAACATCGTAGCCGCCTCGGTGGCCTAGTTGATAGCGTACGGGCTTTCACCCCGAGGACCCGGGTTCGATTCCCGGCCAGGGCTTGGCATTTTCATACGCTATAAATAATCCCGTCGTTTGCATTAGCCCAAGTGTGCACAATAGTCGGACGTTAAACACAAAAAAAAACAACATTTTCTAGAAAAAAATAAGATATATTCACTGTAATAACCTAGCTTTAAAAAACAAAAATAATGTTAATGGGTCTTTATATTTTTGAAGTTTCCTTACCAGAAATTATATTTGGAAAATGAAAGATCTGAAATAGTGACAATTTCAAAGGTTCAATTCCTCAACACCGTATTTTCGGGGCATAGGGGAGTTGATAGTAATGAGGAGTTATCCTGGGACGGTATGCAGCAGTATTCCAGGCTGAAGTAATGGCCATTACTGACTGTGTTCGGCAGAACTTGAAACGGGCCTTCAAAAAGGCACGCATTGATATTCCGATAGTTAGGCTGCAGTAAAAGCATTTGCGGGTCCAAGCTGGTCTGGGAATGTTGGAAGAACGTCGATGCTCTGCCTCTGGGCAAACGGGTAACTCTTTACTGAGTTCCAGGGCATAGGGAAGTTAAGGGTAATAAGGAGTTAACATCCTGGGACGGTATGCAACAGTATTCCAGGCTGAAGTAATGGCCATTACTGACTGTGTTCGGGAGAACTTGAAACGGGCCTTCAAGAAGGCACGCATTGATATTCCGATAGTTAGGCAGCAATAAAAGCATTTGCGGGTCCAAGCTGGTCTGGGAGTGTTGGAAGAACCTCGACGCTTTGCCCCTGGGCAAACGGGTAACTCTTTACTGAGTTCCAGGGCATAGGGAAGTTAAGGGTAATAAGGAGTTATCATCCTGGGACGGTATGCAACTGTATTCCAGGCTGAAGTAATGGCCATTAATGACTGTGTTCGGGAGAACTTGAAACGGGCCTTCAAGAAGGCAGGCATTGATATTCCGATAGTTAGGCAGCATTTGCGGGTCCAAGCTGGTCTGAGAGTGTCGGAAGAACCTCGATGCTCTGCCCTTGGGCAAACGGGTAACTCTTTACTGAGTTCCGGGGTATAGGGAAGTTGAAGGTAATGAGAAGGCAGACCGACTGGCTGGACTTGGATCTGCATCTGAGTTTATCGGATCTGAGCCGGCTTTAGGGATTTCTTTATGGTTGGCCAGGTCGGCTATTAATAGGTGGATTACTAATCAACACCAGGTAAAATGGGATAACCTTCAAGGACATTCCCATAGTAAACGTGCCCTAAGCGAAGTTTCCCCGCAGGGGGTGCAGACTAGCAGCACCTATTGAGAGGATTTAGACATCCCTCGCGGTTCCCGAGTCTAACATACACTTACAACTTACAACTACATTTACATTCACAACGCACTTTACACTCACAATTACATTTAGGGAGGCGATAATAGCCTTAATGTGATTTTAGCTTTAACATAAAAAAAAACTAAGCGAAGTTCCTTTTGGAGGAATCAAGGGGCAGCAGATATCCTGGGCAGAGCACAACTCGGGAGGATCATGGGGATCATTACAGGACACTGTGGTCTGAGGTTGCACATGAACAGGATAGGTATGTATCATGGAGAAACCGTGTGTAGGTTGTGCAAGAAGGAAGAGGAAACTGCAAGTCACATGATTCATGATTGTGACGCTCTTGATGGTAGGAGGCTAGGTTTCCACGACCCTAGGGATCTTCAGCAGTGGGTTGCTGGAACTTAATAAGGGCACAAATATGCTGAACTAGGTATTTCTTAACAGGTTTATTTGCACAATAGATCAGTCGATCGCAGTGCCTGGGGTTGTACTATCCCTTCCTCTAGACCAGGGGTCTCCAAACTTTCCAGCCTTAGGGCCATACTGATTACTCCAGTAAGTTCCGAGGGCCAAAACCATATTATCATTGTTGCCGGTGGTAAAAAGTGAAATAGTCCACTGATGAAAAAAATGAGCATCTTAAATGTCTTTTAATAATTGGTACAAGTAAAATTAGTCCACAACTACAAACTATTGTCAGTGGAAAATCTCAATTACATAAATCTCATTAGTATTTCATATGTCATTATGCTAGTTAGAACTTATGTTTTTATTTAAAATGTATAAAATGTTAGTTGGATTCATTTCAATAATTTGTTAGTTATTATATACTGAAGTTAAATTTTCTGCATATTATACATGTCTTTACTCATTACAATTCTGTGTTTCTTTATCCAACTTATCACAAAAACAATAACAATGAACCTACAACAATGTTATGAGTAGTTAGCCCATGACCATATCAATGTAGATGTCATATTAATAATTATTCAACATAAAATTAGAATACTTCAGTAAACTAAATTTAATTTGCTATAAAAAAGAATTAATTAATTAATTTGTTCTCTAAAAGAAGTTTTCAAGTATGCTAGCTCTCCGCGGGCCGGACAAAATCTGTCCGCGGGCCGGATGTGGCCCTCGGGCCGTAGTTTGGAGACCCCTGTTCTAGGCGAAACTCATTTTCTTAGCTACTTGTGGCTGTTCCCATAGTTAAGAAAGTAAAACCAAACGAAAGGTATTTCAGCGCACAACAAAAAGGTTGGCCAAATGGAACAGAACCTTTGTAATAAGAGCAAATATCTTCAAGCACCTCAATAAGGAACTGGGAAGTCATGATATAGAAGTTTGAGAGCTACTCACCTTGAATCTTCGAACATAACCTCAACATTTTTTTGCAGACATTAACGATCCATATGATGCGTTATTTTCTTCTATGTTTTCGAAAACTGTATGCAGGCGATCTTAGGGGACGATCCATTAATCATTGATCGCGTTTCGGCTTTGCTAAGGCGCTTGCATATATATCAATATATTTAATTTTATTTTTATCCCTAGTATTTATATATTTTTTATAGTTCATATTCTTGTTAATTATGTAATTTTATTGTGTTTCATAATGTTTATTACTTTTCCGTTTGATTAGGACCACTTTACCTTTATATTGTTTTGATTTTAAATTATTTATTCTTGTTATAAATGTTATCTAGTTTGTAAGTAATGTTAAGTTTTATCGTCCTTTGTTTCGTTAGTAGTTGTGTTTAGGCGATGATAGCTTTAATGTGCTTTTCGCCTTTAAATTAAAAAAAAAATAAATAATCAAATATTTGAAACTATTGTATTTAACGGAAAGTGGGTAAATTTTGTATTTATTAAACAACTGGTGTAACCGGATGTTATTCAAAATTTGTATCTAGGTTTTGTTCGCTTTTAAAATTACCGTACGGTAAAATTACCGTACTTTAAAAATCAGCCGGTTTCTATTTTATTATTGTGTCCAGAACGGTTTCCCCGTTATTTTATCCAATCAGTAACTCAGTGATGCCATTATGCTGTTATCTAGTTAAAATAATTACGATCGACGTATCTCCGTTACAAATTGTAATTTTAATTGGCGGCTTTAATTGGCTTAGCTTTGGAATTCGGTATTTCATTGGTGTTGCGGTTTTATTTTTTCGAAACTAAAATCAAATTGCATCGTAATTAATATTCGTAATATACCGTGACTGTCAGAGATTGGATAACTGTTGATGTTGAAATAATTTTGTAAAATAATTGGTTATTATTTATTTGTTTTATGATTGGGTCAGCCGACTCGGTGGCCTAGTTGATAGCGTACTGGGCTTTCACCTCGAGGACCCGGGTTCGATTCCCGGTCAGGGCTTGGCATTTTCATACGCTATAAATCGTCCCATCGTCTGCATTAGCTCAAGTGTGCACAATAGTCGGACGTTAAACATAAAAAAAAAGTTCGTCAACCAGCAAAATTTGTTCAGCACTTTCAAAATGGCGTCCGTTTCAAGTCTTTAAAAGTTCATAACTATTTTGTCTTAATTTTTTTTTTAATCTGATTTCGCCATCGTAATTAACGTTAAAAACAGTATAAATCCGTTGAACTTAAGAAATTTAATTTCAAGGCGGTCACGGTTCTTTTATTTTTTCAATGCTAATATATGCATATTTGAATGCTGATTGCGATATGGAAACAGTTTTTTAAAAACGGGATAAAGACAATTACTTTTGGCGATTCGCTTCAATCACGTCAGCCAAAACAGCTGTGTGAGCAGATTATTTAATTACTCGTTAATTCGCATTAGTACTCGTATTACTGACTATTCGTATATTTTCTATCATTTAAGCATACAGGACCAATACACGAACAAATAACTTTGCAAGAAAAACATAAGCTTACCCCAAAAAAATCGTCTGCATTAGCCCAAGTGTGCACAATAGTCGGACGTTAAAAAAAAAAAAAAAAAAAAAAATTATGATTGGCATTAACGTTACACGTTCACACATCCAGTTACTTAACAAAAACATTCTGTTCGGAATAAGATGACAAAAATTCTCTATAAAAATACTTTTATAAAAACAACGCTTTACGTATAATTGCCTAAGCCTATAATTACACTTTTGCAACCAGTTTTTATAATCTTTTTTTTTTAATAAAGAAACACACTTTTGGAAATTCGCTTCTATCACGTCAGCGAGACAACTGCGTGCCGCGATTATTTTTGTTTTCGGCAATAAATTTCGGGAAATACTTCATAGTTTTTCTTCGAGTGTTTTAGGGCTACATTTTAGCCCTTTTAATAAATCTGAGAAAGGCTGTGCACTCACTACTCAACTCCAATTACAGTATTTAGATAACGGCGGTGATGACCTTTCGCCGGAAAAACGGTATTTACATAATTTGTTAAAATTTATTTTAAGGCGAAAAGCACTTTTATCGCCTCCTTAAATGTAAGTGTGAGTGTAAAGTGTTAAAATCGTAAGTGTGTGTGTTAAGACTCGGGTACCGGTAGGGACGTCTAAATAGGTGCAGCTAGTCTGCACCCCCTGCGGGGTATAATTTTTTCCACCCCTAATTTCTTATATACATTGTTATATTTATTCATTATATCCAACTAATAAAACACACTAAAAAAATATGTGTTGAATTCAGGAATTTACCGACAGAAGCAACGTTTTTGTTAACGGTATCTTTGCTGAATATAATTATTTCGAAGATATGTTTTACAAATATCTTGTTTTGTTTAAATAAATAAATATGTGAACCTAGCTTAGATATTATTTGCTGTAGTTGTAGTAAAAGATCAGTTGTTTTGTATTGATTCGTAACGATCAGCTGATTTCATTGAACAGCTGATAGGCTGTAATAAGTTTTAGGTTATGTTGTTAAAAACTAGCAATATTAACAACTATTACAAAAGTTTATATTAATTTCGAATGTATTATAAACGCTTACAACGTTTACGTGTTCTTTAACGAAGGATAAATACCGAAACCAATGCAACACAACGTTTTCATATAACACGCGTGTACTGTTATCGAAAAAGAGGAAGAAAAAGAAAGACAGAAATAGAGAGATGAAATTCGTTTGCACGTTCGTCCCATAATTCCGTTCGGCAGATTTTTTTTTCTATTCTCTCCTCTCGCCAAAGCTAACATTGAAAGCTTCGCTTAAAAAAAAAATTAAACATTGAGTTTGTACGCAACGAAGAATTAACGGCCTGTTAAAATTGTAAATGAGATGTCTCAGTTATTCTTAAGTGGCTTCACCTTCGTGTCTGGTTGCAAGAACGTTCATTAAATTATTTAAAAGAACATTATTTTTAAATTCATTTTAAAGCCTTATTAAATGTATAATTGGGTGTTAGAAACAAAAATTGCCCCTTAAAATAACAGAGCTTTAAAGCTTTAATCGATGTTTAAATGTTATGTTGCAAGAACGTCTGTTAAAATTTAAAGGACCGTTATACGCTTGTTAAAGTAATTGACCTGTGCAGATCTTTTAAAAAGTACTTGGACTTTTCGAGGTTATGTTTTATCTTCCGTAAATGTGCTTATTGTTTTATAGTGTTGTAGTATCAGTTTTTTAAAATTCTAATTTTAAATAATTATTAATTTTTGTGCAAAGGAGATACTTTTTTAAATTTTTTATATAGGTTTTGATTATTTTATGTGAAAATAAAAAAATAGCAACCGTAGGATCTGATATTAGAAACAATAAAAAAAAACTAAGGTAAACAAAACACATAACCTTCAAAACAATTGTACGAATAACCTGAAAATGATCAGCTGTTCGTCGGACGGCCATCTTGCCACCCATTAAACAGTTATTAAATTTAACAAAGCAAATTTAAGCCGCCTCGTTGGGCTAGTTGATAGCGTACTGGGCGTTCACCCCGAGGACCCGGGTTCGATTCCCGGCCAGGGCTTGGCATTTTCATACGCTATAAATCATCCCATCGTCTGAATTAGTCCCCAAGTGTGCACAATAGTCGGACGTTAAACACACAAAAAAAGCATACTTTACGTAAATTTTATGCTCTTTCTCTATGAAACGGTCAGTTTGTGATAGGTCTTGCCGTTCAGCCAGTATTATAGGAAATCGTCACCTTTAAATAAAGTGGTCGCTATCTTGAAACGGAAGCGAATAGAAAAATATCCATACATTTACATCTTTTAAAAATGTTTAATTGAATGTGTAACGTGCATTTCTTTTACCGTCCGAGAAAAACAGTTTTCAATAGAACGTCTTAAATCCAATTTTTCATGTTCACAATACTTTGTCAAAAGTAAAAGTGACTGAATGCATTAGTGTTGCAATCAGTAAATTGAAGCATGAGGAAAAGGATTTCTTTCATAATAAAGGCCGAGATTGGATCCTTAGTTGGTCAATGATTGGAAATATTACGGATAAAGGACCTTGTTGGAGTGGAGATGGGAGTGGGGGGGATATTGTTAGTGACAGTATGTCGGGAGGGAGATCTGGGGGAGGGCGGAGGGACTGAGAGTGTGGTCAGAAGGAAATTTGAAGAGTGACGGTAATAAAGAATTGTTTAAAAATCGGTTTTTTAACGGAAAATATAATCGCGGCACGTAGGTATCTGATTTACGTGATTGTAAAGAATTTTCTAACACAATTTAATGACGTATTGTAGGGCGGATATTTTTATATTTGAGCATCATATGTTTACATACTTTTTAGCAAATTTTCATTTGAAAAATAAGTAATTTTAAAAGCCATCATGGTAATACCCAGACTGTGGACTTTAAAATGAGCAAATCCTGACTTCTAGATCACTTTTTTATATATATATATATATATATATATATATATATATATATATATAGGCTATATATATATATATATATATTTACTGGTACAAATTTTCCATAGAAGCGTCCAGTTTAATACGAGTGTTCTCCGTAAAAATAAGGTTCCCAATAATTTTTCACAACGAAAAACATGTTTATTTGCATTGAATAATACATTTTTGGAAAGCTTACACTTTATTCTATTTTTCGACATAATCGCCGTTGAGATCTATGCATTTTTGCATACGGGGAACCATCTTTTTTACGGCTGAGTCGAGAAACTCTCCCTCCGCGCCGCGAAGGAGATTAAAACTTCTTTCAGCTCCTTTCCGGTACTGAAATGCTTCCCACCTACATGTTTCTTCAAATTAGGAAAGGTAACCACTTGGGGCTAAGTCCGGGCTGTAGGGCGAATGTGTGAGAGTATTCCATCCAAATTGGTTGATGAGTCGGTTGTTACACGAACGGTGTGCGGACGAGCGTTGTCTTGATGGAAACAAACTCCCTTCTTGAGCATGCTTCTCTTCTTTTGAATCGCGCGGCGAAGGTTCTTTAACGTTTCGCAGTAGCGATCAGAATTGATTGTTGTGCCGGTATCCGTGAATTCGCACAATAACCACTTCCTGTCACAAAACACGCTCACCATGACATTGCCGGCAGACCTCTGTCATAGTGCTGTCATTTGTTTGAAATTCCGCGGCTTTGGCGATTCTGAATGTTTCCACTGACGTGATTGTTCTTTCTTTTCCGGTGTCGGTGTCGTATAGCGTACCAAGGTCTCGTACCCAGCGACAACGGAGTCCAAGAATTTTTCGCCATCGATTTCATAGGCCTGAAGAAATTCGCGGACCGCATCAATCTGTTGCCGTTTGTGGTCTGCTGTAAGCTGTCTTGGGACCCACTTTGCACACAAATTTTGCTATACCTTAAATTGTCAGTCAAGATTTTATCAATACAAGTCTTTCTGACATCAGCGATCATCTCGGAGGGCTCCCAAAGAGTCAGTCACCCTTGCTTCTTCCACTTTCGCAATCATTTCGTCTGCAACAGATGGACGTCCGGAACGATGTTCGTCATGAACATCTGTACGACCGTCTTTAAATTCTCTTCACCATTTGCGCACGTGTTTTATGTTCATACATTTTTCTTCGTAGTCTTCACACAGTGGGAATGAACGTCCACCGGCGCAGCGTTTTTTGCACACAAAAAACGAATCACAGCGTAATTCGCATATGGCGGAAGACATAAGTGGTAACGCCGTTACTAACGGTTGCCAAGCCAAAACCGAGCGTCGCAGACCACTCGCGGATTGAGGATTGGGAGAGAATGAACCAAGCTGCAAGCCAAGGTCACCTGATCACGTGTAACAGCCTTCGTGGCGACTTTAGCGCCTTTGGAACCTTACTTTACGAAAAACCCTCGTACAAAACAGAATCATACATAGATTATCTTAAAACTAAAAAACTAAATCCAAACCAAATTCTAAGATCTACATTGCCTTAGGATCTACAACTAATAACTTATTCCAATATATATTATTCTTTCTAATTACTTATTATGGTAACTGTGCATTTAGGAGCAGCCATTTTCCGGTTTATTTTTTAGTGTGTTTTTACTTACATTAAGAGTTTTTAGATCATTTGTTAGTCTATTAAAATACGTAGTAGCTGTGTGATATATTTTTTTACCAGCTTCTTTATATACAGCAGGTATTTGTGCAGACATGCCTTGTAATACTATTACTATTTATAAATTCATTGCTTAAATTCATATCCCCGCAGGGGGGTGCAGATTAGCTGCACCTATTGAGAGGATTTAGACGTCCCTCGCGGTACCCGAGTCTAACACACACTTACACTTACAACACTGTACTTACGACTTTAACACTTTACACTCACACTTACATTTAGGGAGGCGTTAATAGACTCATTGTACTCATTGACTGCGTCACAGCCAGCCAAGTTACAATAAATTAAAAGTAAAACCCTTCCCTTTCGGTGTTTGATTAAATTAAGGACAAACACAAAACAAAGGACAGCGTCCTGGACAATAGGACGCGTATAATTGGATTTAATTGTTAAGTCTTTTATCCCTTTTACTGTTTTCCCAGTTATTGCTCCCGGTATCGTTACGGTAACTGTGTTCAAATTTCGGGAGAAAAGTAATAACGGCGGCAAACAGAACCGTTTGTGGAGAGGGAATTTTCACAAACCTACATCAATAAATAACATCCAGTTAAATATGGTATTTATGTAGTAAACAAAGGAAGAAATATATTTTATTCTTTCATCTTTTCGGCTTAAAACGTTATACGGCGTCTTCCGATTTCGATTTCTAGCTTCCATTTTTCGGTATCGTTACAATAGGATTCTCTCCAGCGCAGGGTCTGGTTGTGGAAGAAGGCGTCCTAACCTAACCTAACCTAACCTTTTTGTACCTCTTGCTAAACTAAACTAGTATTTTCGTCAGCGCAGGGTCTGGTCTTGGAAGAAGACGTCCTAATCTAATCTATCTAGAGGTCTCGCTAAACTATAATGGTATTCTCGCCAGCGCAGTGTCTGGTTGTGGAAGAAGGCTTCCTTACGTAACCTAACCTTTTCATATCCCTTGCTAAACTAAACTAGTATTTTCGTCAGCGCAGGGTCTGGTCTTGGAAGAAGACGTCCTAATCTAATCTATCTAGAGGTCTCGCTAAACTATAATGGTATTCTCGCCAGCGCAGTGTCTGGTTGTGGAGGCGTCCTAACCTAACCTAACCTTTTTATACCTCTTGCTAAACTAAACTAGCATTCTCGTAAGCGCAGGGTCTGGTCTTGGAAGAAGACGTCCTAATCTAATCTATCTAGAAGTCTTGCTAAACTATAATAGAATTCTTGCCAGCGCAGGGTCTGGTCTTGGAAGAAGGTGTCCTAATCTAATCTATCTAGAAGTCTTGCTAAACTATAATAGTATTCTCGCCAGCGCAGGGTCTGGTCTTGGAAGAAGGTGTCCTAATCTAATCTATCTAGAAGTCTTGCTAAACTATAATAGTATTCTCGCCAGCGCAGGGTCTGGTTGTGGAAGAAGGCGTCCTAACCTAACCTAACCTTTTTATACCTCTTGCTAAACTAAACTAGCATTCTCGTAAGCGCAGGGTCTGGTCTTGGAAGAAGGCGTCCTAATCTAGTCTATCTAAACGTCTTGCTAAACTAGCATTCTCTCCAGCACAGGGTCTGGTTGTGGAAGAAGGTGTCCTAATCTAGTCTATCTAAACGTCTTGCTAAACTAGCATTCTCTCCAGCACAGGGTCTGGTTGTGGAAGAAGGTGTCCTAATCTAGTCTATCTAAACGTCTTGCTAAACTAGCATTCTCTCCAGCACAGGGTCTGGTTGTGAAGAAAGGTGTCCTAATCTAGTCTATCTAAACGTCTTGCTAAACTAGCATTCTCTCCAGCACAGGGTCTGGTCTTGGAAGAAGGTGTCCTAATCTAGTCTATCTAAACGTCTTGCTAAACTAGCATTCTCTCCAGCACAGGGTCTGGTCTTGGAAGAAGGTGTCGTAATCTAGTCTATCTAAACGTCTTGCTAAACTAGCATTCTCTCCAGCACAGGGTCTGGTCTTGGAAGAAGGTGTCCTAATCTAGTCTATCTAAACGTCTTGCTAAACTAGCATTCTCTCCAGCACAGGGTCTGGTTGTGGAAGAAGGTGTCCTAATCTAGTCTATCTAAACGTCTTGCTAAACTAGCATTCTCTCCAGCACAGGGTCTGGTTGTGGAAGAAGGTGTCCTAATCTAGTCTATCTAAACGTCTTGCTAAACTAGCATTCTCTCCAGCACAGGGTCTGGTCTTGGAAGAAGGTGTCCTAATCTAGTCTATCTAAACGTCTTGCTAAACTAGCATTCTCTCCAGCACAGGGTCTGGTCGTGGAAGAAGGTGTCCTAATCTAGTCTATCTAAACGTCTTGCTAAACTAGCATTCTCTCCAGCACAGGGTCTGGTTGTGGAAGAAGGTGTCCTAATCTAGTCTATCTAAACGTCTTGCTAAACTAGCATTCTCTCCAGCACAGGGTCTGGTTGTGGAAGAAGGTGTCCTAATCTAGTCTATCTAAACGTCTTGCTAAACTAGCATTCTCTCCAGCACAGGGTCTGGTCTTGGAAGAAGGTGTCCTAATCTAGTCTATCTAAACGTCTTGCTAAACTAGCATTCTCTCCAGCACAGGCTCTGGTCGTAGAAGAAGGCGTCCTAACCTAATCTAACCTTTCTATACCTCTTGCTAAACTGAACTCTAGCATTTTTGTCAGCGCAGGATCCTGGTCGGAATAAGGCGTTGGTCGGGAATTTGACACCATTTGTCCGCAAAGTTTGTTATGTTTTTTCAGTTTAATTTAATACCATATTTTTTAAATTTCGCATTTGGTACACAGATATTAGTTATGAATCTCCATGTAACTAAAATTTGAGTGAAATCTGAATAACCGATTTTGAGAAAATGTTCCGATTTTTATATCGGCGATTTCCGAACTGAACTTTTTTTAGAGAAACAGTTGAACGTAAGAAAGTCTGGGTAACGTTTTTGTGCCATTTATTTTGTCTGTCTGTAGGCCAAAAGATACATCTTTTTAGTGATTAACGTAAGCTTCAATTAAATGTCTACTGTAGTAGCTGTATTTAAGTTGAGCGCTGCTAAACATTACTTGAAACGTAGTTGTAAATATAACCTCAAAGATAACATAACGACGAAGCAGTTAATTGTTGTCTATGATCAGCTGTTCGTTAAACATGGGAATTAATTGCTACTCGGTAATAATTCAACAGTTAATTTGTAGATAAAGTATAAGGTAAACGCCTGTATTTTGTTCATTATGCCGTGTGATATCACTGATGTATAAATAGTTGCATAACTGGAAAATTGAAGGAGCTAAAGAGCAATGCAGAATAATAAATTATAATGTTAAAACTTATATGAGGTAAACGCCTGTATTTTGTTCAATATGCCGTGTGTTATCACTGATGTATACTAGTTGCATAACCGGCAGATTGAAGGAGCTAAAGAGCAATGTAAAATAATAAGTTAAAATGTTAGACCTTATATATATGAGGTTTATGTATGGCTTTCGTCATTTCGTTGGTCGTCATTTTACAATATATAATAATACACCGATAAATTGATATCTATTAAAGAAACACGTATTTTATTAAATAATTTAGGAAATTCAAATAGCTGAAAATTACGATTACCTGTAACACTTAATTACTGAAGTTTGTATCTAATTACAATCAGGTACTGAATATTAAACGAATTGTTCAGTTGTTTAGTATTTCAGTTATTCATAAAATTTCAGATTTTTTTTTTTTTTTTTTTTTGTCTAACGAACGTCTGACTATTGTGCACACTTGGGCTAATGCAGACAATGGGATGATTTATAGCGTATGAAAATGCCAAGTCCTGGCCGGGAATCGAACCCGGGTCCTCGGGGTGAAAGCCCAGTACGCTATCAACTAAGCCACCGAGGTTCAGTATTTAATGACGTTGTACCCTTAGTAAGTAATTTACTGTAGTTTGCATCCAGTAATTGTCTTTGGAAAATTGTCCATCCTACAGCTACTAAAACGTTCGGAAATTATTATTTTCTTTTTCAATATAGCACAAGTAATTACAATAATTATTCTTTATTCTTCCAGAATTTTATGACTCAGTGGTTTAACATAGCACGTATTTTTTAAAATAAGTAAATCACTCAGTGTGTGTGTGTGTGTGCGCGCGCGTGTGTGTGTTTGTGTTTTTGTGTGTGTGTGTGTATGCGCGCGCGCGTGTGTTTGTGTGTGTGTGTGTGTGTGTGTGTGTGTTTTTTGTGTTTGTGTGTGTGTGTGTATGTGTGTGTGTTTGTGTGTGTTTTTGTGTGAGTTGGTTTGTGTGTGTTTTTGTGTGTGTTTTTGTGTGAGTTGGTTTGTGTTTGTTTTGTGTGTGTGTGTGTGTGTGCGCGTGTGTTTGTGTGTGTTTTTTTGTGTCTGTGTGTGTGTGTGTGTGTGTGTGTGTGTGTGTGTGTGTGTGTTTGTGTGTGTGTGTGTGTGTGTGTGTGTGTGTGTGTGTGTGTGTGTGTGTGTGTGTGTGTGTGTGTGTGTGTGTGTGTGTGTGTGTGTGTGTGTGTGTGTGTGTGTGTGTGTGTGTGTGTGTGTGTGTGTGTGTGTGTGTGTGTGTGTGTGTGTGTGTGTGTGTGTGTGTGTGTGTGTGTGTGTGTGTGTGTGTGTGTGTGTGTGTGTGTGTGTGTGTGTGTGTGTGTGTGTGTGTGTGTGTGTGTGTGTGTGTGTGTGTGTGTGTGTGTGTGTGTGTGTGTGTGTGTTGTGTTTGTGTGTGTGTGTGTGTGTGCGTGCGTGCGCGCGTGTTTTGCGTGCGTGCGTGTTTGCGTGCGCGCGTGTGTTTTTTTTTATTGTATCGTTACTAAATAATGTAAAACAACTGATTTTTGAATATAACTACCAAAATTAAAATAACCATTCATTTCCGGATATTTACATCGGTCAAACGTCTCCGTAGTTTCCTTAGAGTAGTGGTTATGATGTGCGACTCACTTGCGCAAGGTTCCTGGTTCGATCCCGGGAGGAAACATAGGAAATGTTCAGTATGATTAATTTAATATGAGACTTATTAAATATATTATATATCAATGTACATGTTTATCGTGTCACGCGACGCGCAAAATCCATCAACCAGCCCTATTACGTGATACATGTTTAAAAAAAAAGTTAAGGGTTCGTAGAGACTAGATTACGCGCCTTCGAATTAATACTTTGCTTGTTAATGACTGTTAACACCGGTATCCGGGATCGACTTTAAATGAGACTGAGAGATAGTTTAACAAAATATTACTTGAATTACTAAGAGCGTAAAAGAAGTTCACTTTTTTCGCTTGGAAATAATGTATTATTAAATACGGTGTTAAACATTTTAATGTTAAAACATATTTAATGACTAAATATTAAATATTATGTTAACATAATATTAATTTGTTAAAAGTTTGTATCCTGAACGAAATTTTCGTAGAACTTGTTTCATTTTTTTAACAAATACAAAATTCATTATAATACGAGTAAGTAGAAATCCAATCAGCAATAGCGAAGGACAGAAGGCGGGAGTTGTGTTGATAGAGTGGGGGCTCGACTTCTCACTCGCACTGTATCGCCCTCTGTCTGTCCCATTGGCCGTTTTCTACGCGTATGTTATATAATCGCGCTAACAGTACGTAATCTTTCGGTTAGCGTCGTTCAGCTTCGCCGCCACGCCTAGCTTCGTTTCTCTTCCTCTACGTTTATCTGACGTTTTCTTAATTGACGATTTGATTCTGACGAACCCAAAACATTTTCTTTTGGACACATTTATTCAAAATTGTTATTAAATTTTTTTTGTAATTATTTTAAGGCGAAAAGTACATTGAGGCTATTATCGCCTTCCTAAATGTAAGTGTGAGTGTAAAGTGTTAAAGTCGTACAAGTGTAGTGTTGTAAGTGTAAGTGTTAAGACTCGGGTACCGCGATGGACGTCTAAATCCTCTCAATACGGCCTGCAGGGTCAACATTGTTATTTTTATGCGCTAATACTAATCACAATTAGTTAAGATATACCGTTTATACGCTACGTGCTTTACGACTCCAGTAGCCCTGACTACAAAAGAAATGTCGCTTCTATGACGTAGTATCGTGCGACGTATCCATCACTTCTCGTAATCTGTAAGAGTCTTGTGTAAATTGTAATGCTATGCGAAGTGTCATAAGAGACAACCCTTAAAGCTAAAAGACATCTTGGTATAAGGGAAAGTGACTTTATAATAATAGGGGAACTTCCCTCCGCTACACCGCTGTACGTCATTGACAGATGACACTCCGGTAAACGTTGCAAAGTAATTTGATAAGAAAGTGTTATTTCAGGAAGTGATCGATGCGACGGTTGTAGAATAAACGGTTCGAAACCGTTCTTAAAACTTCCGCACATTCGGTAAAATTAGGCCGTTATTAATTAAGGAATTAACGAATTTAAAATGGGAAATGACTCTCTCTCTCTCTCTCTCTCTCTCTCTCTCTCTCTATATATATATATATATATATATATATATATATATATATATATATATATATATATATATATATATAGTTTTCCTGCAGGGGTGCAAACTAGCTGCACCTATTGAGAGGATTTAGACGTCCCTCATGGTACCTGAGTGTAACACACACTTACACTTACAACACTACATTTACGACTTTAACACTTTACACTCACACTTACACTTAGGGAGATGATAATAGCCTCAGTGTGCTTTTGCCTTATAAAATACACACACACACACACACACATATATATATATATATATATATATATATATATATGTGTGTGTGTGTGTGTGTGTGTGTGTGTGTGTGTGTGTGTGTATCTTTCATATGTTATTACGCTAAGCATTCATTGAAAACTTGGAATACCACAACAGGTACGTCGAAAGATCAACAAACTCTCAAGCCTTATACTTTTCCATTTTAAATCTTAACGATATAAATTAAACGGACTTAAAGCCGATAAAAACACTGTAAACAAATTTCCAGGAGCAGTATAAATTATCCCCGTGAGAGTGCTGCACAATGCAGGTATATGTGACAAATAATTAATTGTGTGTTTGAGTGTGTGTGTGGGTGGGTGGGTGCGTTTTTTTGTTTCTTACGCAATTTCGGTCAAACGCATTCGCCGATTGTTTTGAAATTCGGTTAGGAGGTACCTTGTATAACAAACTACGAACATGCGAATTTTTCCTTTCACTTCCGTTTCAAGATGTCGGCCTCTTATATACAATATAGAGTGTACGCAGTTTTAGCCAAATTCATTAGCCGATTGTTTTGAAATTTGGTACTAAGTTATCTTGTATAAAGCCCAAATGTGTACCAATTTTTCCAATTTATTTCTGTTTCAATACGGCGGCCCTCTGATTTGACGATGACGAGTATACGTAATTTTAATCAAACGCATTGGTCAGTTTTGAAACTTGGTACGATGGCACCTTGTGTAAAGTCCGAAAGGCGTATGTGTAAGATTTTTCCACATTCTCTTCCATTTCAAGATGGCTGCCTCGGTGGCCTAGTTGATAGCGTACTGGGCTTTCAACCCGAGGACCCGGGTTCGATTCCCGGCCAGAGCTTGGCATTTTCATACGCTATAGATCATCCCATCGTCTGCATTAGCCCAAGTGTGCACAATAGTCGGACGTTAAACACAAAAAAAATCCATTTCAAGATGGCATTGGTTCAAAGTTGATAATTTACTTGCTGATTATATTTCTCGTAATACTAGCTAAACGACAACAACTATCATCATTTTGAAGGATTTAAGGAGAAAGATCTAAAAAAATTCAAATAAAGTTGGTCCAATAACTTATTTCTGTAAATATTACGATATCTGTTTTATTGGCGGGAAAAAGTTACAAGCGCTTGGTGGAGCGCTCTGTGTATTAATTACGAATACACTGCGAGGTCTGTTGTTCTTTGAACTACTGGTGTATTCATCAAATGGGTGTTCACGCTAAGTTCTGTATGCCTTGTAATATCTAGAATGCAATTTTTATGGTCTACAGATTTTTAACGATTTCACGGAATACTTTAGTCCGGATGCCGGTTGCACGCGCACGCGCAATGGACTTTTCTAAATATCCAAACGGGAACTACAATATAAATTAGCTCATTGTTTGACAACGGAACGACCTCCCCCCCCCTACTCCGCCAGCACCGGGGGAATCCACTTAGGCTTAGTCCTGTGAACTGTGAAATTATACTCCCTGTACCACGTATGCTAACAGACTAGATCTGGGGGGGGGGTACAGACAGAAAGACATTGTGGGGATCCGTCCTTTAGAGCTGAACTCAAGGCGGTAGTGAATTTGAAACGAAACAAGCAGCTATCGTACGGAAAGGAAACAAGCGCTTTACGCAGCTGTCTCGCTTTCAGAAAGTAACGGAAGTTAATAAGATCGAAAAAACAAGTATTTTTGTAATTATTAAATAATCAAAATGAACTCTGCTAAGTAAAAAAATTGTACAGAAGGGAAACAAGCGCTTCACGCAGCTGTCTCGCTTTCAGAAAGTAACGGAAGTTAATAAGATCGAAAAAACAAGTATTTTTGTAAGTATTAAAAAATCAAAATGAACTCTGCTATGTAAAAACATTGTACAGAAGGGTAACAAGCGCTTCACGCAGCTGTCTCGCTTTCAGAAAGTAACGGAAGTTAATAAGATCGAAAAAACAAGTATTTTTGTAAGTATTAAAAAATCAAAATGAACTCTGCTATGTAAAAAAATTGTACAGAATGGTAACAAGCGCTTCACGCAGCTGTCTCGCTTTCAGGAAGTAACGGAAGATAATAAGATCGAAAAAACAATTATTTTTGTAATTATTAAAAAATCAAAATGAACTCTGCTATGTAAAAAAATTGTACAGAAGGGTAACAAGCGCTTCACGCAGCTGTCTCGCTTTCAGAAAGTAACGGAAGTTAATAAGATCGAAAAAAACAAGTATTTTTGTAATTATTAAAAAATCAAAATGAACTCTGCTATGTAAAAAATTGTACGGAAGGGAAACAAGCGCTTCACGCAGCTGTCTCGCTTTCAGAAAGTAACGGAAGTTGATGAGATCGAAAAAACAAGTATTTTTGTAATTATTAAAAAATCAAGATGAACTCTGCTAAGTAAAAAAATTGTACAGAAGGGAAACAAGCGCTTCACGCAGCTGTCTCGCTTTCAGAAAGTAACGAAAGTTAATAAGATCGAAAAAACAAGTTTTTGTAATTATTAAAAAATCAAAATGAACTGTGCTATGTAAAAAAATTGTACAGAAGGGAAACAAGCGCTTCACGCAGCTGTCTCGCTTTCAGAAAGTAACGGAAGTTAATAAGATCGAAAAAACAAGTATTTTTGTAATTATTAAAAAATCAAAATGAACTCTGCTATGTAGAAAAATTGTACAGAAGGGAAACAAGCGCTTCACGCAGCTGTCTCGCTTTCAGAAAGTAACGGAAGTTAATAAGATCGAAAAAAAAGTATTTTTGTAATTATTAAAAAATCAAAATGAACTCTGCTATGTAAAAACATTGTACAGAAGGGTAACAAGCGCTTCACGCAGCTGTCTCGCTTTCAGAAAGTAACGGAAGTTAATAAGATCGAAAAAACAAGTATTTTTGTAAGTATTAAAAAATCAAAATGAACTCTGCTATGTAAAAAAATTGTACAGAATGGTAACAAGCGCTTCACGCAGCTGTCTCGCTTTCAGGAAGTAACGGAAGATAATAAGATCGAAAAAACAATTATTTTTGTAATTATTAAAAAATCAAAATGAACTCTGCTATGTAAAAAAATTGTACAGAAGGGTAACAAGCGCTTCACGCAGCTGTCTCGCTTTCAGAAAGTAACGGAAGTTAATAAGATCGAAAAAACAAGTATTTTTGTAATTATTAAAAAATCAAAATGAACTCTGCTATGTAAAAAATTGTACGGAAGGGAAACAAGCGCTTCACGCAGCTGTCTCGCTTTCAGAAAGTAACGGAAGTTGATGAGATCGAAAAAACAAGTATTTTTGTAATTATTAAAAAATCAAGATGAACTCTATGTAGAAAATTGTACGGAAGGGAAACAAGCGCTTCACGCAGCTGTCTCGCTTTCAGAAAGTAACGGAAGTTAATAAGATCGAAAAAACAAGTATTTTTGTAATTATTAAAAAATCAAAATGAACTCTGCTATGTAAAAAAATTGTACAGAAGGGAAACAAGCGCTTCACGCAGTTGTCTCGCTTTCAGAAAGTAACGGAAGTTAATAAGATCGAAAAAAACAAGTATTTTTGTAATTATTAAAAAATCAAAATGAACTCTGCTATGTAGAAAAATTGTACAGAAGGGAAACAAGCGCTTCACGCAGCTGTCTCGCTTTCAGAAAGTAACGGAAGTTAATAAGATCGAAAAAACAAGTATTTTTGTAATTATTAAAAAATCAAAATGAACTCTGCTATGTAAAAAAATTGTACAGAAGGGAAACAAGCGCTTCACGCAGCTGTCTCGCTTTCAGAAAGTAACGGAAGTTAATAAGATCGAAAAAACAAGTATTTTTGTAATTATTAAAAAATCAAAATGAACTCTGCTATGTAGAAAAATTGTACAGAAGGGAAACAAGCGCTTCACGCAGCTGTATCGCTTTCAGAAAGTAACGGAAGTTAATAAAATCGAAAAAACAAGTATTTTTGTAATTATTAAAAAATCAAAATGAAGTCTGCTATGTAAAAAAATTGTACAGAAGGGAAACAAGCGCTTCACGCAGCTGTCTCGCTTTCAGAAAGTAACGGAAGTTAATAAGATCGAAAAAACAAGTATTTTTGTAATTATTAAAAAATCAAAATGAACTCTGCTATGTAGAAAAATTGTACAGAAGGGAAACAAGCGCTTCACGCAGCTGTATCGCTTTCAGAAAGTAACGGAAGTTAATAAAATCGAAAAAACAAGTATTTTTGTAATTATTAAAAAATCAAAATGAACTCTGCTATGTAAAAAATTGTACGGAAGGGAAACAAGCGCTTCACGCAGCTGTCTCGCTTTCAGAAAGTAACGGAAGTTGATGAGATCGAAAAAACAAGTATTTTTGTAATTATTAAAAAATCAAAATGAACTCTATGTAGAAAATTGTACGGAAGGGAAACAAGCGCTTCACGCAGCTGTCTCGCTTTCAGAAAGTAACGGAAGTTAATAAGATCGAAAAAACAAGTATTTTTGTAATTATTAAAAAATCAAAATGAACTCTGCTACGTAAAAAAATTGTACAGAAGGGAAACAAGCGCTTCACGCAGCTGTCTCGCTTTCAGAAAGTAACGGAAGTTAGTTAGATCGGAAAAAAGTTTTTGTAATTTTTAAAAAATCAAAATGAACTCTGCTATGTAGAAAAATTGTACAGAAGGGAAACAAGCGCTTCACGCAGCTGTCTCGCTTTCAGAAAGTAACGGAAGTTAATAAGATCGAAAAAACAAGTATTTTTGTAATTATTAAAAAATCAAAATGAACTCTGCTATGTAAAAAAATTAATGTAAAATGCCCAAGTGTAAATTTTAAAAATACGTTGGTAATTTTAAAGTAATTTGTCAAAAATTAGTACGACGAAATCGGATCTCTTTTAAATATTACGAGAAAAAAATACACATTTTAAGATTTTAATGGCCGCCAATATGAAACGGGTACGCGAAACTGCAGGGCAATATAATATGAAATTCCTAATGCAATCGTCTTTCTTCCCGCTAGGAGTGTAGTTTTGTAGAGTACATATGTAGGCCTACGTATATATAACCTAATACTTTGTTTTTGTTATTTTAAGGCGAAAAGCACATTAAGGCTATTATCGTCTCCTTAAGGTTGTGCTATCACAATAAACAAATACGGATATTTTGGCTTAAAATAATTCGCACACGTTTGGAGACATGTTATTTTCACATAGAAATTTTAAAAAAAATATTTTTTAAAGCATTTTGAGGTATATTAAATGGCCTTTTTGTGTTTTAGTCAATCCACGCTCACGTGTAAACGGAAAAAGCAATTTAAACCAAACTTTGGGGTTATATGCTACTAAACATGCCCAATACCTCAATTACCCTTATTTTGTCACCGGACATTTAAAAAAAAACTGTTTTTTTAAAATATTTTTTATTGAATCAAAATTTAAACTTCATAGCGAGGTGCAGATAGGTTTGAAGGTTATTTTCCAAAAAAATATCCGTTCTAGACGAAATCGTTTTGCCGTGGGGGTGTTTTAAAAAAATTGGCTTACTCCTGCAAATGAAAAGATGCAACCCGCAATCTTCGTTCTCTGTGAGTGTAAAGTGTTGGAAGTCGCAAGTGTAGTGTTGTTAGACGAATGAAAAAAAGTTTTTTTTTGTTTTATTTTAAGGCGAAAAACACATTGAGGCTATTATCGCCTCCCTAAATGTAAGTGTGAGTGTAAAGTGTTAAAGTCGTAAGTGTAGTGTTGTAAGTGTGTGTGTTAGACTCGGGTACCGCGAGGGACGTCTAAATCCTCTCAATAGGTGCAGCTAGTCTGCACACCCCTGCGGGGCCTAATACGTTTAAATGGCTGCCAATATGTTTTTTTTTGTGTTTAACGTCCGACTATTGTGCACACTTGGGCTAATGCAGACGGTGGGATGATTTATAGCGTATGAAAATGCCAAGCCCTGGGCGGGAATCGAACCCGGATCCTCGGGGTGAAAGCCTAGTACGCTATCAACTAGACCACCGAGGCGGCTGGCTGCCAATATGAAACGGGTACACGAAACGCAGGGCAATACAATATGAAATTCCTAATGCAAACGTCTTTCTATCCGCTAGGAATGTTGTAGTTTTGTGACATATAACCTAATATGTTTTATTTTTATTTTTATTTTTTTTTTTTTTTTAACGTCCGACTATTGTGCACACTTGGGCTAATGCAGACGGTGGGATGATTTATAGCGTATGAAAATGCCAAGCCCTGGTCGGGAATCGAACCCGGGTCCTCGGAGTGAAAGCCTAGTACGCTATCCACTAGACCACAAAAAAAAAAAAAAAAAAAAAAGACCACCGAGGTACGTTACGTAAAAAAAAAATCTAATACGTTTTAGGTTATGTTGTTAAAAACTAGCATTATTAACAGCAATTATTATAAACGTTTATATTAATTTCGAGCGTATTATAAACGGTTAGACGCACGTGTAATTCAGCTGAGGAAAAATACCGAAACCAAAGCTCATATGAGTTCTCATATGAGCCGGGGTACTCAATGGGGTCCAGGTGGGTACCCTATTGAACTTTGAAGGGGCTTGACTGAATCATAAGGGCTTAGAAAATTTAAATGTTCCATTTTGGGTTATAATACCATTCGAATTGCATGGCCGATATTTATTTCTCACTACAAGAAGAATTGATTGAACTAAAGAGAATTCGGAACTCAAAATCAGCTTTCAAACAAGTGGATGTCGAATTTTGGAGTTGTAAAGACATTCGCACAAAATCAGCGAACCACTGTTGTTAGCATTTCCTAGTTCTTACTTGGTTGAGGCAGGATTTAGCTGTGTAAATAACTTATTGCGAAAGATGCGAATCGATTCGAGATATCAGAACGGGGTGATTTACGATTAATATTAACAAATATTTCCCCGGATGTAAGATAATAGAAAGGACATCAACCGCAACCATCTCATTAAAATTGTATGTGTTTATATGATTTATATTTTATTTAAATTTCTTCTTCTATAAACATAATTATATCTTTAATGTATATCTTATGGTATAAAATACAATTTATTTAAAAAACTGTATTATTAAATTGCTCCTAATAAAAGCTTCATTTGCGGTGATATTTGTGCAACACATTGTAAACATATGGAGGTCTAAATAAAAAAAAAATATTAAGAAGGTCAAACCAGAAAATAGGTTGAGAACCCTTGATGTAGCTATATATTTAGCGTTATCGAAAAGGAGGAAGAAAAAAGACGAAAATCGTTTGCTCGTTTCCGTTTCATATTTCCGTTACAATTAAAACGTTCGGGACACTTTTTTTATTCATTCCTTTAGCCAAGCTAACATTTAAAGCTTCGCTATTACTCTCGCGATCACAACATCACTTTTTACTTCGTATAGTGAAGTATAACCGAACGTATTTCCACGCTCGCTTTGAACTGAGAAAAGAGCGTTGGGAACCCTCCGCTGCGTCACAATCGTCCCTGCAGCTAGCGAGCGTCTAATAACATTTTATACGGGTTTTATTGTTGGCTGTGCAAATGAATATCTAAACGGTGTTTGCGTAGTAGGGAGCGGAGCGAACAAAAGTCGATTCTTTGAAGGACAAAGCGGCAGGATACATTATTCAAAGCGTTCAGATTTGTACGTGAAGATGGTGGAATTCGTTGGTAAATTAACAATGGCGGGAACACAGCCGACTTCAAAAGTCTGCGGAATTATAGTGTGCTGGCGCGTTTAAAAATTTCTGTGTTTACGTTGTTTCGTTAAGTTGGAAAAATGGACGAATAAATCCAAAATGGACGAATATGAAATAACAAAATGTATGTTATTAGCCATTAGGGTAGTTATTACGGAAAGAGTCAATCGTTGAAGGAGTAAATTGTAATTCATCTCTGCCCTGATTTGAAACTAGGATCCGCCAGTGAAACGGGATGATTAAATAAAGTAATTGGTTGTTGACAAATTTTTTAAAAAATATTGTCTTAGTAAATAATTGAAAGTACAAGAATAGCCATTATGGGTACGATACGAAAAAATATTATTTTCTGAACACTACGTCTACCAAATGCCCTCCATTGCAGTTACGGCATTCCTGGAGCCTGGCTTGGACGTTTTGCGTGACCTCTCGCAGCATGTTGACAGGTATTGCCGCAATCCGTCTACAATTCGTTATTTGAAGGGTTGAATGGTTGTGGGTGGATTTGCTTGAAACAATTTTGTTTTTATGTATTCTTATTGAAGAATGTTGTTTGGCTGATCGGCGAGGACTTCTAACCATAGCCTGTTGAACAGCTGCGATGTGTTCAGGTGTTCGAACAGTTTTACACTCCCGCCTCTTTTTTAAGACGTTGATCTCGTTTGCTCGAGGTTGTTTATCCATGTTCGAATTGCATTATCTGACGGAACAGGCTGGTTACGTGGTGCGTTAAAATGACGTCGGAAAGCGCGTCGAGTTTGCAAAAAACTTTCGCCATTTTGATAATACGTTTCACCGCGTAACCGAGTTGTTAAGCCGTCCAACGATCCATTGCAACTAAATGGTAGATTTTTTTTTTTTTTTTTTTTTTAACGTCCGACTATTGTGCACACTTGGGCTAATGCAGACGATGGGATGATTTATAAGCGTATGAAAATGCCAAGCCCTCGCCGGGAATCGAACCCGGGTCCTCGGGGTGAAAGCCTAGTACGCTATCCACTAGACCACCGAGGCGGCTACTAAATGGTAGATTGTAGTAGTGGGGCAGGAAACACCAAACTGTTAAAAAAACTGCTTTTCTATAAACGACAAACAAACTGCTTTTTCAAACGGAAACAAATATTTGGATTTGGACTGGTTTAATATTTGAAACAAGGAACGGCTTTCCGCACTACCACACTTACGTTCTATTCGAACGTTACCGCAAGCGCTAAAACTGTTTTCCTGCTGTTTGCCTGCTAACTGCTTTCCTGCTAAATGCTTTTCTTCTACCTGCTTTTATGCTTTTTCCCTTTATTCCAAAGTTACTTGTTGCTTGTAGTGAAGTAAGAACTGTTTGGTCAATGTCAACGTTTATCTCTATTTTGTTGCGAGTTGTAGTAACAACCTCTCACATTTTGTAGATACAGAGCCTAATTTTATCTAAACATATTTTTTATATATTATCAATCATCAATATTTTTAATGACTAAAAATATTCTAAATCGTTTGCATTTCGGTAAATATGCAAAGGACTTTTTAATTTTTAAGTAAAAAAAAGAATGCTTCTATTAGAAATTCATCGCATTTTGTAAAGATAAAATGGCTTACATAATTATTACGTTTTGAGAATGTAATTTAATTATTACTACACTTGTAAGGATTATTTTTATCCTTTCTAAATGCTTTATACGAAAAAACAGTTTAAGGACATGGTGGCAGTGGGAATAAAAAAGTAGTCTTAGAAAACTGAACGTATGTGCTTTATGTTTTAGCTGCTAATACAACTTTGAGTTTCAGTTTTCTAAACCTGTTTTTTATCCAACTGTTTTAAAAGGCAGCTTTTTTCCTCAACAAACAGTTTGGTGACGTTTTGTAAAAATAGCAGAAACGCCCACCTCTAGTAGATTGTGCAGGTGGTGACACGCCAGTAACCATCCCCCCACTACCTGCCATCTTTGTCTGAAGGCCACCTACAATCATCCCGTTTCATTGGCGGACCCTATACATGCAAAATTAAAATCGACTATTTTTTCTATAATATTACCTCTCTAGAATTCGCCGTTTTCGTCTAACACTATTTGATTCAAACTTGGTATAAAATTGTATTAAAAGTTCCTTACCCAACAAAACAATATACGAGGTAGGTTCAAAAAGTTCCCGGTATTGGTCAATGAAAATTTATTGAAAGCACTGTAATATTTTAACTTTATTCTCCTTCAAAATACTATCCTCCTGCGTGCGCACACTTCTTCCACCGTTAATACAACTGTTGGAAACACTCATAAACGCCATTTTTCGTACTTCGTACCATTTTCCATCACCTCTTGCGAATCAGCAAAACGGTGTCCCTTCAAGGTCATTTTCAGTCGTGAAAACAGGTAAAACCTGGTGGTGCAAGGTCGGAAGGGAGGGTGTTCCAAGAGTGGTAACATTGTGCTTGGCAAGATATTCACCATCAGCGATCGATGCGACAGGGCATTGTCATGCAACAAAACCAATCCTTCCCTGTCCATTTTCCAGGTCGTTTTCGTCTAACTGCATCTCGTACCCGTATCAGGATCCCGAGTACAGTACTTTTAGAATAGATTCGTAGTGACTCAATCCCTGGCAGTAAAAAACACCTCCAACTTCACTTCACCCCGGCTTCTGTCCAAGCGAAATGTTTCCTTTGTGATGTTTTTGATTTCCTTTCAGCAGATTTACGTTTCGTCTGAGGGTCGTAAAGGAGGCAATGTTTTTGATTTCCTTTCAGCAGATTTACGTTTCGTCTGAAGGTCGTAAAGGAGACAATGTTTTTGATTTCCTTTCAGCAGATTGACGTTTCGTCTGAGGGTCGTAAAGGAGACAATGTTTTTGATTTCCTTTCAGCAGATTTACGTTTCGTCTGAGGGTCGTAAAGGAGGCAATTTTTTGATTTCCTTTCAGCAGATTGACGTTTCGTCTGAGGGTCGTAAAGGAGGCAATGTTTTTGATTTCCTTTCAGCAGATTTACGTTTCGTCTGAGGGTCGTAAAGGAGACAATGTTTTTGATTTCCTTTCAGCAGATTTACGTTTCGTCTGAGGGTCGTAAAGGAGGCAATGTTTTTGATTTCTTTTCAGCAGATTTACGTTTCGTCTGAGGGTCGTAAAGGAGACAATGTTTTTGATTTCCTTTCAGCAGATTTACGTTTCGTCTGAGGGTCGTAAAGGAGGCAATGTTTTTGATTTCCTTTCAGCAGATTTACGTTTCGTCTGAGGGTCGTAAAGGAGGCAGTGTTTTTGATTTCCTTTCAGCAAATTTACTTTTCGTCTGAGGGTCGTAAAGGAGGCAATGTTTTTGATTTCCTTTCAGCAGATTTACGTTTCGTCTGAGGGTCGTAAAGGAGGCAATGTTTTTTACCACCAGAGTTTTATTTGTTTCCACGACTGAAGCCGCCTCGGTGGCCTAGTTGATAGCGTACTGGGCTTTCACCCCGAGGACCCGGGTTCGATTCCCCGCCAGGGCTTGGCATTTTCATACGCTATAAATCATCCCATCGTCTGCATTAGCCCAAGTGTGCACAATAGTCGGACGTTAAACACAAAAAATCACGACTGAAACGACCTTGAAGGAATATAGTTTTGCTGATTGGCAAGAGGGGATGGAAAATGCGACGAAGCGGCTAAACGAATTTTCCAAAAATGACTTTCTGGAGTGTATGAACGGTGAAAGACGTGTATATAAGCTGTAGAAGAGTATTTTGAAGGAAAATGTTAGAAGTACTTTCAATAAATTTTTGTTAATTTTTTTTTTTGTTTTAACGGTTACTATTGTGCACTTTTGGGCTAATGCAGATGACGGGATGATTTATAGCGTATGAAAATGCCAAGCCCTGGCCGGGAATCGAACCCGGGTCCTCGGGGTGAAAGCCCAGTACGCTATCAACTAGGCCACCGAGGCGACAAAAATTTTCGTTGACCAATTCTGGGAACGTTTAACCGTATCCAGTATATAATATTTCAGTCGCACTTCTTTTAAAAAAAATCCGCCATTTTTCAGAATCTGCATAAATTGGAATTTTATCAAACTACATTGGAAATATGAAAATGTAATCATATTGCCTTATCAGATTTGTTTTCTTTTTTCCAATGGAATTTGATAATTTAATTATGATGGTGGTATTAGTTGTGAAAAATTTTATGTAAAAAGATTTTAAAAAGCAGAGATTTGAAATGGATGCAATTTTAAAACGCTTAAACACATTGTCTGAGTGACAATTTTTCAAACTATTACAAAATCAATTTTTGTGCTGAATTTGAATTGAATTAGGACCAAAATTGCGAACTAGAACGCTAACACACAGACACGCGCGCGTGCGCGATCACGTAAGCACACATATGTATAAACTTAAACGTCAAGAAGTAATCTACAAGTCAGGATCGGCCCTTATTTCAAGGTCACTGGACTGGGGTTTACTATGACTGCCACCATGTCTCACTTTCCAGTGGTAGTGAAATTCCTAAAGGTGGTATTTTTTTTAAACGAAATTAAGTTTTAAAAACGAAGTAACTGTTGAAATATTTTTATGCTTGGGGTATTTCTTAAAAATAACCCATTTAAAAACCAAATGAAAATTTAGCTGCAACACGTGTGTGTACCTTTATAAGTTGATATAAAACCATACCAAATTTCAGCGTCCTAGCTTTTATAGTCCCTGAGCTATTTTTTCTGTTGACTTTTTCAAAGTAGACCCTTTTAGCCCCTCCTCATTCCAAAAATATTTACGTTCGTACAATATTTTGAGCTATGATCTGCCTGTGTATAGAATAATTATATTTTTGTTAGCATTTAATCGCCGAAATACTTCTTTCAATAACTTTATTTTGGAACCGCGAATAGATTTTGCAGGACAAAAATGTATTAGTGCACTCTTATAGAACTACTATCTACTTTCATACTAAATTCCAGTTTCTCAGCCTTTATGATTGCCGAAATGTTTTCTTACATTTTAACATGGAACAGAGAACATAGCTTATTGTAATTACATATCGTATAAAATATTTTATAAAATATTATTCTTTTCTTTATTAATGATCAGTGCACCTTTATTGGTCCCTTGTATCGATTTAAACAATGGAAATTACGTTAAGTGCTTAATAATACATTACGTACTTTCACAATGCAACATGCATTACTGAAGTTCATCTTTCACCGAATAAGCTATAATAAACATCATAGATTGCCAATTTCGTGAAGAAGAAGAACTCAATAAAATAAGCAATCTGATTGGTCGCTGTAGCCAACAATAGATTCAGTACGAATTAGGCCTACACTTTTGTGATTAATACGCAGTTTTAGTGAGTCTTGTGTATCGATTTCGGTGTGGTTAATTAAAAGAAATTTATTTTACAGAAAGAAATAATTATACGTTTACAGTGAGTTAATATTTATTTATTGTTTTGTAGTTATCATAGAGCTATTTAGAAAAAATATAACTAAACTTTAATTAAGTCGGCAAAATGTTAAATTTGTTAGGGTTATTGTTTTAATAAGTAGGCCTAGGCAGATTAATAGCTTCATTCTTTATTTTCAATAATTTAGTCTACATTATTTGAGTATTTTAATGAAATTAACTAAAGCTATTTCTGACTTTTCGGGACTGTTACAAAAATAATGATTTTGACAATTTTTGTTGTGTTTTATTATGTTCATAGGCTATTTATTATTTAGTTGAGAGGTATGAAGATTAAATTTATTAAGATAAATTATGTTTTTTGCTATTTATCACTACTACCTGTGGTAGAGACTTGAAATTTTTTAGGATATATTCTCTTCACAATGTAGGTGCAAAAATTTGATTTTAACGCCATTAAACTACTTACCCAATCCAACTTTAATAATCAACGTACAGCCGAGAATATTACAGCTAGAAACTTGAAATTTTCCGAATACCTTCCTACAACAATGTAGAGTTTTGCACTAAGAAATCATTTTGAAAAAAATTGATTTTAATGCCATTAAACTACTTACCCAGCCCTACCTAAATAATCAACGTACAGCCGAGAATATTGCAGCTAGAGCTTTGAAATTTTCCGAATACCTTCCTACAACAATGTAGAGTTTTGCACTAAGAAATCATTTTGAAAAAAATTGATTTTAATGCCATTAAACTACTTACCCAGCCCAACTTAAATAATCAACGTACAGCCGAGAATATTGCAGCTAGAGCTTTGAAATTTTCAGGTTACCTTCCTGCAACAATGTAGAGTTCTGCAATGAGAAAGCAATTTACAAAATTTTGATTTTGACGCCATTAAACTGCTTACCCAGTCCAACTTTAATAATCAACGTACAGCCGAGACTATTACGTCTTGGTAATTGAAATTTTCGAAGTACCTTCTTACAGGAATGTAGAGTTTTGCATTTAGAAAGCATTTTGCAAAATTTTGATTTTAACGCCATTAAACTACTTACCCAGTCCAACTTTAATAATCAATGTACAGCCAAGACTATTACATCTAGGTACTTGAAATTTTCGAAGTACCTTCTTACAGTAATGTAGAGTTTTGCACTAAGAAAGCTTTTTGCAAAATTTTGATTTTAACGCCATTAAACTACTTACCCAGTCCAACTTTAATAATCAACGTTCAGCCAAGACTATTGAATCTAGATACTTGAAATTTTCAGATTACCTTCTTACAATAACGTAGAGGTGCAATAAGACAGGATTTTGCAAAAATTTTGATTTTAACGCCATTAAATTACTTACCCAGTTCAACTTCAATTGTCAACGTGATAATAGATCGATACTATTATAGCCAGAAACGTAAAATTTTCAGGGTACCACCATGTAAGGTTGCATTAAGAAACGATTTTCCAATATTCAACCCCTAAAGGGGTTAAAATGGTGTAAAACTATTTTAAATCAAAAATTTGTGTTTTTTTAGATTTTCTTGAAACTTAACATAATTACTCTAAAACACAAGTAATGAAATCTATTTTTCACCATTTCCCAAAATTGATCCTTTTAAAGGGATTAAAAAGGGATGGAAAATGTAGGAAGGGGACTGAATTAGTGCAAAATATACGCCTTAGGTCAGTATCGCATGTATTCCTTAAAAAAGAGCCGTATTTACCTATGGGCGAAGCCGGCGATTGCCGGGTGCGTCAGCTGGGAAAGGGGCCTCGAAAGGGAAGTGGAAAAACATAAATGAAAATGAAAAAAATTAAGAATGAGAATCAAAAGAAGTATATAAATGTTAGCGAAAGTTTTGCATTTTTATGTAATAATTCTGCATTTTGCAAAATTGAATTAAAAAAATTATTAGAAGAGAAGATATGTAATGCGACACAAGAAAATTATTTCAATGTAAATTAATAGACAGTTTAAACTACTTTGCAACTACTTTATTCAGTTCGTACTATCAGCCCACTCTCCCTATATATAAATAAATAAATATATATATATATATATATATATATATATATCATTCAAATTTTCAATCGTTAATAAAATACTCTCTATTCATCCCCTTAAGTTCAAATAATTTTTTTAAAAACTTGTAGTGGATGACACTTGATGTTAATACAGTTTTTTGTCAAATATTAATATCGCATATTTGTACAGACTATACGATAGTATTTCCTTAGGTAATTAGTATTATTCATCTACTCAAGTTCAAATATATTTTTTAAAATTTGTAGTGGATGGCACTTGATGTAATACAGTTTTTTTGTCAAATATTAATATCGCATATTTGTGCAGACTATACGATAGGATTCCCTTAGGTAATTCCTATTATTATTCATCCACCCAAGTTCAAATAATTTTTTTAAAACTTGTAGTGGATGACACTTGATGTTAATACAGTTTTTTGTCAAATATTAATATCGCATATTTGACAGACTATACGATAGGATTTCCTTAGGTAATTCCTACTATTATTCATCCACCCAAGTTCAAATATTTTTTTAAAACTTGTAGTGGATGACACTTGATGTTAATACAGTTTTTTGTCAAATATTAATATCGCATATTTGTGCAGACTATACGATAGGATTCCCTTAGGTAATTCCTATTATTATTCATCCACTCAAGTTCAAATAAATTTGTTTAAACTTGTAGTGGATGACACTTGATGTTAATACAGTTTTTTGTCAAATATTAATATCGCATATTTGACAGACTATACGATAGGATTCCCTTAGGTAATTCCTACTATTATTCATCCACCCAAGTTCAAATATTTTTTTAAAACTTGTAGTGGATGACACTTGATGTTAATACAGTTTTTTGTCAAATATTAATATCGCATATTTGTGCAGACTATACGATAGGATTTCCTTAGGTATTCCTACTATTATTCATCTACCCAAGTTCAAATAATTTTTTTAAAACTTGTAGTGGATGACACTTGATGTTAATACAGTTTTTTGTTAAATATTAATATAGCATATTTGTACAGACTATACGATAGGATTTCCTTATGTAATTCCTATTATTAATCTACTCAAGTTCAAATAATTTTTTTAAAACTTGTAGTGGATGACACTTGATCTTAATACAGTTTTTTGTCAAATATTAATATCGCATATTTGTGCAGACTATACAATAGGATTTCCTTAGGTAATTCCTATTATTCATCCACTCAAGTTTAAATAATTTTTTTTAACTTGTAGTGGATGATAATTGATGTTAATACAGTTTTTTGTCAAATATTAATATAGCATATTTGTACAGACTATACGATAGGATTTCCTTAGGTAATTCCTATTATTCATCCACTCAAGTTTAAATAATTTTTTTTAACTTGTAGTGGATGATACTTGATGTTAACGCTTTTTTGTCAAATATTAATATCGCGTATTTGTACAGACTATACGATAGGATTTGATTTAAATAACACTTATGTTCTATCCTATGTTGGTATTAGGAATCACAACACGCAGCTGTCTCGCTGACGTGATGGAAGCGCGTGACTTAAGTAGGAATTGACTTAATTTTTTTTTGTTTTATATTACTTGTTTTTGAAATTGAACTCCTATTTATCTTCGATGAGAAATAGTATAGCAAGATGGGGGCATTTTTCAATTCTCCCAAGGCCTCAGTATCGGTAAATACGGCTACGCTTAAAAAGCACGTAAAACATTCTAAGTGAAGAACTAATCGCGTTGTGTACAGCTATAATATGTTTTTACCAAGTTAATTTATTATCCAAAATTACAACAAAATACGTAAAATTATTTATCTTCTCAATAATTGGACAGTCACAAAATCTACCGTTGCAGTGTACAGTGTGGTCTTGAAGAGGGGAAAGGAAATCGAAATTCTTAAAGCCAAAGTTGAGATATTTTGTTTTTGTTACAAACCAGGTGAAATTTTGCAAATTTACAATACTAAGATATTCAAATCGTCGTTTGTATGTTTCCACAAAAGTGCAGGCTATGATAAGACAGACAGGGCGTATTTACATGACATGGCCCCTCAGAGGGATGCAGAGAGCTAATGAGAGGGATGCACTAGCTGCACCTAATGAGAGGATGTAGACGTCCCTCGCGGTACCCGAGTCTAACACACTTACACTTACAACACTACATTTACGACTTTACACTCACACTTACATTTAGGAAGGCGATAATAGCCTTAATGTGTTTTTCGCCTTAAAATAACAACAACAACAAAATATGAAGATTGTTACCATGTGTTTTTGCCTTAAAATAACAACAACAACAAAATATGAAGATTGTTACCATGTGTTTTTTGCCTTAAAATAACAACAACAACAAAATATGAAGATTGTTAGTGTTTGTATCAACAATTAACAGTTTAAACTGAATTCAGCTAAAAAACAGCTGCTTAAAAACTCTCAGGTTCTATTAGTCCATCATCCAAATTTATGTTGTTCGGATACTGAGTTGGCATTTTTTGGCAGTTTCAGTCGTCGAATCGAAGTAATACTTGCTTCGTTTTCGCAGTGACAGCACTTAGTGAGAAGTACAGTAAAATTATTGAAACGTTGTATGAAGAGATGGTGTCATCTCTTGAACTGAAAATAGAACGGAAGTGGCGAGCAGGGGTCTGGGGGTTGAAGAAACCACCCTCTATCCACGTCACGGGCAGATGACACACTTCAACGGAACTTCGCTGCGCAATCCGTCACTTCCCTGCCGCTTATTTTTTGTTGTCCTCTTGGACAAGCTGACAAATTAATTTTAAGTTTTTTTCGCTAAATACGTCCTACAGTGTTCACAGTACACGCATCAGTTTCCTTGTTCTTTCAGAGACAATAGGATAAACCAAATACCGTTTAATGTATGCGTTCTTATCGTCTAAACTTTATCAGACGAGGTGAAGTTTAACTTGATCGATTTCGATGCAATTTTGCTTAAGATTATAGTATTCTCTACTTCATTTTAATAATTATTTGTTTACCTGTGGATTTTTAATAGTATCCTGCGAGGTCTACCGTTCTTTGAACTATCGTGCCCTGAGCTGAAACGAGCGTAACTGAGCTGAGCGAAATGAAGTTGAACGGCAACCAGAAGCGGAGTTCGGTCAGTTTAAAGAACGTGTTTGTTTACCTGTGTGTTTTTTTGTTTACCTGTGGATTTTTAATACTATCCAGCGAGGTTTACCGTTCTTTGAACTATCGTGCCCTGAGCTGAAACGAGCGTAACTGAGCTGAGCGAAATGAAGTTGAACGGCAACCAGAAGCGGAGTTCGGTCAGTTTAAAGAACGTGTTTGTTTACCTGTGTTTTTTTGTTTACCTGTGGATTTTTAATACTATCCAGCGAGGTTTACCGTTCTTTGAACTATCGTGCCCTGAGCTGAAACGAGCGTAACTGAGCTGAGCGAAATGAAGTTTAACAGCAACCAGAAGCGGAGTTCGGTCAGTTTAAAGAACGCGTTTGTTTACCTGTGTTTTTTTGTTTACCTGTGGATTTTTAATACTATCCTGCGAGGTCTACCGTTCTTTGAACTATCGTGCCCTGAGCTGAAACGAGCGTAGCTGAGCTGAGCGAAATGAAGTTGAACGGCAACCAGGAGCGGAGTTCGGTCAGTTTAAAGAACGTGTTTGTTTACCTGTGTTTTTTTGTTTACCTGTGGATTTTTAATACTATCCTGCGAGGTCTACCGTTCTTTGAACTATCGTGCCCTGAGCTGAAACGAGCGTAACTGAGCTGAGCGAAATGAAGTTTAACAGCAACCAGAAGCGGAGTTCGGTCAGTTTAAAGAACGCGTTTGTTTACCTGTGTTTTTTTGTTTACCTGTGGATTTTTAATACTATCCTGCGAGGTCTACCGTTCTTTGAACTATCGTGCCCTGAGCTGAAACGAGCGTAACTGAGCTGAGCGAAATGAAGTTTAACAGCAACCAGAAGCGGAGTTCGGTCAGTTTAAAGAACGCGTTTGTTTACCTGTGTTTTTTTGTTTACCTGTGGATTTTTAATACTATCCTGCGAGGTCTACCGTTCTTTGAACTATCGTTCCCTGAGCTGAAACGAGCGTAGCTGAGCTGAGCGAAATGAAGTTGAACGGCAACCAGGAGCGGAGTTCAGTCAGTTTAAAGAACGCGTTTGTACCTTTTATATCTAAATATTTAGGCCTTCTTTAACGGGTTCTAGGAACTGTTATGTTTAAAAACCGTAACCTAGGTAACCAAATAAATTCGGTTTTATTTGTTTTTATTGTTGGGATACAACAATACATAACGTAGTATTGTATCCAAGCATACGTTTGGAGGCGTGGTCATCGTGGTGGGTGAAGGGAAGTCAGCTTTAAATCGAACCAGGACAGTAGAGGTGGGCGTTTCTGCTATTTTTACAAAACGTCAACAAAATGTTTGCTGGGGAAAAAAAGCTGCTTTTTAAAACAGTTGGGAAAAAACAGGTTTAGAAAACTGAAACTCAAAGATGTATTAGTAGCTAAAACATAAAGCACATAAGTTCAGTTTTCTAAGACTACTTTTTTCATTCTCACTGCCACCATGTCCTTAATTGTTTTTGGGTATAAAGCATTTAGAAAGGATAAAAATAATCCTTACAAGTGTAGTAATAATTAAATTACATTATCAAAACGTAATAATTATGTAAGCCATTTTATGTACAAAATGCGATGAATTTCTAATAGAAGCATTCTTTTTTTTACTTAAAAATTAAACAGTCCTTTGCATATTTACCAAAATGCAAACGATTTAGAATATTTTTAGTTGATTAAAAAATATTGACGATTGATAATAAATATAAAAAATGTGTTTAAATAAAATTAGGCTCTGTATCTACAAAATGTGAGAGGTTGTTACTACAACTCGCAACAAAATAGAGATAAACGTTGACATTGACCAAACAGTTCTTACTTCACTACAAGCAACTTTCGAATAAAGGGAAAAGCATATAAGCAGGTAGAGTTTTTGTTATTTTAAGGCGAAAAGCACATTGAGGCTATTGTGGCCTCCCTAAATGCAAGTGTGAGTGTAAAGTGTTAAAGTCGTAAATGTAGTGTTGTAAGTGTAAGTGTGCTTTTGACTTGGGTACCGCGAGGGCGTATAAATCGTCTCAATAGGTGCAGCTAGTCTGCACCCCCCTGCTGCGGAGTAAAAGCAGGTAGAAGAAAAGCAGTTAAGAGGAAAGCAGTTAGTAGGCAAACAGCAGGAAAACAGTTTTAGCGCTTGCGGCAACGTTAAGTGTGGTAGTGCGGAAAGCCGTTCCTTGTTTAACAAATCATAAATTAGTCCAAATCCAACTGCTTGTTTCCGTTTGAAAAAGCAGTTTGTTTGTCGTTTATAGAAAGCATCTCCGGTACGAAATAGCTTCCTTCTGAATGGTGTGTTCTTTCTTTAGTTTTAATAATGGATTTATGAGAAATTATGGTTCCTGTCATAATTTCGAGTATATTTTTTTTGTTTTTTTTTGTGTTTAACGTCCGACTATTGTGCACACTCGGGCTAATGCAGACGATGGGATGATTTATAGCGTATGAAATGCTAAGCCCTCGCCGGGAATTGAACGGGTCTTCGGGGTGAAAGCTCAGTACGCTATCAACTAGGCCACCGAGGCGGCTAATTTCGAGTTTAAATACAGATTGAAAATCGTTGTTCGCCGAAAAATACAAGAGGAGGACCGCCCACTACAGAACAACTACGTCAACCTACCAAACACCTGGAACTATTAACAAGACTCCACAACTTGCTCGGGAGGAAATAGGAGGGATCCGGTCAACTGTAAAGAAGACGCGATCTTTTTACCATTCCGACCCGGAAGAGTGCCTCGCGAGCCGCGGCCGACCTAGTAAACGCCCGGACTCTTTCTCCCGTAGACTACGACAGCTATTTACCCGATATTCGATTTCTACACACGACTTGGCCAACGTGTCTTCTGTGATTATTTAAAATGTGTTTGAACAACAATTAATTTTTATTATTGTTATCGGGAAAGTAACAAGTTGCATTTGTATTACCAACTAATGCAAACAAAACTAAATAAAGTCAGGTGTCACGTGATGTGCAGGAAACCTACCTGATCGGTGCTATGAAGCATAAATTAGCGTTAATTACACAGATTATATTAATTAACCATATTGTGTTTGCAGCAGATCCTCCACGTCGGAAAAAAATCTGGCTTGTCCGTAACGCACAGGTATTTGTTGGAATCCAATTTTCCGGTAGAGTACAGGAATATATTCATGACTGTGAGTAGCATACGTCAAGGCATTGGTATGGGATGATAATTTCACACATGGTAGAGCTAAACCTAAGCCGATTTCATTTTTGGGGGGGGGGAGTAAGTGGAAACAATGTGAACTGCTTTAATTGTATTAGCATCGTTTCGCTGGCATTCACGTAGTAAGTCTAAGCCTTATAGGAAACTTTAATGGAAATAACGTTTTTCGGTACCCCGAGTACAAAATGTTTTCATGTGTTACATGTATTAATGGAGCTATTTAACTATAAATTAATTTAACATTATTAATTTTGGTAGTTTTTTTCTTTACCATACGAAGTATAGTGTCTTAACGTTCTGTCCCGGGATAACCGGGTAACTCTTCACTGGGTTCCCTTCACACGTTGGGTAATGAGTTACCTTAATGCCTTATCACTGTAAAATCCAGATCAGTGAACGGTATTGTGAAAATAAGCGTAAAAACGTTAGACAAACGTCCTGAAATTCAGTTATTTTAAAAGAAATAACAACTACTGGCAATTATAACATTTCGAGTTACCGGTTTTATTATTGGGTCAGCCTCACTTTTAAACTGGTTGAATTACGATAAGAATATCTTTTCAAAATACAGCGTAATAATGTGAAACGTATTGCGAGCAACGCTAAACCGAACAACATCGATGTATAGTACCGCATAAACCCTGTGACAGCATACAACAGTATTTCAGGCTGAAGTGATGGCCATTAATGACTGTGTTCGGGAGAACTTGGATCGGGGCTTCAAAAAGGCACGTATTCATATTCATACCGATAGTCAGGCGGCAATACAAGCACTTGCGGGTCCTAAAATACAGTCCAAGCTGGTCTGGGAGTGTAGGAAGAACCTTGACATTCTGTCCCGGGATAACCGGGTAACTCTTCACTGGGTTCAGGAGCATAGGGGAGTTGAGGATAATGAGGAGGCAGACCGACTGACTGGGCTTGGATGTGCATCTGAGTTTATCGGACCTGAGCCGGCTTTAGGGATTTCTCTATCGTTGGCCAGGTCAGTTATTAATGGGTGGATTACATGTTAACACCAGATAAGATGGGACAACCTTCATGGGCATTCCCATAGGAAACGTCTCTTAAGCAAAGTTCCTTCTGGAGGAATCAAAGGGGCAGCAGATGTCCTGGGCAGAGCACAACTCAGGAGGATCATGGAGCTCATAACAGGGCACTATGGTCTGAGGGTGCACATGAACAGGATAGGTGTGTACCACGGAGAAACCATGTGTAGATTTTACAGGAAGGAGGAGGAAACTGCAGGTCACATAATTTATGATTGTGAGGCTCTTACTAGTAGGAGGAGGCTAGGGATTTTTGGTTTCCAAGACCCTAGGGATCTTCAGCAGAGTGAGCTAGTCAGTGGGTTGTTGGAACTTATTAAGGGCACCAATCTGCTGAACTAGATATTTTAAGAGGTAAGTTGCACAATAGGTCAGTTGATCGCAGTGCCTGGGGTTGAACTATCCCTTCCTCTAGAATATAATCTTAATAGTGTCTGACAGAGAAGTATGATGTTTTTGAAATGACTGTCACACATTTAATTTCGAACCAATTTTAAAATTTATTGTTTTTAAAAATAAGTGGTACAATGTCATTTGAAAAAAATACATTTTTTTTAATAATCAACATCTAAAAATCACATCACTTAGGTGGCGTCCATTTTTGTCGAGGCATTCTTGTAGATCGGGCGGTGGAATTGTTCATAGTCCTTTCAAGCGTGGCACGTGGAATCCTTTGAATTTGAATTCTTGAGTTATGTTTTCGGAAAGCTCTTCAAGCGTACGTGGTTTGTTAATGCAAACTTGAGCATTTAGGTAGCCCCATAAAAAGTAGTCACAGGTGACAGGTCCCGTGACTGAGGTGGCCACTCGATCCCCACGCAATGGAATCAGGCGTCCTGGGAAATAATGTCTTAAAAAAGTCATTGTTTCTCTAGATGTACGGCAAGTTGCACCATGTTGAAACCAGACTGTGTTTCAATTCGGACAGGAAATATTTTTGTTGTTATTGTTATTTTAAGGCGAAAAGCACATTGAGGCTATTATCGCCTCCCTAAATGTAAGTGTGAGTGTAAAGTGTTAAAGTGGTAAGTGTAGTGTTGTAAGTGTAAGTGTGTGTTAAGACTCGGGTAACGCGAGGGACGTCTAAATCCTCTCAATAGGTGCAGCTAGTCTGCACTCTCCTGCGGGGCGGGCAGGAAATAATTACGCAACATGGTAACAAAACGATCTGTGTTAACTGTCACTGATCATCCGTTTTCATGAAAAATTAAGGCTCAATAATGCAGGTTCGATCACGCCCCCGTGCGGTCCCCGGTTTTAAAGATCCTGTCCTTTGAAAATTATTCACCCACTTCACAATGGTATTCCGTTGTGGAACACGGCCATGACGAGCAATATTAAAATGGTTTCGAAATCGTCGCTGTGTGCACACCACAGACGTCCCGTAAAGAAATACACGATGTGCTGCTGACCGAGGCTATATTGTTACCGAAATGACAACTGTTGACAAGTAGATATTAACCATTTCGAAAAAATATGACCACCCGTGCGCGCGTATCAGCCATTTTAAAAACATTGGCTGATACCTCTCTGCCGAACCCTGTATAAAGAAAGCATGATGCTCGCGAAAAATAAGTCTTGATATTTTGATGAATTTATACGATTTCAATTTCTTTAAGTTGAAAACGTGAACGTCGTACATCGCTGGAGAATAAGGCAGGGTGGCCACTAAATGAGATGAGCGGACTTGCGTTAAGAACTGAATACGCGTTAAAACGTAACCTATTGTTTTTCATCTAAGTGCGGCAATTGAAAGCGTAACGAGCTGGACGGAGACAAGCGGCGTCGCTGGGTTCCGCTCCGCATAGTTTGACTCTGTCCAGGTTCGGTTTTGAAGCTGACACCGCTTCAGACTAATTATTTTTCGTTATCTAGGCCACTGAAAGCGTACGGCAGCTGAGCGGAGTCGAGGCATTGCTGGGCTCCGCTTCTCATAGCTTCAACTCTGTCCAGTTTGGTTTTGAAACTGACTCCGCTTCAGACTAATTATTTCTCGTTATCTAGGCCACCGAAAGCGTACGGCAGCTGAGCGGAGTCGAGGCATTGCTGGGCTCCGCTTCTCATAGCTTCAACTCTGTCTAGTTTGGTTTTGAAGCTGACTCCGCTTCAGACTAATTATTTCTCGTTATCTAGGCCACTGAAAGCGTACGGCAGCTGAGCGGAGTCGAGGCATTGCTGGGCTCCGCTTCTCATAGCTTCAACTCTGTCTAGTTTGGTTTTGAAGCTGACTCCGCTTCAGACTAATTATTTCTCGTTATCTAGGCCACTGAAAGCGTACGGCAGCTGAGCGGAGTCGAGGCATTGCTGGGCTCCGCTTCTCATAGCTTCAACTCTGTCCAGTTTGGTTTTGAAGCTGACTCCTCTTCCCCCCACCACGCTGTTTACGTCTCCAAGCTTATTACTTTTCGTTACATAGGTTACATTCTTTGAACATAACAGTTTCCTAGAATCCGTTAGAGTAGACCTGAATATTTAGATTTAAAAGATAAAAACTCGTTATTTAATCTGTCCGAACTCCGCTTCCGGTTGCAGTTTATCTTTATTCAGCTCAGCCCAGCGCAACATCGCTCCGCGTTTGATGGCCGCCCGGCCTAAACTAATTAAAGACTTGATAAAGTTTGTCATGCAGTCCGGTTTCCCGTATTTCGAGACAAACTTTAATTTTTGGTAAAACAGTTTTTAAAGCCTTTTTCAGTAAAAATCTATCAGAAATCAATTTTTTAAACTTGCTTTTTAACCTTTTTAATTAAATTTTTC
>CM040185.1:94771122-94776122 GCA_022606455.1 Callitettix versicolor
CGCAGGTCTCCTAGTAAATTAATTATACTTAAAATTTCCTATGTTTCTGCCGGGGATCGAACCGGGGACCTTGTGTGCGTGAGGCGCACGTTATAACCACTACACTACGGAAACTACGAAGAAGTTTATATTGGTTTGTTATACTAAAGGATCAGTTGTTTTATGTAAATTCGTAACGAACAGCTGATTTCATTGAACAGCTGATAGGCTATAATAAGTTTTAGGTTATGTTGTTAAAAACTAGCTGTGTTAATTTGTCGTGTTTTCGTAAGTAAAATAAAAAAGGAAGAGAAAACATGATACGTGATGCTTATTTTTGGTTCATTAACAGACATTTTTCGAACTTAACATCTCGAAATCAGAGGGGTTTGCGTACCTTAAGGCCTAGTGGCCACCAAGTGCTGAGTGGAGATGCGTGGCGGTGCGGAATACACCTTCAAAACCGAACGTATCGTTTTTAGTGTAAGTGGGGTCGCTGAAAGCGGAGCGGTGCTGAGCGGAGTCAAGCAGCATCGCGGGGCTGCCGCAACTCCGCTCCGTTTTTCGTGGCCACGTGGCCTAACTAGAGGTCTTGCGTAAATTCCTTATGTGCATAATCTGTAAATATATTCGGAGTCGGTATTACTTTGTGCCAGGCGGCCACCAAGTGCTTAGCAGAGCTGCACTGAGCTGAGCCAAGCGGAGCGGTGCTGAGCGGAGTCAAGCAGCATCGCGGGGCTGCCGCAACTCCGCTCCGTTTTTCGTGGCCACGTGGCCTAACTAGAGGTCTTGCGTAAATTCCTTATGTGCATAATCTGTAAATATATTCGGAGTCGGTATTACTTTGTGCCAGGCGGCCACCAAGTGCTTAGCAGAGCTGCACTGAGCTGAGCCAAGCGGAGCGGTGCTGAGCGGAGTCAAGCAGCATCGCGGGGCTGCCGCAACTCCGCTCCGTTTTTCGTGGCCACGCGGTCTAACTAGAGGTCTTACATAAATTCCTTATGTGCATAATCTGTAAATATATTCGGAGTCGGTATTACTTTGTGCCAGGCGGCCACCAAGTGCTTAGCAGAGCTGTGCTGAGCTGAGCCAAGCGGAGCGGTGCTGAGCGGAGTCAAGCAGCATCGCGGGGCTGCCGCAACTCCGCTCCGTTTTTCGTGGCCACGCGGCCTAACTAGAGGTCTTGCGTAAATTCCTTATGTGCATAATCTGTAAATATATTCGGAGTCGGTATTACTTTGTGCCAGGCGGTCACCAAGTGCTTAGCAGAGCTGCACTGAGCTGAGCCAAGCGGAGCGGTGCTGAGCGGAGTCAAGCAGCATCGCGGGGCTGCCGCAACTCCGCTCCGTTTTTCGTGGCCACGCGGTCTAACTAGAGGTCTTACATAAATTCCTTATGTGCATAATCTGTAAATATATTCGGAGTCGGTATTACTTTGTGCCAGGCGGCCACCAAGTGCTTAGCAGAGCTGCACTGAGCTGAGCCAAGCGGAGCGGTGCTGAGCGGAGTCAAGCAGCATCGCGGGGCTGCCGCAACTCCGCTCCGTTTTTCGTGGCCACGTGGCCTAACTAGAGGTCTTACATAAATTCCTTATGTGCATAATCTGTAAATATATTCGGAGTCGGTATTACTTTGTGCCAGGCGGCCACCAAGTGCTTAGCAGAGCTGCGCTGAGCTGAGCCAAGCGGAGCGGAATAAAGACAAACGGCAACCGGAAGCGGAGTTCAATCGGTTTAAAGAACGCGTTTGTACCGTATAAATATAAATATTTAGGCGTACTGTAAGGGATTCTAAGAACTATTATGTTCAAAAACCGTAACATAAACAGCGGTAACCTAGGTAACAAGAAATAATAAGTAAGCGTGGTGGGGAAACGGAGGCCGTATCAAAACCGAACATAGACAGAGTCGAAGCTACGTCGCAGCGTAACGCCGCTCATTTACGCTTTCAGTGGCCGCATTTACATTGAAAACAATAAGTTAGATTTTGAATTCGTAGTCCGCTCCGCTAAGCGCAACACCGCTCCGCATTTAATGGCCACTCGGCCTTGGTTTCAAATTACTAAGCCTGAAATTTAATTCAAAATATCCCACTTGTGGTAAATTAAAACAATTTTCTGCCCTTCAGAATTTCCACCTAAATAATTTTTTTTGTCAGCTCCTACATTTTGGATCAAATCATTTACGAGTTACAAGTGCGTTACCGACAGACGGACACGCTTTCGTATTTATATGGGTCCTTAGTTTTATTACGGATAAAAAAAAAATGTTTTTTCGATCAAGCACATTCGAAAAATCCAATTCGGTAGCTTTTCAAAAAACGTACAAAATATATTCGTCAGGTTTCAGCGTTCATATCAATCAAAACAGGTCAAACAACCGTTGTCGGTATTGTTTCATTTTGTAAGAAAAGTTCATTTATTTCCTTTCATTTTTTTAAGGCGAACATTGAGGCTGTTATCGCCTAATTCATTTATTTCATTTCATTTTTTTAAGGCGAACATTGAGGCTGTTATCGCCTAGTTCATTTATTTCATTTCATTTTTTTAAGGCGAACATTGAGGCTGTTATCGCCTAGTTCATTTATTTCATTTCATTTTTTTAAGGCGAACATTGAGGCTGTTATCGCCTAGTTCATTTATTTCATTTCATTTTTTAAGGCGAACATTGAGGCTGTTATCGCCTAGTTCATTTATTTCATTTCATTTTTTTAAGGCGAACATTGAGGCTGTTATCGCCTAGTTCATTCATTTCATTTCATTTTTAAGGCGAACATTGAGGCTGTTATCGCCTAGTTCATTTATTTCATTTCATTTTTTAAGGCGAACATTGAGGCTGTTATCGCCTAATTCATTTATTTCATTTCATTTTTTTTAAGGCGAACATTGAGGCTGTTATCGCCTAGTTCATTTATTTCATTTCATTTTTTTAAGGCGAACATTGAGGCTGTTATCGCCTAGTTCATTTATTTCATTTCATTTTTTTAAGGCGAACATTGAGGCTGTTATCGCCTAGTTCATTTATTTCATTTCATTTTTTAAGGCGAACATTGAGGCTGTTATCGCCTAGTTCATTTATTTCATTTCATTTTTTTAAGGCGAACATTGAGGCTGTTATCGCCTAGTTCATTTATTTCATTTCATTTTTTTAAGGCGAACATTGAGGCTGTTATCGCCTAGTTCATTTATTTCATTTCATTTTTTTAAGGCGAACATTGAGGCTGTTATCGCCTAGTTCATTTATTTCATTTCATTTTTTTAAGGCGAACATTGAGGCTGTTATCGCCTAGTTCATTTATTTCATTTCATTTTTTTAAGGCGAACATTGAGGCTGTTATCGCCTAGTTCATTTATTTCATTTCATTTTTTTTAAGGCGAAAATCACGTTGAGGCTGCTATCGCCTAGTTCATTTATTTCATTTCATTTTTTTTAAGGCGAAAATCACATTGAGGCTGTTATCGCCTAGTTCATTTATTTCAAATTTTATACACTAACTTAAATTATAATTCCTTAAATATAACAAGCCGCCTCGGTGGCCTAGTTGATAGCGTACTGGGCTTTCACCCCGAGGACCCGGGTTCGATTCCAGGCCAGGGCTTGGCATTTTCATACGCTATAATTCATCCCATCGTCTGCATTAGCTCGTGTGCACAATAGTCGGACACTAAACACCACAACAAAACTTAAATATAACCTAAGTTTGACTAAAATCGGATCAGTTTTCAGAAATGAAGCTTGGTTCCCGGCGGCTGCTAATTTTAGTTCGGGTATTTTAGGGAAGTAACTGAAAATATGGAAGTTTTTCTAATGTTTCTTTTGCGCGTTATAAATTTCGCCGATAATTTCGAATAGAGTTTTCCGTACGGTGTCTCTGCGCGCTGTAAAATGCCAATATTTTTACCCCGTAAATAACAGTGTTCGCCTGTCCTCCTCTTAAATTGCGATTTTCACCTTAGCTGGTAACGTTGCAAAGAGGGTGAAGAAACGAAGGGTAGCAATTGAAGGGTGCTAATCAATAATGTACCAATGGTGAAAGCAATTACATGTCACGCCGAAACAAGGGGGTGTCACCGGGCGACATCACCATGGGGTGGGGGACGGGGGGTTTATACTTCCTACTGTAATATCGCTACACTTACTTACACTTACTGTGCTTCTGTTTTTAGCGAATTTATACTGAAGTGGCATCACCATACAATATATATATATATATATATATATATATATATATATATATATATATGCCAAACTATGGTCCGAATATTGAAATATATATATATATATATATATATATATATATATATATATATATATATATGCCAAACTATGGTCCGAATATTGAAAAATATTTCAAAAACGAGTGATATTCTTCAAAACACTATGAAATCTTAATAACAAAAATAAAATATACTGGAAATTAAGTTTGAATTGGAATCAGCCGCTTTTTTAAATATGAAGGAGGTTACATGACACATAACTTTGGAATCAACCGTTTTTTTTAAATATGAAGGAGGTCATGTGACACATAACTTTGGAATCAACCGTTTTTTTTAAATATGAAGGAGGTCACGTGACACATCGCTTTGGAATCAGCCGCTTTTTTTTAATATGAAGGAGGTCACGTGACACATCGCTTTGGAATCAGTACCTTTTTTAAGTATGAAGGAGGTCACGTGACACATCGCTTTGGAATCAGCCGTTTTTTTAAATATGAAGGAGGTTCACGTGACACATCGCTTTGGAATCAGCCGCTTTTTTAAATATGAAGGAGATCACGTGACACATCGCTTTGGAATCAGCCGCTTTTTAAAATATGAAGGAGGTCACGTGACACATCGCTTTGGAATCAGCCGCTTTTTTAAATATGAAGGAGATCACGTGACACATCGCTTTGGAATTAGCCGCTTTTTTAAATATGAAGGAGGTCACGTGACACATCGCTTTGGAATCAGCCGCTTTTTTTAAATATGAAGGAGATCACGTGACACATCGCTTTGGAATCAGCCGTTTTTTAAAATATGA
>CM040185.1:94783622-94926122 GCA_022606455.1 Callitettix versicolor
GCCGTCAAGCAAAATGAAAGTATAAAAAAATTAAAAAATTAACGTAAATAAAAAAAACAACAACAAACTATAATAGTAAAAATAAATAAAACAAAAATTAAATAACAGGTATTACTATATTACAATAACGAATACTTAAGAACTAAATAACAATGAATAAAATTTAATAACCATTCGTGAAAGTATATGTAAACATAACAGAGATAAAGTTATTTAGAGAAAATAAATAAATAAAATAAATAAAAATAAAATAAAAAAGATATGTAAATTGTTCCTGAAAAAAATGTAAGTACAATGTACAAAACAAAAATAAAAAATAAAAATCATAACAATAAGAACAATAATTAAATAATAATAATAACAGACGATATTTTTTAAGACACGTGGTTTTAAATTAAACACTGTTGATAATGTTGCGCGCGCGCGCGTGTGTGTGTCGGCTCTCATTTCAAAGTCATGGTTTTGGGTCTTATCATAATGACGCTCCAGTAGCTTAGGTCAAATGTAAATTTGAAAATAACGGATTTCTATGGTAAATAAACTATTGGAGCTTTCATTAAAAGTCCAGTATACTGTGTGATGGATTAACAAACACAAATAAACGAAATTATAAAAATTCCAAGAAAATAAACCATGAGAGTCGTTGGAGTTTTTTTTTTTTTCTTGATTTTATTTACTTTTAATTCGTGTTTTTTTATACAATTTTGTACTCTTGTTCACTGATTTGTTTTCATAATCTTCCTTATTGACCAAAATTGTATTAGGTTATGATTGGCTTGAAATTAAACGGAAACTAAACTTCTTATAGGATATAACTAATTTTAGAAATTAGGTAGGTTACTATGTTGAGTGTAATGATCTGCCTTCCATAGCTTCGTCAATTTTACTTTTGTTGACGCGTTTCGGAGAACCTCCATCTTCAAAAACTATACCTATACTCGTATCTATTTGAGTATAGATATAGTTTTTGAAGATGGAGTTTCTCCGAAACGCGTCAACAAAAGTAGAATTGACGAAGCTAGGGAAGGCAGATCATTATACTCAACGTAGTAACAATAATCCTAGCAGAAAAGAAGAAGAATATAAAAAGAATTTGGTAGGTTTTTAATTTCACGGGATAACACAAATGAGCCTCTACTTTTGTTACTACCTACCTGCGGTGTTACTTACTAAAAGCTATTTAAGAACCAAAACCGTAAAAACTGATTTTTCGAAGTCTGATTTTTAATTTTTTTATCATAAACAATTTGATAAAATTTAAGAAATACATGTATGGCAGAACTGACATTTAAGTAAATGCCACTTTTTAGACTCAGAAACTCTGAAAATGGATTTTTTTAATCTCAAGGTCGTTTTTTACATTTTCAAAAAGATTCATTTTTCCAGTATACCAATTTTAGTTTTTTGATTTTTAAAATCTGTGTAAATAAATTTACATTTTAATTCTTAACGACTGTTAATAATTACCTCGCATGATTAAAATTTGAGCAAAATATGTTACACAGGTTTTAAGAAATTGTTTTAGCAGGTTTTTAATATTTGGAAGATAACTTCTGAAACGAAACGGCAACTAGTGCAGTTCACGTATAATAGATTTATATACGGAAATTTTTAGAATTGTTTCATTTTAAACATGCAAATCGTGATTCGTTTTTGTAACCCAGTTGACCGTTGCAAACAGTGACAATCCGAAGCGAGTACTTGAACAACCCTCAACCCTCGCGACATGAAGGGTGCGAGGGTGCTTGTGTCGAGTGTGCGTACGTGCCCGAGAGTTACTTCCTAATATTGTTTATCTTAAATGCCCCAATCAGGGAATCTTGTGTGCCCCGCTAAATCAACTCCTGGCTCTTTATTGTGAATTAATTGCAGCGGAAAAACATCTGGCGAGTGGGTGGGTGGGTGGCTGCTCTTACAGCACGTACCGAAACGAACAGTAGATATATCTCAAATCTCATTTTAAATTATAATAATTGTAGCGCAGCTGTCTCGCTGACGTAGTGTTAGCGAATTTCCAACAGTATTTTTTAAAATTATAATAGTGGTTCCGTGTGACCTTCCGCAGTTAATGGAAAAAAACGAGTATATAAAACAGTGTACGGCAAGAAATTGAATAGTGTTATAGTACCTCTTTATAAGCTATGAAATTTAGTTAATATACATATATATATATATATATATATATATATATATATATATATATATGTATATGATCTTTGATATATGTGGCAATCGTAACTTTTGTTGTTAATAGTGAACGAAAAGGAAAAGTGGTTAGGGACTATTTTTATGAAAACGCTACCTCTAATTGCGTGGTAGCGGATTTTGTAATCACGGATTTTGTAAATAAAATAATTGAAATTATACCATTGGCCGGTATTTAAGTATTAAAATACACTAATCTTTAATTCAACAATACTTGTATTTTAAGATTGCTGAATATATTTTCCTAAGTAAAATTATTTTTCAAAAATGAAGCCCGCTATTTCTTGTCAAATAAAGCAGTGTCATTAATTATAGTTAGTTTATTTAATACAATGGGCTTTACTTTGTTATGCTTTAAAACCATATTGCCGCCTCGGTGGCCTAGTTGATAGAGTACTGGGCTTTCACCCCGAGAACCCGGGTTCGATTCCCGGCCAGGGCTTGGCATTTTCATACGCTATAAATCATCCCATCGTCCGCATTAGCCCAAGTGTGCACAATAGTCGGACGTTAAACACAAAAATAAAAACAAAATTATAACTATAAAATTAGTGACTGAATTAGAACACTGTACCTTCTTGAAATATTTACAAATGAAACCTACTATAAACGGATTTTACATTACATATTTAAATTAGGCTACAGTATTTACTGTTTACTAAAAGTAGAGTATTTTATTTACTGATATTTACATATTAGAACTGACCTAGATTGTCTTTTACTTTCAAAACAAATTCGATAAATAATTATTACGTGAAGGAAAAGGAAAAGAGGTTAGGACGTCTTGTATCTTTACTGAAATCGCTTTACTAAAAACAGAGTCTTTTATTATTATAATTGGGCTAGATTGCCTTACCGATTCTACTTTCAAAACTAATTCGGTCAATAATTATTTGTCTTGGTTACATTAGTAATTTTGAATATTACTTTCAACAATGTTTTTTTTACAATCAGCTGTTTTGGTACACACAGTTATTTCTGTCACCTACGCCCGCATTGTGCTGCACTCTCACGTGGACACTCATACCACTCTTGGTATTTTATTTACAGAACTTTTTGTCGGTTTTATTTTATTGTAAAGCGTTAAAATGGAAAATTTTGAGGCGTGAGATTTTCTTTGTGTTCTGACGAACATTTAGGTACCCCATAGCCTATATGTAATTTAATCCTTATTTTTGGTACAAAACCGATCAGAATGCTTAGAATAATAATATATAAGATGTAATTTTAAAATATGCATAAATTAGCATTTACAATTTTCTATTGGAAATTCAAAAATTAAACCTGACTACCATTTGAATAATTTTCATATTTTTAGTGAATTTTTTAATTTTAAAAACTGTATTATGAAGATTTTTAAGTTGATTACGATGTTGAAATAAGATTTAAAAATTATCAAAAAAATGACCTATTCTTCCCGTCAGTGGTCTATCAACTCACCTCATAAAGGCTACCGCGGTTTCGAAACTCTATAGTTTCATCTTCAGGCCATACAAAATGTTAAATCCCTCTGTCGAGTTCGTCACATAGTCAAACAAAACATTAAAACATACATCACAAACACTGAGCACAATTACAGATTTAAAATATCCATCATGAAATTCGGCTTGGCCAAGCTACATACGCGACTCGTACGTCGTTACATTCCGGACTACGTACGACTGCGGACGACTACGGACTCGTATATAATCCTAATCATTTCTTTAATGTGTTTTTCCGGATAACGAATTTTTCAAAGCAATTACTAAAATTGATTTCGGACCGAATTTGAATCAAACTGAGGTAAATTAGCATTTGAATCGATGTTCTGTCTCTTTTCGAGAACCTCTACCAGTTGCTGGCTGAGGCGCGGAAGTCCAAAAAGGCGAAGCACGCTTTTTGAAGCTTAAGCGTGATAAACCATAAGCTGGTCAAAGTATCGAACATTATGGTTCTGGTATTCAATGGCCGAGGATCTCGCCTCACTAGGTAATGGTTATGCGACGACTTAATGTCGCCGGGTGGCCACCTAATGAGGAGCGGAGCGAAATGAAGATGCACAACAACCGGAACCGGAAGCAGAGTTCAGTCAGTTTAAAAACGCGTTTGCTGGTCAAGATCATCGTTTAAATTTTCTAGTCGCAAGTCAAGTCTCAAGGTTTATTTCATCAAAATAATTCTTATAGCGCTAATGTAAACATCTAAAAGTCTATTTTTTCAATTTTTAAAATTTTTTTTTTACGTCCGACTATTGTGCACACTTAGGCTAATGAAGACGATGGGATGATTTATAGCGTATGAAAATGCCAAGCCCTCGCCGGGAATCGAACCCGGGTCCTCGGGGTGAAAGCCCAGTACGATATCAACTAGGCCACCCAGGCGGCATATATATATATATATATATATATATATATATATATATATATATATATATATATATTTGTGTTTAACGTCCGACTATTGTGCACACTTAGGCTAATGCTAATGCAGACGATGGGATGATTTATAGCGTATGAAAATGCCAAGCCCTCGCCGGGAATCGAACCCGGGTCCTCGGGGTGAAAGCCCAGTACGATATCAACTACGCCACCCAGGCGGCATATATATATATATATATATATATATATATATATATATATATATATATATATATATATATATATATATATATATTTGTGTTTAACGTCCGACTATTGTGCACACTTGGGATAATGCAGACGATGGGATAATTTATAGCGTATGAAAATGCCAAGCCCTCGCCGGGAATCGAACCCGGGTCCTCGGGGTGAAAACCTAATACGCTATCCACTAGGTCACCGAGGCGGAAATTTGTATAAAATAAAACATTACAAAGGAAACAGCTGCTCCTCCTACTCCGGGAGCATATTTGATTATTTATCTTCTGGTTTATCGGTTGCCCGGATTGTACACCGCTTCCACTCGGTTTTGAGTTATTACTGCGTTTGGGAAAATATGTTGCTTCGGCGAAACTGGATTCGGATTTGAATTGATACCGCAGAACTGTCTGCGCGGGAGTTAAAGTCTCCGATTTTATCGGAGGGAATCGTTTTGTCCGCTCGTTAAAGTCACTTTAAATGGTGGATTTAATTCTGAACGTGTTGAGTTTCGACAAGATAGTCTGTGTCCGAGTAACCGAGTAAAATAATGTTGAACCTAAAATACGCGAAATGTAACAAGTTTCAGAAATATCAACTAACGTTTTGGCATCAGGATAAATACTTTATAAATTAATGTTCTCTTTTCAGTAAACCCCACAGTGGGGTGCAGACTAGCTGCACCTATTGAGAGGATTTAGACGTCCCTCGCGGTACCCGAGTCTAACACACACTTACACTTACAAAACTACACTTACGACTTTAACACTTTACACTCACACTTACATTTAGGGAGACGATAATAGCCTCAATGTGCTTTTCGCCTTAAAATAACAAAACAAAAAATACCGCTTTGGGTATTAATTTATGTTTTGGAAATTCGTTATGGCACGTCAACTAGGGAGTAGTTTGCGTCGATAAATTTCCCTTTTCCGAGTCCTACAAGTCAATTATTTGTTTTGTCGATGTTTTTCAAACCGTTTATTAAAGATCGCAGACAGAGGCTTATGTGAATTGCGGAAGGCCGCAGCCAGTAAAATACAAATGACGGACGTGCAGATATGAAATCAGACCCGGGTACATTCCACAACAGGAATGCAGCTCCGACCTATTCTTCTATTTCCCAATATTTCCTTTTCATCGCCGCCGAGGTTTGAATTTGAATATTTTAGGCTGACTTTATCGCGGAAAATAAGCGTCACAATTATACAGGCAGTGTTGAAAATGTCAGTGTTTGTGGTGCAAAAATATTAGAAAATTATTTTTAGGAGTCCAGTTCTGACACTGGCGCTTAAAAAAACCGAAAATTTGCCTGTTCTTCTCAAGATTTTTTTTATTTTGCTGAAATTTTGAACGTAGCCTATATAAAATGTTTTTTTTTGTTTTTTGTTGTTTTTTTGTTAGCGTCCGACTATTGTGCACACTTGGGCTAATGCAGACGATGGGATGATTTATAGCATATGAAAATGCCAAGCCCTGGCCGGAAATCGAACCCGGCCAAACTAGGCCACCGAGGGGGCTATATAAAATGTTGGCTAAACTCAGTGTACCAAATTCGAAATTATGGGCATTTACAGTTCGGGAAGGAGGTAACAAAAAAAAAAAAAAAAAAAAAAAATGTGGGACTTTTTGTGTGGCACTTGGGGTAGTGCCAACAGAAAATTGATATAGGTCGTATTTATTAAGTAATTTCTGTACACAAATTTAGAAAATACATTTTTGTAAATTAACAATAACAATAAACATAACATCAATTGAAATGATGCTGAAGCAACAGTTGTGCGAAATCAGCTGTTTAGAAGTAGTCACTACAAGTCTACATACAAGAAGAATTGTACAAGCTGTGAGGTATTAAGCGTGACGCGAAAGCAAATATTTACAAACGTGCAAACGTGTTTTATCAACCGCGACGATAAAAATTTTCATTAAAAAGCCGTTCAAGGTCAGGATAAATTATAAATTTTTTTCCGGTTTAATTCCGAACTGTTACGTTATTTGATTTCAAATTTTGTAAACTGGTGTAATTTTTGAATCTTCGCTCATTTTGACATTTGAAAAAATCTAATAAAATGTTACCGTCTTTTGAAACTTACTATACGGATTTTCTGAATTTTGTTTTGTACGTTTTGTTTGGGTATTTTTGTGAACTGCGAGAAAACACGCTTAATTCTATCGGATGATAAATTTGTTTATACTTCGTCAGGCACACGAAAGAAAAAGTACTTTTTGAACTCGTGAAATCTGAAAACGGAAATGAAAATGTAAATAATTTTTTGTCATTATTATAGTGGGATTGTGTATACTGGTCGCTACTTTCCCAGAAATTCTGTTTGAAGAATTATTGGTAAGAACATTCTGAAAAGTCGGTCGAAGTTATCAAACTGCCTGCTTACCGGGTTCGATTCCCGGTCAGGGCTTGGCATTTTCATACGCTATAAATCATACCATCGTCTGCATTAGCCCAAGTGTGCACGATAGTCGGACGTTAAAAAAAAAAAAAAAAAAAAAAAGGTATTGCAAAAACCTTTGTTTTGTGAAAAAAAACAATTGTGAAAAAAAAATTGTTTTGTGAAGGTTTTTCAACTGTAGTTTGAGTAAATAAAAAAAATAATAGGAACTGACCTCACCGCTGCAGAGGTTTGTTTTGGGGTTTCGTACCCGTTAGATTAGAGATATCTTGTTTTTGACTTTATGTTGGCAGATGTAAGTGAACGTGAGAAAGTCAGTGCATTGTTTTCCTAATATATGCAATTTGAGGTTTTTCTTTAAACAAACACCTTCTATGTGCCGACAAAGTAGCTCTGTATGTGCCGAAGATTGTTACTCAAATAAGACGTTCAGTTTAGAACAAAATTGGTTTTTGTGCGCGTGTTCGCGTGCGTACGTTAATCTTTGCACTTTATGAATCACACCCGGGGCAGAGTTAAGACGTCCTGGACGAGGGGAAATACAATATCCTGTGGGAAGCGTGCGGACTGTGATCTCGAGTGTTTGCTTTTCTTCTGTCCCAAACTTTACTCACATTATTATAAACTCTGGGTGTCGTTACATTGGCCAAAGTGGTTGTCACCCCCAATTAATGTTATGATTTGATGACGTATTCTGATTATACATCCTCGGGCGGTTTTATATTGTATACCACGTGTGCTAACGGTTGCAACTGATATCTATTGCGCACCGTATACCTATTGCGCATCAAGTATATATTGCACACCTTATACCTATTGTGCATCTGATATCTATTGCGTACAGTATACCTATTGCGCATCAAGTATATATTGCACACCTTATACCTATTGGGCACCTGATATCTATTGCGCACAGTATACCTATTGCGCATCAAGTATATATTGCACACCTTATACCTATTGGGCACCTGATATCTATTGCGCACAGTATACCTATTGCGCATCAAGTATATATTGCACACCTTATACCTATTGAGCACCTGATATCTATTGCTCACAGTATACCTATTGCGCATCGAGTATATATTGCACATCTTATACCTATATATTGCACATCTTATACCTATTGAGCACCTGATATCTATTGCTCACAGTATACCTATTGCGCATCAAGTATATATTGCACACCTTATACCTATTGGGCATCTGATATCTATTGCGCACAGTATACCTATTGCGCATCAAGTATATATTGCACACCTTATACCTATTGCGCACCTGATACCTATTGTGCACCTGATATCTATTGGGCACGTGATATCTATTGGGCACGTGATATCTATTGCGCACAGTATACCTATTGCGCATCAAGTATATATTGCACACCCTATACCTATTGCTCACCTGATACCTATTGTGCACCTGATATCTATTGGGCACGTGATATCTATTGCGCACAGTATACCTATTGCGCATCAAGTATATATTGCACACCTTATACCTATTGCGCACCTGATACCTATTGTGAACCTGATATCTATTGGGCACGTGATATCTATTGCGCATCTCATATCTATTGTGCACCGTGTACCTATTTTGCACTGTATACCTATTGCGCACCGTATACCACTGTATACCTGTTTCGCACCTGATATCTATTGCGTACTGCATACCTATTGCGCACCGTATACTGCACACCTAATATTAATTGCGCACCTGATGTCTACTGTGCACCGTATATCTATTGCGCATCGGATACTATTTCCTACCGAATATCTATTGAACAGCGTATATTTATTGCGCACAGTATATCTATTGCGCATCGGACTCTATTTCGCATCGTATATTCATGGCACTACGTCCCCGCAGTGCGGTGCCGACTAGCTGCACTTATTGAGAGGATTTAGACGTCCCTCGCGGTACCCGAGTCTAACACACACTTGCAACACTACACTTACGACTTTAACACTTTACACTCACACTTACATTTAGGGAGGCGATAATTGTCTCAATGTGCTTTTCACCTTAAAATAAAATTAAAAAGAAATATTGCACTACGTTTATCTATTGCGCACCTGATATCTATTTCGCACCTAATATCTATTGCGCAACGGATATCTATTGCGCACCTGATATCTATTGCGCAACGGATATCTATTGCGCAACGGATATCTATTGCGAACCTGATATCTATTGCGCAACGGATATCTATTGCGAACCTGATATTTATTGCGCACCTGATATCTATTGCGCAACGGATATCTATTGCGCACCTGATATCTATTGCGCAACGGATATCTATTGCGCACCTGATATCTATTGCGCAACGGATATCTATTGCGCACCTGATATCTATTGCGCAACGGATATCTATTGCGCACCTAATATCTATTTCGCACCTAATATCTATTGCGCAACGGATATCTATTGCGCACCTGATATCTATTGCGCAACGGATATCTATTGCGCAACGGATATCTATTGCGAACCTGATATCTATTGCGCAACGGATATCTATTGCGAACCTGATATTTATTGCGCACCTGATATCTATTGCGCAACGGATATCTATTGCGCACCTGATATCTATTGCGCAACGGATATCTATTGCGCACCTGATATCTATTGCGCAACGGATATCTATTGCGCACCTGATATCTATTGCGCAACGGATATCTATTGCGCACCGGATATCTATTGCGCACCTGATATCTATTGCGCAACGGATATCTATTGCGCAACGGATATCTATTGCGCACCGGATATCTATTGCGCAACGGATATCTATTGCGCACCGGATATCTATTGCGCACCTGATATCTATTGCGCAACGGATATCTATTGCGCACCTGATATCTATTGCGCAACGGATATCTATTGCGCACCGGATATCTATTGCGCACCTGATATCTATTGCGCAACGGATATCTATTGCGCAACGGATATCTATTGCGCACCGGATATCTATTGCGCAACGGATATCTATTGCGCACCGGATATCTATTGCGCACCTGATATCTATTGCGCAACGGATATCTATTGCGCACCTGATATCTATTGCGCAACGGATATCTATTGCGCACCTGATATCTATTGCGCAACGGATATCTATTGCGCAACGGATATCTATTGCGCAACGGATATCTATTGCGATTCCATTTGACTGAATGGAACCGTTCACGCTGGGAGAAAAATTGCAGAAGTCTCAGTCCATAAGCTACGGACAGATTAGTAAACGTATTTAAAAACATCCGCTAGCATTGTTTTAAATTAGACCGTCCACACCAGCGGAAAATAAAACGGCATCGAAGGTGTAATAAGCTTACGTTGCAGGTTGTTTTAAATTGAACCGGCCACACTTGCTTGTAATACAACAACATGGCAGTTGTAAGGACGTATAATGAGGTTGCTGTTGATGTTTAAAATATCATTTTGTATCACGATAACCTGATTTTGAAATACGTGTATGATATAAAATTGTTAAACGTTTTTATTTTTGTATGTTTATTATGAAGTACGGATCGTCCGCATTTCAAAATGGCACGTTATGTTATTAAATTGTATCAGTTTTTGAAAAACCGTCTTCATCACGTCAACGAGACGTGCGTGCCGTGGGTTTGACAGTAAACGCCACAAGACAAATTGAAAACCCGCTGAAACCGGAAAAGAAGTCGATCGGAGAGGAAAAGCCGTTTTAACCTGTCATACACCATTAACGAAGTTGCGATTAAATCGCGCATATGCAGAAGAAGCGTGTAAGAAATGCGGAATAGAATTGAGTTAATCTAGCGTAAAATGGACAAATAGAATTCGGAGCAAATGATGTGGGAAGGATTAGAGACCGTGCTTTGGTAATCAGCGTATGCATGGTGCTGACATCTAGGTGATATTTTGTAACTACGGCTGGCATTCGGTGTAATCGCACATTTATAACCCTATTGGAACAGAATGGAATATGGTTGTTATTGAAGGAACAAAGAAAAAAATACGTTATAAAAAATGTGTTGTAAAAAGTCAGTAAGTAAAAAGTAAGTAAGAAATAAGTCAGTGTTTTAAGAAGTAGTAAAGAATAAGAAATAAAAAGGGTTATAGTCGCACTGTAATAATAATAATAATTATATATATATATATATATATATATATATATATATATATATTATTATTATTATTATTATTATCTGCGCATAGATCCTGTTGGATCACGCAAAGCACTCCGACTCATGTCTTATTCCTTCTAATCCTCCACAACTCCCTCATCCTGTCCCCATGGATCCTCTTCCGCTCCTCCGTCCATTTTACCCCTGCTCTCTTTGGGATTTCATTCTCTGGGACCTTACAACCGAGCATCTTTCTCCTGAATGCGTTCCTGTCTTCAACATCTGTTGAGTCTCTTCCTGCGTCATGTAGGTCTATTCTGACTTGTGCGATCCACGACGTTGTTAATTTGACACCTTGTATATACTTAAGGATTCCGTTGGCAAGTCTCGTTGTTGGGAGTCTACTGATGTGTCCATAGAACCGAAGCCTCCTTCTTCTATCTGCTGCCAGGTTCGATATCTTCTCTGTGATCTTCCGGGAGTGCAACCTGTATCCATCTTCTGTTAATCTCGGGCCAAGGATCTTCCTCAAGATTTTGCGGTCTTCCTTCAAGAACGCTATTATATTATATAATAGCCGCCTCGGTGGCCTAGTTGATAGCGTACTGGGCTTTCACACCGAAGGCCCGGGTTCGATTCCCGACCAGGGCTTGGCATTTTCATACGCTATAAATCATCCCATCGTCTGCATTAGCCCAAGTGTGCGCAATAGTCGGACGTTAAACACAAAAATATATATATTATATAATATTTATATATATATATATATATATATATATATATATATATATATATATATATATATATATGTGTGTGTGTGTGTGTGTGTGTGTGTGTGTGTGTGTGTGTGTGTGTGTTTAATATTAAAATTTATTGATGCTATATTTGTGCATAAAACAATAAAGAAGAATACAGTACTTATTTTAAAGTACATCATTTAAAATCCGTGTAATTTACATCTTTACACTTATGTTGAATATAGTTGGACTTAATCATTACGAAGTGTACAAATTAGGAGAGCAGCAATATAGTTATCATTCTGTATCAAAAGAGAAGGGAAATTATTGCTCAATAGCAGTTTATCTGGGCCTAAGTGTAGTGAGATAGACTAAACATACAGCTCAGTTGTAACGAAAATTTTACTATGCGTTTCAGCAGGATGTCAAATATTGGCAGAGTCTTGCGTGTCGCTGGAACTGGAGTTAAATTGGTAGCCATTTTGAAACGGTCGAACGGATTTCGCTGAAAACGAACTTCAGCCAGCTTCAACTAAAATCGATTCCTGTGCCAGGTTCGAATAAAATCGGCATAAATTAGCGTATTAATTAAACTTTAAAAATACGGAACATAACCTGACCGCCGTTAAATCCACTGATATACTTTCAACGGAATTTGAAATGTTGTTTTATATACATTTGTATATTTTAAAGTTATACACGGTGGTGAAATCAGTTTCACAAATGTTAGATTAAAGTTATGAATTTTTCGTGCTTCGAAATTACCACTTTTTTTAATCGCAAGAGTGCTAACACGCTCACAGTCTCTCTCTCTCTCTCTCTCTCTCTCTCTATATATATATATATATATATATATATATATATATATATATATAATAATTATTATTATTATTACTCATGTCTTGTTCCTTCTAATCCTCCACACCTCCCTCATCCTGTCCCCATGGATCCTCTTCCGCTCCTCCGTCCATTTTACCTCTGCTCTCTTTGGCATTTCATTCTTTGGAACCTTCCAATTGAGCATCTTTCTACTTACTTATATATATATATATATATATATATATATATATATATATATATATATATATATATATATATAATTCCTGTAGGGAGTTGCAGACTAGCTGCACCTATTGAGAGGATTTAGACATCCCTGGCGGTACCCGAGTCTAACACACTTACACTTATGACTTTAACACGTTACACTCACACTTACATTTAGGGAGGCGATAATAGCCTCAATGTGCTTTTTTTTGCCTTAAAATAAAAATAAAATATATATATATATTTTTGTGTTTAACGTCCGACTAAATATATATATATATATAAATATATATATATATATATATTTATTTATTTATTTATATTTATATATATATATTTACATTTATATATATATATATATATATATATATATATATATAGAGAGAGAGAGAGAGAGAGAGAGAGAGAGAGAGAGAGAGCCAGATAATAAATAACAATCTTCTAGGACGTTGGGTTGACCGTGGATGTCACTTTTCTGATCAATTACCGTTGTATTCTGATTTTACTGTTGTAGTTTATTGGGCTACTTAAAGGAGCACGTGTACATCCTTAGTTTCAACAACGGTGAAGCTTTAAAAAGCGTTGTCGAGGAGGAACTTCTTCGGTTCCCACCCCGCAGGGGGGTGCAGACTAGCTGCACCTATTGAGAGGATTTAGACGTCCCTCGCGGTACCCGAGTCTAACACACACACACACACACACACACACACACACACACACACACACACACACACACACACACACACGCACGCACACACACACACGCACGCACACATACAACATTACACTTACGACTTTAACACTTTACACTCACACTTATATTTAGGGAGGCAGTAATAGCTTCAATGTGTTTTAGCCTTAAAATAATAATAATAATAATAAAATCTTCGGTTCCCACATAATTACTTTATAAGGTCGCACAAGTCATTTGTTCGTCGTTGCTGTCACTATGTCGCTGTGGATGGGATTCATTTTGAATAAATTATTTTTTTAAATCGTATTTTCATTGGTTTTTGAAATAAACAATTTTTAATATCTTTAAAATAATGGTATTTTTATTAAATTACGTTTGTAGCAATAATAGTTTTTTTCCAAACGTAACAAAAGCTGTACTTAATTTCAACGTCTGTTTTTTGCCGCCATTTTGTTTCTATAAACACCGGTGTGTGGAAGTTTTCACAAAACTTTTTTCCGTAACTTTTATTATAACGTCTCGCACGTAAAGTTTCAAAAGAATCGTTTGAGGAACAAGCCTCTTCGTTAAAAATCGCTTATTTGAACTTTTCAAAAAGTGGTCAGAGTCGGCGATCATTTAAAGATCCCGGGTCTGGGTCTTACCATGATTGCCGCTTCAGTAGCTAATTTTCTAATATGAATTCGCTACAAAACTCAAGATTTTATAGATAAACAAACAACAGTATGTTGAGTATAATGATCTGCCTTCACTAGCTTCGTCAATTCTACTTTTTTTGACGCGTTTCGGAGAACCTCCATCTTCAAAAACTATATCTATACTGGTCACCAATATTATAGCCCGTCCTATTTATAATTTTCTATCTCCACCTCGTCGTACTCCTCTATTCAACAAGTATACATTAAACGTGACGTACTCGCTTCTGATTGGCTCTTCAAAATCATTAATGTACACGTGTTAAATAGAGGAGGGGTACGAGATGGAGATAGAAAATTATAAATAGGACGGGCCATAATATTGGTGACCGTTATCGATATAGTTTTTGAAGATGGAGGTTCTCCGAAACGCGTCAACAAAAGTAGAATTGACCAAGCTAGGGAAGGCAGATCATTATACTCAACATAGTGACAATAATCCTAGCAGAAAAGAAGAATATAAAAGGAAACAACAGTATGTTAATTGAATAGGTAGCTGTCCCGATGTGTTAAGGTTAGCAACACTGTGTAGTGCACACAATATACTGCACAATACCGTCTTGTTGCAAACAGGAAATGATGTCCTGTATTAATTAGTGCATAACCGTCGATACATGACACGTCATCGATCGCCACGGTCTGACGTCATAGTTTGTGTACCGGTAATACCAGATGTCTATAAGCTGTTCAATAGCAATGGAGTCGTTAATCAAGTGCAGACCTGTGTGAAATGTCATGTGCATGTTTTCATAGACTGTACACTTCTGTATCTAGGTGTGTGTTTGTCTGTGATTGTTCGATGTGTGTCTGTCGAAAGCCTAAACGATATTTCGGTAGATTATGCAAGTCAGCGGTTACGTTCCTCGCTGAGAGTTGTATCTAGATATCACAGCTACTGCGCTTCGATTAAAATAAAATTCACAGTTCGCGGGCAAACCAAAGAGGACTGTGTATACCCTGAATAATGTAGGTTTAAATTTCGTGTTCCGTGTATCTTCATATGTGACTAAAATATGAGCAAAATGTTTTAGTAGATACAAAATATAAAAAGAGTAGTTAATATTTTCAATTTAAAATACAGCATAAAAATGGAAGTCGAGTAATTTATATCTTTATGCTTACGTGGAGTACAGTAATCACTATAAATTCCTCAAAGGGAGATAATTTATTTATATATCTCTAGCAAAAGAGAGGCGAAAACGATATTGAGCAATGGCGAACTATTCTATACCCAAGTGTAATCGGATAGACTAAACATACAGCTCAGTCCAAATCGATCTTAAGAAATCGAATCTTATATATTCGAGTCTATTTTTACTAAGCGTAAACAACTTGGTATTAAACTCAGAAATATGTACTGGCTGATTGGGCACAAATCAAAACTTTCCAATAACAAAATATTAAATTTTTTTTATATTCTTCTTCTTTTCTGCTAGAATTATTGTCACTATGTTGAATATAATGATCTGCCTTCCCTAGCTTGGTCAATTCTACTTTTGTTGACGCGTTTCGGAGAACTTCCATCTTCAAAAACTATATCTATACTCAATAGTATACTCAGTGAGTATAGATATAATTTTTACTCAATGAATAAAGATATAGATATAGTTTTTACTCAATGAGTATAGGTATAGATATACTGAATGAGTATAGATATAGTTTTTGAAGATGGAGGTTCTAGGAAACGCGTCAACAAAAGTAGAATTGTCGAAGCTAGGGAAGGCAGATCATTATACTCAACATAGTAACAAAATATTACCATATAAGACAATACTGAAACCAATATGAACGTATGGGATACAACTATAGGGTTCTGTTTGCAAATCAAATATTGCAATTTTACAACGCTTCCAATATAAGATACTACAAAAAAGGGCTACAAAAAATATATTGACGTTTGTAACTAAAATTTTCCGTTATTGGTTTATTTTTAAACGTGCGCTGTATGAAGTTTAAGTTTCAGTGTTATCGATAGAGATATAAAATAATTTGTTAGAGCAATGCGTTTAGATTATGGGTCTCTCGAAGTGCGAGAAAGTATCAGCGTTGTTGCTATTATTAACTGTGCTTGTTGGTTTTCCTACAGAAGAGCTGGACGTATCCAATCCAGCGTTTAATTAAGACATCAATTCCGGTTTGAAGTTAAACCAAGCTTGCAGTCAATACAAGATAAACTTTGTGTTTTACATGATATATTGGGTCGCGCCTTTTGAACTAAATTCAGAGGTTAATGAGGCGGAATCCAAAGATAGGGAAATCGGCGATTACACGAGGTACGCGGGGTTGTGCAGGGTGTTGCAGTCGTGCTGGGGGGGGGGTGAAATACCGCTTAAGTGTTGGGAAAAACATAGCTCATGTCAAAGAGTGGGTAGGTGTAACTCACGCAGACGTCCAACAGTCAAAGTTGAGCTACAGTCTTCGCAAATTTAATCCAATTTGATTTGGGACATCGAGGAATATTTGGACAACCTTTTAACACGTATCGTGTTTTATGGCTGGTTGTGTTGGATTTTGCGGGACGCGTGACGCGAGGAATATGTTTATATTGATGTACAACAGTATATTTTGCGCGTCGCGTCTCATATTAAATTAATTATAATTATAAATTCCTGTTTCCGCCCAGAATCGAACCGGGGGCGTTGCGCGTGTGGCGGCGGACGTGATAACCACTACACTACAGAAACTACGAAGAAGTTTGACCGATTTAAGTGTATGAAATGAATGGTTGATTTAATTTTGATAGTTATATTGAAAAATCAGTTGTTTTGTATTAATTCGTAAAAGATCAGCTCATTTCATTGAACAGTTGATAGGCTATAATACGTTTAAGGTTATCTTGTTAAAAAATAGTTATGTTAATTTGTCGTTTATATTGATATACAATAGTATATTTTGCGCGTCGCAAGTCTCATATTAAATTAATTATAATTGTAAATTTCTGTGTTTCCGCCCGGTATTGAAGTGCAGACGTTGCGCGTGTGGCGGCAGGTGTGATAACCACTACACTACAGAAACTGCGAAGAAGTTTGACCGATTTAAGTGTATGAAATGAATGTTTGATTTAATTTTGGTAGTTATATTGAAAAATCTGTTGTTTTGTATTAATTCGTAAAGATCAGCTTATTCCATTGAACAGCTGATAGGCTATAATATCTTGTAAAAAAAAAGTTATGTTAATTTGTCGTTTATATTAATTCGTAACGAACAGCTGATTTCATTGAACAGCTGATAGGCTATAATAGGTTTTAGGTTATGTTTTATAAATCTAGCTATGTTAATTTGTCGTGTTTTCGTAAGTAAAATAAAAAAGGAAGAGGAAACGTGATACGTGAATTTATTTTTGGTTCATTAAACGAATTTTTTAAACAACTTTGATCATTTAAAATCTTAAAAAATATACCTGTTTTAATGCTTTAAAGTGCAAGTTATGAATTTTTTGGCACATACGCTTTGTTAGGGTGATTTGAAGTGAAAACATTTTGGAAGATTGTAACGTCTTAAGGAACCTGCGCCGGGTATGTGGATTAGGCAGTACTCTACATGAAACCTTAAAATGCGATACTTTGGCTATTGACCGAGTTCTAACTTCCTTGCGTCGCTTAAATATATGTTATAAATTTTATTGTATTTTTTATTTATTATTATTTAATGCATTGTTATTTACTTGTTAACCTTTCCTTTCAAGAAAGGACCATTCGTAGATGCCCTGTCGTATTTTGTTCCTTAATATTATAATAATTTATTATGTTACATTCTAAATTACTTTATTTTTTTGTTATTTTTTGTAGTTTTATTAACTATTATTTACTTTACCATAATTATTATTTTTTATTTGTTTCACCCAACTTTGGGGTACACCAAATCAATCACTTTTTAATGTTCTGTGCCTTCCTCGTCAGTATTGCTTCATTCGTTGTGATCTTGTTTTTCTTTCTTCGTCAGAGATTTGGATCGTTCGCTTGGATTTGACTTTGCCTTGGAACCGTTGCTTCTTGTCTTTGGTTATTGTTTTGGCTGTTCTGTCCATGAGCATAGTGTTAATGATTTGTAGTTCTGTCATGTCTTTCTCTGTTTCTCTAAACCAAAGTGGTTTGGCTCTTTTATTGTAAAAGTAGTCAAATATTTTTTTGGTTAGTCTATTTTTGTCCATTCGGAGGATGTGCCCATAAAAATCAATTATTATTTTTCTTATTGTGTCTGATAGTGTTTCAGTTTTTTGGTAAAGAGTTTCATTCCTGATGTGGAGTAATTGGTTGTTACGGAATTTGGGGGCCTAAGGTTTTTTGTAATATCTTTCTTTCTTTGATCTCCAGCCTTTCAAGTGGGCCCTGGGTTGTGAGAGATAATGTTTCAGCTGCATTTAAGGCTTCCGGTTCAATTACCGTATGATAATGCCTTTCTTTGTATTCCAGGAGAGGGACTTCTTGTTGTATGTTATTATTATTATTAGTATTATTATTATTTACGTGATTTATTATTATTATTTTATTAACTATTATTATTATTATTATTATTTACTATTATTTGGCTTTTCTAAATTCTGTTGCTTTATTTTTGTAAAATTCTGTTCATTTTACTCGCCAGTAAATTCTTCAATAATCCTTTTAATTCCGATCCTGTTTTGGGCGGTCTTCTAGATATTTCGTCCCACGAAAATTAAAAAAGGATGATCTATGGATTCATTTGATTCTCTTTTAAATAATTTATTTACATAATAATAATTTTTGAAAATATATTTATTTTAAAATTGCATGTCTCTAAGTTTGAGAATGTTCTCTCATCCCAAATTCACACACATAATGTGACGTTTCTGTATTACAAAGCGCTTGAGTAATATTTCACGCGACCCCCGAGATAAAGCAGGAACTCCGGACCCCATCCTCCCACCCCCCAGTTTAATCTCCCCCTAGTTGTTGACCTTCAGATAACCTCAGCAGTCTGTAACTTTGTTGGCCGAGCTGTAATAATTCAATTACGCGTGACTTAGGCGTATTCAAATAGTACGGAGATGATAAGGTCGTCCGGGGCTGCTTCGCTTTTGGACAGTGTTAGATAGATAGTTTATCTTAAAACTATCGAAAATAAATTTCACGTTAGTGCCCTTCTGGTCTGTAGTTGGGCTCCTCTGGGGTAACTATAAACCGGTCCCAACTACGAGGGTTGATCAAATATAAACGAGACTGATTTTTTAAAAAATGTATTGCTTACTTACAAATTATTCTTGATACAACTTATTTTTCTACATAGTCTCCCGCACGAGTAACACATTTTTCCCACCGGATTGGAAGTTTTTTAATTCCATCTTCGTAAAAAGTTCTCGGGCGTTCATTGAGCCATTGGAGCACGAAGGTCTCCACCGCAGAATCGTCTTCGAAACGCTGGCCTCCAAGCGCCTCTTTGAGTGGCCCAAACAGGTGATAGTCGCAGGGTGATAAGTCTGGACTGTATGGGGGATGTTCCATTGGTTCCCAGCCAATTTGATCGAGTTTAAGCCTCGTAGCGTTCGCCGAATGTGGTCGGGCATTATCGTGAAGAAGAATGACGTTTCTCGCCGGTTTAGATTTCCTTTTCCTACGAAAAGACTGTTTTGCGGCCTCTAAAACATCGCAATAATATTGTGCATTTATTGTGCGTCGTTGATGGAGGAAATCGATGTGAAAAGCGCCTTGATTGTCGAAAAATACAGTTGCCATTACCTTCCCGGCCGACGATCGTGATTAGGCCTTCAGGTTTTCTACTGCTTCCCGTCCTTCGGCGAATTCCTTGTGCCAAGCAAAAACGCGAGCTCTTGACAGGGTCCTGTCCCCGTATTGAGCCGTCAATCTACGAAAGATTTCAGTCGGATTGACCCCCTCCTTGGCCAAAAACTTAATAATAATTCTCTGCTCCACGGACACGTGCACTTCACTCTCACTCATTGCATAGTTTTATACTGAAGGGTCCGAACGGAAATGTTGCCCGTCTACGCCCGTCCCAAACCTCCCAGGCTACCTGAAACCCCACCCTTTAGAGTTCATTGTCCAACGGAAAAGTTTTTAGAAAGTCAGTCTCGTTTATATTTGATCAACCCTCGTATAATGGGGAGGTTTATATTTAAACCATAAGCGGGATCTACTGTACACGCTTTGTGTAGTAGTTACTGTATATGGTTTAACGTCGGTGTATCTCTTCAAAATTTTGTTGTTGTGTTGTTAGTGAATTTCCGTTAGAAAATGACAATTTACCAATGCTTCAACATTGTAAGACAACTTGTGCTAAGAGCTAAAGCCGGAACTAAGAAATGAGCATCGCACGCGACCGTTAGAGCGCGTTTTGAGCGTATAATTTCGCGACATTTTGGTCCGATCTAATTCGCAGTTGGCACGGAAACTGATTTTAGTTTTAAATCGGAAAAATTGCTTTACCTGGCAAAATCTGATGAATAAATAAATACGTTTTAGTGTCTAATATTTCACAATTGTGTTCATTTATTAACCAGTATATTATAATGCAAATTAGCAAAGGGAAATGGGGACTGGTTACATACGTGTGTGTGTGTGTGTGTGTGTGTGTGTGTGTGTGTGTGTGTGTGTGTGTGTGTGTGTGTGTGTGTGTGTGTGTGTGTGTGTGTGTGTGTGTGTGTGTGTGTGTGTGTGAGAGAGAGAGAGTGTAGTGTGTGTGTGCGTGCGTGCGTGCGTGTGCAAGTATATTAATGGCATTGAAAAAATGGGGACGTTGTTTTGACTTTTCACAAAAATCCTATCAGGCATTTTTAAAAACGGTGCCTCGTTCCAAATGTGAAGCACAAGTCCCAGAATTAACCACCTTGGAAAATGAATTTCAAATAGGACTTTGGTTAAGAGTCGTGGAACAATGGAACAATAAATCTATTTATGTCCTACTAGTATGCTTTACTGTCCATTATTCTGGTTTTCAATGTAATTTTGTCATCAGGAAATGAATATGCTTTAACGTATATTTTATATGAATTCATGACCAAACGAAAATGGTTGAAAACTTTTTTTGTAATTAATTTCTAAAGGTCTTGAGATATGGGAGAAGTAACCTGCTTGTTGAATTTCATTGAAAACTGCCAGTATGTTTAATATTTAGTTAAAAGCATAAATAAACATGACAGAATTGAAGGACACGTTTTTGGACTTAAGAGTAAAGTGCATCCAGCAAAATATCGTAATACGTTTTTTCTGCATTAACGAAACGTGTTCATAAACGGGAACAATTTTATTTATTCATAAATTAGTGGAACGAAGAAAAGAAAAGATAAAAAGAACACGAGGATGCTTAAATGAATATTTGTCAAGATTCATTGTACGCGTTTAAATTGGAGAGCTGTGGGGGTGAGGGGGTGAGGGGCAGGGGACGGTTCTGTTTGCATCCTTTCTGTGCTCCCCGAAGACTCCTAATTAAGAAGTCACTCGACATCCTTTGTGCAGCTAAATGTCCTTGTGTCAGCTAGGCCCCTTACTTTAGCTGCTATGTTTGTACGGAATGCTGTACAGGTATTGTTTGTAATGACTGTATATTAAGTTGTGATTTTAGCAAGTTGAACTCGTCGTCAACCGGTTAAGGGCTGTAATCGTTATGGTTTCGTTTGGAATGTACGTTTCTTACTTTTTATTCTCTGTATTACGATCGTATTAAAAATTTGTCGTGAAAATTCGAACACATCATATTTTTGCTCTCTGAAGCTGCGTCCACACCGAGCAAACATCCGTCAAACATATTGGCCAAACACGTTCGCGCAGATAAATAACTACGAACATTTCTAGTTTGTTTCCAAAAAAATGTTGGGGCGAACATAATTGGACAATTTTTTTTTCGGCAATTGAACAATCTCCTTCAGCACTTCCACGTGAGATATATTTTTGTGGAAGGTCAAGTGATGGATAGAGAAGTGCGGTTACGACTACGTGTATTGCAGCTGCTTACGTTGTGATGAACAAAGCACGTCGACGTAGGTGGTTTTGTGTTTCCCTGGGTGTATTTTTGTCAGCCAAAAAACCTAAACATTTCAAACCCCACCAAGGTTTTTTCACTTCACTAGTACCCAGTCCTGATTTTGTTATAATAATATTTTTCACTCCGCGGTATTTGGAAAGTAGAGATTCAATTTTTTTCTTCACTTCTTCAACATTATTAATGTCTAACTCTTTAGACATTTCTAAATATGCATCTCTTCGTTTATATTTGTCTTATAAAGTTTGTCACTTGTATTCCATTGTAACGGACGTAGTTCGTATGCGAGAGTCGACTGCACAAGTCGTTCTTGGGTCCAAAATGTTTTGCTATCTTTACTGTACATCAAAAACACAATTGTTACTTAAAATAATTTCACAATACACTCTATAAACATACAACACTTAAAAATAACTGGCAATACGGACATCTCTTATCGACGGATTCCTCAAAATTATTGCAATTTTTTGTGCTTTGTTCGCTGTAAGAGCGAACAAATATGGCGAAGCTTCCCCCTCCCCAAACGAAACCGGATCACATTGTTTTGTTCGGAAACGCGTTCACACCAAGCGAACATCAAATGTTTGTATTCAAACATATTATTGTTTGAAAAACTTGTTTGACATGCACTGTTCGCCCGGTGTGGACGAGGCTTTAGAAGCAAACATGATTTTTATGGGAATATAGAATTGTGTTTTCTATCTTGACACAAGACGTTTTTGGAATTAACTTCGAAGCATCGAAATTAATAGTAGCTGCTACAACAAACAAAAAACAGAAGCTTTGAAGCTAAAAAAATGGGCTATTGGAGAAGAGCCGCAGGTCAGTCCAAACGGGAAAAAGGTAAATGTAAAAATCCGTGAAATCATGGACGTGAAGAGCACCGTTGTAGACAATATCAAGACAAAACAATTTCGACGGTTTGGTCGTGACCAAAGGATGGGTGAAAATGGGCTTCTTAAACAGATTTTAAAGTTAGTAATCCACATGGTCAGAAAAAAGGAGGAAAACCGAGAATTAGTTGGAAAGAAGGAATTGACAAGGAAGTACGAGAGAGAGGATTGGATCAAGATTTGTGGAATGACAGGGGAAAATGGAAGCTAGTAATCGGGAAGACGTTGGAGAACGTTTTAAGCCGAAAAGAAATAAAAGATTTTATTTGAATTTCGCTCATACATAAAGACTTGTAACACACTTCAGTTTTAATATATACAGTGTTGAAAGCCACCATTTTGTATTTCGTGTACCACTTTACTATCTCTGTTCTTCTTGTTGTAAAATCAAAGTTAATCGGAAAAACACTGTTCGCTGACGGTGTTTGTTTTGTTTTTTACCGACTTCAAGAAAAAGAGGAGGTTTTCAATTCGACCTGTGCTAATGTTTTTTTATGTTTGTCCAGCGATTATTCTAAAACTACTAGACCGATTTGAATGAATCTTTTTATAAATGAAAGAGAACCCGGTGGTCCCATTCAATTTTCATTTGATTCTGTCTACTTGAAAGAAAAAATCTTACAAAAATTTCCAAACACCCAATCAAAAAAATTATAAACTAATAAATAAACGATATCTCACGTAATTTTTTTAAAACAAGTTTTATTTTACGGTATACCGTACTATTAATCAAAATTTTAATTTTGTGTCAAATTCGGTATCCTGAGTTCAGTCTGACTTTAGCCTACGTATCGTCAAAATTTGAAGAAAATATGGTGAATCCTATTTTGAGAAATTTTTGTTTTCCTGACTGGATTTTAGTTAACGTCCATACTTTATGCCATTTAGACTAATGAGACGAGGAATCAGCGTTATCGGCAAGGAAAAGCAACGGGAGTTACTGCGGCTGGATCAAAGACTCAGCAGACTGACCGATGCTGTACCACATCGACCAACCAGTCCCCTGAGGAATTAATTGAACCAGGCTTCTAACTCGATAAGTCTTCGTGAATAATGACCTTGCAATAAAAACTAAAAACAGATTCTGAAGATTTTTATCGTGTGTTCCTTTTTTTGTCATTGAATAAAATACTTTATAAATTTACTAAAAAATGTTTTCTTAAATTTGAGTAAACTTGATAGCGTAACGTCATCTAAGCCCCTCTTTGACATATTTTTCTGTTTTCTGGCTGTCCTGTTCCCTCTAAGTCATGTAGGACGACACGTTCTGTTCGTCAGTTCCGCTGAACGCTAAGCCAACTGTTTCCACCGCAATACACCGGCCAAACTTAGTTCGGAATGACGAGCCGCTGGTCGCGGTTTGCGGAAACAACTTTGTTCATTTCCGTCAATGCAGTCCTAACTTGTTGTGTTTTGTTTCAGGCGTAGATTTTACAGTGAAACGCTGCCAGACTGCTTCACAATGGATGCGGTGTTATGAATTTTTGTGAAGCGGAACGGAGAATGTAAAAAGTAGCAGTTGAAAGAATTTGGCAGCAAAACCGTAAAGGTAAGATTCTACTCGCTTTCCTCAATCCTAAGTCATGAGCCGTGTGCTCGCTAACTACTGTAGTATTTTATTGGCTCATTATTATCTTTATGGCGTTATTACACGTTGCAACGGTCACTGAGTTATGTGGTTCGTTTTATAGATTTACACGGGGAAATCTGTGTTAAAAAAGATTTGTCTCGATCGTGCTGCAATCAAAAAGTTAAAACCACACATCGAACCTGGGCTTAATCGTTTTGTCCAACAGCTATTCAGAAATTTAATGGGATTATTAATAACGGTAATAATAACTGATAAAACCAAACAATTCTTAACTGTTATTCCTTTAGCATACTTCAGCTGCGTTATCGTATCAGTGCTCACCGCGGTATCACACTGTCGTAATTTTAATTGGCGACATTAAACGTGGCCTGCCAAAAAAGTACCCGACCTTGAATTTTCCCTAGTGATACTAAGTATGCTTGAATTTCTTCACTGCGTTTGAGTGTACCAGTCACTGCACGCTGGCCGCCGCCTAATGCGTTGGTCGTCAGATTTTTGATTTCTCTCATGATGACTGAACGAGTCGAGCAAAGATACTGCATCACGTTTTGTCAAATTTGGTGATTTTCAAAGCGAAACAATGTTTAAGATTCTCTAGGTGTTTGGAGAAGATGCTACGGAGGGTAAAACAAATTAAACAGTAATTCAGCCAGCAGTGGTTCTGGGAGGGTACAAACGCTCGGAAAACAGCTGTTGGGTGGGCGGAAAACCTGATACTGGGAGATCGTTGTTTAACCGTACGAGAGATTGCCGAAGGGGTTTGGGGATCGGTAAAGATTCTGCACGTGCAATTTTGCTTGGTGATCCGAACGTGCGCAGGATGGTTGCAAAATTCGTGCCCAAGCTGCTGTCGGCGGAACAGGAAAACTCGTTGACTTTGCACAGGACCTGTTGGGCACTAAGAACACTGATCTTGAGTTTCTGAACACCGTGATTACTGGGGATGAGTCTCGGGTGTACGGATACGACCCGGAGACAAAAGCACAGTCACAATGAAACGCGATGGTGGAGATGAACGTCATTCCAAAAGAAGCCTTCCAAACGCGTTTTCTGACGTGGAAGAATTGGGGGCGGCTAACTGTGTCGAGACGCAAGGAGGCCTACACTGAAGAGGATTAAGGTCCCAATCCCCTCATGTATTTTTTCCGACTAAAGGTCAGATACTTTTAGAAAGGCCTTGTATACTGAACGCCCGTTTATTGTTTGGATGAACTTCGTAGTTAATTTGTCACGTATTTACAAATTGCAACACAAAATGGCGTAAATTCCACATTGCTTGCTATTCAGGTGAAAGCTGCAGTCTGATTGTTATGATCCGAATATATATAAGCAGTATTTTTGTACTGTAATTGTGACAAAAAGGGCTGCAGAACCGCTTAATCGATTCCTTCAAATTCTGGCTTTTGGATTTTCTTGAAGCTATTCCCTTCATTATAGGCCTTCTTCATTTTATTTTTATTTTCCAATATCGTGCCAACAGAAAAACCAGCTAAATTAAAATGTCAGCAAACATCTACTTGCTTCACACCTTTCTCTAACTCACGCATAACTAACATTTACATCTAACGATAACATTTTCCGTATAGACGCCATTACACTGTATTGTAAAAGTATAACAAAATAATACACTACTTGTAAAATGTACTGGTCATAAAACACTCGAATTCAGTGTTTGACGCACTGCGCACTGCTTTTAACACTCGAATGACGTGTTGTCAGACTGTGAAATAGGGTAGAAGAGTAGAAAGTGTGCACGTGTTTCGCCGCTATACAGAGATTTCTGGCATTTTGTTGGGTTTAATAGAGAAAGTCACAATACGTGTACTTACTATTGGAAGGGGAAGAAACTAACACATTTTGCCGTTATAGAGAGATTTACAGTGTAAAAAGATCCGCAATAAATATTTTACTGTATTTAAGTAATGTGTATATAGATATGTTGTGTATTTAATTTGAAATTATTCATTAATAAAAAGAATTGTTTCTACAGTTGGTTACATATTTAGTGAAAAATGTCTGGCGAGATTCTCTGTTCGTTTCCTCTGCTACAGTTATCTGTAAAATACTCGTAGATCATGCGCCGTCGCATTCACGGGACAAACCCAACGGACGTGACGTAACAAAGAACAAAACAAATGAAGTCAACTGAAGGAATTAGTCGTGCTTTTAATTTTAAGACATAAATCAATCTAATGAGCGCGACCCCTGACCTGCCTCTATGCCGGGGGGGGGGGAGATCTGGGAAATATCTCAATTTGGGAGAGTAAAATTACACGTTACAAGCGGAACCGAAGGGTTACTGAAGTAGGCTATGCGGGCAACGGGCGCGATGCGATGGGTTTGTTGGGATTAAGTGAAATTTAATGGAGTGAAGCGGTTGTTTGTTCCGGTTAGGGTATAAAAAATGTCCTGTTTAAACAAAATGTGGGTAGTTTGAAGATGTATTATAGCCTACTGACGTACGTCATTCTTAAGCAAGGCCATCCTGTCTTGTTGCGCTCGCTTTTGGATATCTCCTGGCTGCAAGCAACTATGCTGCTATCACTCCTTCTCTCCCTTTCACACACACACACACACACACACACACACACACACACACACACACACACACACACACACACACACACACACACACACACACACACACATACATACATACACACACACACGTGTACACACAACACACACACACACACACACACACACACACACACACACACACACACACACACATACATACATACATACATACACACACACATGTATACACACACACATATTTTTTTTCCCGGCAAAAACCGTTAAGGTTATCATCATAAATCACTCACACACACACACACATATATATATATATATATATATATATATATATATATATATATATATATATATATATATATATATATATATATATATATATATATATATATATATATATATATATATATATATATATATATACACACACACACACACACACACACACACACACACGCTCACGCACACACACAAATAGAGACAAATACACACACACACATATAGCCTATATATATATATATATATATATATATATATATATATATATATATATATATATATATATATATATATATATATATATATATATATAACATATAACAAATCTTACATGTAACTAATAGTGTAGTTTTAAAAATGCAAAACATGTGCGGGATTGTTAGTTACGAAGGGCACTATAAGCGGCAGATTCCAATAAAAATCATTTGCAGGATGTTGTTACTTAGAGAAAAGAAAAAAGTAGTTTTTACAATCTATTTTTTTAGGTTTAAGTTTAGTTCTACATAAGAGCCCACGATTTGGCGTTAAAAACCCCCATTTGTAGGGTATTTGGCCGAATGTCAGTTTTTATATAAATATGGAAATTATACGCAAATAATTCACCATATAAAGCAGCTGCAGGTTTACATCCGCCTCAGTGGCGTTACTTACAGAGGTTAGTACGTTTTAAGAAATACTTGTTATATACTTAACGACAGAGTTGAACACCCAAGAGCCGGGTCTATTCAAATTCTTTTTTAAATAGGAGTATATTCTTTGTATTATTAATAACACGCATTTAATTTATCGTTTTTGCCATTAACCCGCAGGGGGGGTGCAGACTAGTTGCACCTATTAAGAGGATTTAGACGTCTCTCGCGGTACCCGAGTCTAACACACACTTACATTTACAACACTACACTTACGACTTTAACACTTTACGCTCACACTTACATTTAGGGAGGCGATAATAAAAAAAATTAAAAACATGCTTTTCACTTTCGCGCGGTAGTCATTTTGAGGTTGTTACTTTTATTTTCACTTTTTTGTAACTTTCCGTTGTTTACCTACTTTTACATTTTGAATTGTTAATATTGGGCATGTAATAAAGCGTTTTAGTGCAAAACTGACGAAAGTCCTGAAATCTCAGCTTTGCCTATTTAACAAATATTTGTTATTTTATTTTATTATGATTTATCACCATTATTTATTTATTACCAACTTTTCCTTCATACAAACATTTAGTTACATAAGACGGACCTACAGAGGGCATAGAATGGCCCGTACATAGGTTGGTCCTGGACACAATCAGGAATGAGACAAACCTCACAAATTATACAAGTGTACATATTATGTACTTAAATACAGGAAGTAAATCTATTACTGCTTGAGTTACTACATTTTACTACATTTGTTAGCATACACTAACAAAACAAAAGATTAAGTTTATGATATGTTTTTAAGTTATACGAGGTGTGTTCAGAAAGTAACGAGAATTTTTAAATATCGCGGGCTTGGAGAGTCCGATTGTCAAACATTTTTTTTTATTGTGTTGGTATATATGCCCTTGAAGTATGGTAAAACTTTCAGCTGTATTCATTGTTGACTGTCTGTGACAGCACTAAGGTTAGACGTGTTTTTATGAGCTCGGCGATTTTCGTTTGTTAAAAGAAATGGATCTAAGAATTTCTATCAAATTTTTCGTAAAAAATGGAATAAAGTGTAACAAAGTGTGTGAAATGTTAACAAAGGCCTATGGTGAGTCTGCTATGAGTAAAGCAAGAGTTTACGAGTGGTATAAGCGTTTCCAAGAAGACCGTGAAGACGTTGAAGATGACGAACGCCCTGGACGCCCTAGCACATCAACGACCGATGGAAAAGTAGAAAAAGTGAAAGAAATGGTTATGAACAATCGCCGAATCACAATTAGAAAGGTCGCTGATTATGTTGGCATATCGATTGGATCATGTCATGACATTGTTTCCAGTGTTTTGTGTATGAAACGCGTGGTAGCAAAATTAGTTCCAAAATTGTTGAATTTTGAACAAAAACAGCGGCGAATGGAAGTTGCTCAGGAGTTACTAAATGACGTCAACGACGATGCAGAATAACTGAAATGTATTATAACAGGTGACGAAAGATGGGTTTACGGATATGACGTCGAAACTAAGGCTCAATCATCCCAGTGGAGGCATTCTGGCTCGCCAAGACCGAAAAAGGCTCGACAAGTGCGGTCGAACGTGAAGGTTATTCTCACTATGTTCTTCGATATTAATGGCATAGTGCATCATGAATTCCTGCCACCAGGTGAAACGGTCAATAAGGAGTACTACCTACAAGTTCAACGCCGTTTGCGTGAAGCAATCCGAAAAAAACGCCCGGATTTGTGGAAAAACAATTCATGGCTTTTGCACCACGATAATGCACCAGCTCACACTTCATTGCTTGTTCGTCAATTTTTGGCCAAAAACAGTACTGTAACGATGTCCCAGCCTCCATATTCGCCAGACATGGCTCCGCGTGACTTTTTCCTATTTCCAAAAATAAAGATAACCTTAAAGGGCCGTCGTTTTACAGCCGTAGATAACATTAAAAGCGCATCGCTGAAAGAACTAAAGGCTATCTCAAAGATCGAGTTTGAGAAGTGTTTCGAGAATTGGAAGAAGCGCTGGCACAAGTGCATAATCTCCAATGGGGACAATTTTGAAGGCGACAACATCAATGTAGAAGAATAAATAAATATTTTGTTAAAAAAATTAAAATTCTCGTTACTTTCAAAACACACCTCGTATTTGATAGTGTAATATGACGCAACAAGAAACGGCGTAATCTGTGTTTGTTGTCAAAAGTTTCCGACCGAATTTTTTTTAGAAATAATTGAATATGAAAAAATGTGTGCAGTGATTTTGCTGCGTTCAGTTAGGGGTAAATCTAAGTAGCTTTTTCAAATCTGAAACACCGTTAGCAGTAAGAACGCAGCGCTGGTGAATAAGGCAGGTTTAAGTCGTGTCTAACTACGTGCAGGCTGCGTAATTCAGAAGGTAATTTACATAATTGAGAACTTGTTAAGAACACAAAGACCGCCTTAGCTTTGTAGACTTTAGCCTTAATATCTGGGTTACGTTTGAGTAAGGGCTTTAGTGGAGGCGTCACGGCTTTAATGGTAATTCATGTTTTGTGTCTGGTGCGTCGGGTTAATGGGCGAGCGCGTGAAATTTAGTGAAATCCAGTTTATTAGTAGTCGAAAGAAAAGTAAACGAGGTGGAGGGCATTATGGAACATTTTTTTTTAAAGTCTTACTTCTCCGTGATTACGATAATCAGCGTAAATTAATATTTTACCTTTCAAATTACATCGAAGAGTCGAAAAATTAACAATTATCGCGTCAAGTTCATTTTCAAGCTTCAATTAAAATCAAATTAACTAATCGATGATCTGAAGTTGAAATCAGCAAATTAATTTATGCTGATTTTAATTCTGATAGCAAGAGTGAAAAAAACAGTATAATTCTGGATTAGCTGTTCATTTTGTAAGTGTTGATCAGATGCTGCTAGGTAGATTAGATTAGATTCGAACTATAGTTCTTGGCTCTAGTCGCGGCTCTTTGACTCCTTGGCTGCGGCTCTTTCACAAAATGTTCAGTGCAGGCACGGAATATTATTTATTAACTTGCCTTGTAAGAGACGAATAAACTTTTTGAAACGCAAGCCTACAGAAAAGAGGCACAGTTTTATTTCGGTCTACATATTTATGAAAACAATCATTTTGAAGCATGAACGTTATCAAGAGTAAATTAAGAAATCGGCTTATTGATGGGAACTTGGAAACGTGCCTCAAATTAAAAACATACAAACCTGACACCCTTACTTTGTAAGGAAATGCAAGGCAATTGTTCACATTAGTGGGGTATTTGTAGTTTTTTTAAAGGATACCTTTTATATTATGTAACTTGTTATATTTTAAAATAAATATTATCTTTACATAAGTATGGTACTAAGTTTTATTTAAAGTACCGTTAGTTAAACTAAAACATATTTAGCAAAGACAAGCTCGAGAGTGTACTTTTAATTCTAATTATTTCCATAAAAATGTCTCTATTAAAGCAAAGCTGAAGTTTAAAAAAATGGCTCTGTGAATAAAATTAAATTTTGTATTGGTTATATTTGGCTCTTTTAGATGTGTTTGCCGACCATTGAACTAGAGGAAAGGATTATACAGTCCCAAGTACTGCGATCGAAGAACCTATTGTACGACTAAACCTCTTCAGCATATTTGTGTCCTTAATAAGTTTCAACAGTCCACTGACAGCTTGTTCCGCTGAAGATCGCTAGGGTTTAGGAAACCAAAAACCCTTAGCTTTCTACTAGAAAGAGAGAGCTAGTTCATTACTACCCACAATAATGAATTATGTGCCCTGCAGTTTCTTCATCTTTCCTGCACAAGCTGCATACTACTTCTCTTGTAGTATATACTTAACCTCTTCATATGCACCCTCAACCATAGTTCACTGTAATGAGCCCCATGATATTCCTGAGTTGTGTTCTGCCCAAGACGTCTACCACCCCTGTAAGCCCTCCGTAAGAAACCTTTCTTAAGAGGAGCTTGCGGTGGGAATACCCATCTTGCCTGGCGTTGCTTGTAAATCCGCTCATTGGTAGCAGACTTTGCCAACGATAGAGAAATGTCTAAAATAGGCTCAGGTCCGATAAACTGAGACGGAGATCGTAGTCCAGCCAGTCTGTCTCCTCGTTACAGTCATTACGCTTATGCTCAGAAATCCAGTGAACAGCCCGGTTTCCCAGGGACAGAGCGTTGAGGTTCTCCCGACTCTCGCAGACCAGCTTGGACCGAATTGTAGGACCTGCAAGTGCTTTGTGTGCCGCCTGACTATCGGTATAAATATTAATATGAGCCTTCTTAAATACCCGTTTTAAAGTCTCCCAAACACAGTCATTAATTAAGGCCATTTTGTTTTGCTAGGTAACATACTTGTGCAAATTATTAAAAAAACCACAATGTTTTGCCAAGTTTGTCACGTGGACAGTTTGCCAAGTCAAAACCTCGACGTAATAATGTTGATGAACTGGACCTTCGGAAACCCAGTAAGAATTTTACGCTAAAAAAATCGCAACCAATGATTTTTGCGATCAATTTACCAATTTTATGGATGTTGTCTGTTTTTGATGCTGAGGATCTTCTATGGCGCGGATTTTCTTTTCATGTTCCTCCTTAAATCTTTTAAACCACCCAAAAACTTGTGCGCATCACTTCCTTTAACATGGCATGAGTTTCTGTACCAGTTTTCCCCAGTTTCACAAGAAACTTGAGGTTAATTCGTTGCTCCGTCTGAACATTATATTTTTTTCTTGCTAGTGCAAGTACTTGGACGGGAGACTGAGCGACGTACAACCGTGTCCATCGACCTCTGTTTCGAGAAAGCATCAACAGGCACAGACATGATGATTGCCGGTAGCAGCACCATTACGGTTATTTAATTGCCGCATCTCGTACAGCTTTTGAAATTGTTATTGCCTAAACAACGTAGGATTTAGTTAAACAATTATATCCGGTTACACCGAAAAACTTCCATGCTAAATTCCCGAACTTCTCTTCCGGCTGTCAAACAACTTACTTCTGTGAACCCAATTCGCATTCTCCCGTAAACCACTTCTGATTGGTGCGCAGTGCTCGCTTATCTCGGGTCTAATGTACGCTAGATTATCAAATTTCTGTTCTGGCATTACTGCCGGCGCACCATTGCATCTGCCTTACATACTAGCTTCATCCTGATTGGTTTTGAGAATAGATTTCTGAAAAAAGTATTGTGACAGCCATAATTTTGTGTTAAAATCGTTGTTATGCAGAACATCGAGAAGGACCACCCAGTACGAGAGCCTGCCTATCCGGAACAACTACACTACCTTTCTGGAAACCAACCAACTAGAAAATACGAACTACTTACTTGTCACCATTCCGAACCGGAAGACTGCCTCGCCAGCCCATTGCCGACCTGGTAAACGCCCGGAGTTCAACTATTTATCATCCAAACTACGACAAAATAGATTTTTAGATAGGGCATAGCAATTTAGAAATTTTTTGATTTGTTGTTTAAGAACTACAATTATTGAACGTTTGTAAAGAAAAATACAGTCATTTGAACTGTCGGCAGAAGGGTTAGCTTTTTTTCAAAAAAATATTTCAAAGACGTTTCTTGAGAATGTAGAAAAGTTCTTTGAATAAATTAGAGAATTTTTAAAATTTTTAAAGTTTTATTAACAAAACTGATAAAACAAAATATATATTACAATATCGGTATGTATACATTAGGTATTTTGAACCGAACAGTCAGTTGTAGAAATTAATGGTTTGTGATAACTGATAGAGAAGCATGAACGTTGTATGTACATACAGGCACACAACATACATACGCGCGACCAACTCAGTCGGAACCGGCAGACGAAAGAAAGGAGAAGAGGTGAGAACTGGAAGGGGTCTGTGTAATACTTCCCCTACTCGCGTTACTTACGTTTCGTAAGCCTACTCGATGAAACCGAATACCATGGTGACAAATACAAAGTGCACAACGCGGTATAAGAAGCTAACGCTTCAATAAAGGTTATATTGCATGTGAAAAAATTAACGCAGTATTTTTTCATAATTTATTTTTAAGTACTGTTTTTTTTTCAAAAAGATTCATGTAATACGAACGTCTTTAAAAATCAGAATAACACGAAATGCGCAAAATCATTTCCTTATTTTACCTCAAAACCCCATTTCCCCGCGGAAGTCATACCTGTAGGATTTTCCAACCAGTAGTTCCGGAAGTCACTGTACCACGGCGACGTAGAATTACGGTGAAAATGAAAAAGAACCGATCCTAAAGGAATAAAAGAGGCGGCCTTTCACTCGCAGGTCAGGCAGTGGATAACAACGGCAATAAATAACAGAGTAAAGCATCGTCGCCAGGCTTTGCCGCTGCCTACGTCATAACTCACCCGCCCGTACCTCTTTGTGTTTTATGTAGGTGGCTTTTCACTCTGGCGTTATGCAGTATTTGTATAGCGTACAGGGTGACAATCTAACAACTAGACTTAGGGAATTCAATATTACATTTTTCACAGCCTAAAAGGACCGCCAAGACTACAATGCTGATATTTGTTGTGTTGGTACTACACATGTATTTGTAGAAATTTCTAATTTGAATTTACAAACAGTTGGTTTTTACATAGGTTTCGGGTTCAGTTTAAAATGATACTAGCTGTTAGTGAATAGTAGCGAAAATGTGAAAAACACACTGTTCCGTATTGTTCGAATACAAGAAAACGGCCATTTTAAGCCGGTAAACAATGGTTATTCCATCAAGCACGGATTTTCTTAACGCTAATAACGAGCACGCTTTTTGTAATGGTGGTTGAACTTTTAATTCGTTTATATTGATTGTTGGAAATTAGATTTTGTTTTTCGTCAGTAGAATTTTGGAAACAAAATTTTTGGAAACGTGTGAAGCGGACTGGTTATTTTCGTATTTGAATGTTATATCTGAGCCAGTAATGAGTGAGAAAGTTTGTGCAATAGTTTTACCCCTCTGGCTTTGCAAGACGGGCCCACGTAAACCCACTTACCGTGAACTAAGCAACGCCCGTCAATGAAATGTCATTTATCTACCTCTCACTTCCGCCTTTTTGTCGTTCAATGAATATTAAAAAAAGTGTTCTGTCCCCCCCCGATTCCCGGCCCACAACTAGTACAACACCGTCCCGAAAATCAATCGGCCGAAATACAAACTTTGTTATTTAAATGTGGGCGTAGCCGGACGTCCAGATTAAATTAAACCTGATGTTACTTTTTTTTTGCGGGAGGGGAGAAGTTTACCAAACTGTTTTGGATTTAATTAAATCACTGGTGGACTATAAACAAAGAGCAGGTGGTTTGAGGGCAGCGACCCTGGCGGGAATTGGCCGAGTTGTATTTTATTGAGTTAAAATGTGGATAAACAATGTTAGCCAGTATTACGGTACAGTGGCGTAACCTAATTCCGTGAATAAAAGTTAAATGTGAAATTGAAATGTTGAAGACAAGAATTCTTACGTAAGTGTAAGTTAAATAACAATTCGTTCGTGGAAACCGATTCGTGGAAACCGTTTGTGGAAACCGATTCGTGGAAGCCGTTCGTGGAAAACCGTTGGTGGAAACCGTTCGTGGAAACCGATTCGTGGAAGCCGTTCGTGGAAAACCGTTCGTGACGTGGAAAACCGTTGGTGGAAACCGTTCGTGGAAACCGATTCGTGGAAGCCGTTCGTGGAAACCGATTCGTGGAAGCAGTTCGTGGAAAACCGTTCGTGGCGTGCAAAACCGTTCGTGGAAACCGTTTGTGGAAACTGATTAGTGGAAAACCGATTCGTGAAACCGTTCGTGAAAACCGATTCGTGGAAGCCGTTCGTGGAAAACCGTTCGTGGCGTGGAGAACCGTTCGTGCAAACCGATTCGTGGAAACCATTCGTAGAAACCGTTCGTGGAAACCGATTTACGGAAAACCGATTCGTGGAAACCGTTCGTGGAAACAGTTTGTTGAAACTGATTAGTGGAAAACCGATTCGTGGAAACCGATTCGTGGAAAACCGATTCGTTGAAACCGATTCGTGGAAGCCGTTCGTGGAAAACCGTTCGTGGCGTGGAGAACCGTTCGTGGAAACCGATTCGTGGAAACAGTTTGTTGAAACAGTTTGTTGAAACTGATTAGTGGAAAACCGATTCGTGGAAACCGATTCGTGGAAAACCGATTCGTTGAAACCGATTCATGGAAGCCGTTCGTGGAAGCCAGTTGTGGAAAACCGTTCGTGGCGTGGAGAACCGTTCGTGGAAACCGATTCGTGGAAACCATTCGTAGAAACCGTTCGTGGAAACCGATTTATGGAAAACCGATTCGTGGAAACCGTTCGTGGAAACAGTTTGTTGAAACTGATTAGTGGAAAACCGATTCGTGGAAAACCGATTCGCTGAAATCGATTCGTGGAAGCTGTTCGTGGAAAACCGTTGGTGGGTACAGATTCGTGGAAACCGATTCATGAAATCGTTCGTGGAAACCTTTCGTTGAAACCGTTCTTGGAAACCGTTCGTGGCAACCTTTCGTAGAAACCGTTCTTTGAAACCGTTCGTGGAAACCGTTCTTGGAAGCCGTTCGTGGAAACCAATTCGTGGAAACCGATTCGTGGAAACGATTTGTTTCGTGAAATTCAATCTTAAGAAATCTTTTAAATGCTATTTTTGTTTTATATTTTAAATTGCTCTATTTTAAGTAATCTGCATTAACTAAATAGGAATTTAGAAAACGTATCGATTTAGAAAGGAAAGCTAAAATTTTTCTATTCTTTCTCAAAATTATGAATTCAAATGTGAGTTATAACAATAATAAATAAGTAGTAAGTTAATTTTTGTGAAAGTGAGCATGGTTTAGTCATAACGAGCACATCAATTACGAATTACAAAAATCATATGTAGTTACACGTAAATGTTACTCTACAGTCTACAGTAACAGATACAGTTCGTTAATGATCGCTGTAGATAGTTTGTTTTATCATGGCGCTTGGCCTCGAATAATCTGACAGGTTATGCTCACTGTTAGTGGGTGGGACAGCTCAGTCGTATTTAGACTAATACATCAGCTGTTAACATAGTGCATTAGGCGAATGGTGCATACGTAGGCATTCCCCTACAGACCTATCCGTTTCTCCTTCAAGTGTCACGATAAAACCAACGACCTATCATTAGAGAAATCGGGAACTTCCTGCACTCAGATCAGTAGTTATTGTAACAGTTACATAAAAAAAAATTGCATGACATGGAAAAAGTTTAAAAAAATAAAGTAACTTATGTTTTGCCACTTACAACTTACAAGCCAGACGGAATTAAAACTATGGGGAAGTTAGTTCAACTAAGGCTTGAACAATTATTTCTATTCCGTATAAAGAAGTTCTCAACCCAAATCGATTACAATTATTATGTTTTATAAAAAAGCTTGGTTCCCGCTCCGTAATCTCTGCCACTGACAAACACCATAATGAAATCCAGATGTGCTCCGTGTCATACGATACTCGAGTGTTGCAGATGGATGGTTTGGCTTGTTCAGTTAATAGTTAAAGTGATTTATGCATCCAGCGCTCTGGTGTTCATTTCAGGCAGTAAATATTGTGTGAAGTGGTTGACCTATTTAAGTTGGACTCCCACTAGAAACAAGACAACGCAAGCCGCGGCGCGGAAAAAAATTCCTCCAAGAAAATACACGCATGACGGAATCTCTTCCACTCAGGCGAGGCAAAGAGGCAGCAAGTAGCAGTTTTGGACAGGGTCTATACAAAAAGAAAAGAAAATATTGAAGATATGTTTCCAATTCCTTAATTTTGTTCGAAACAGTACCCTTGGGCAGCTGCACACTTAGAATAACGCTGCTGCTATTCGCCTACGCCTTCTGGAAGTCAGCTTCGGGGATGCTGTTGACAGCCCTCATCGATGCTGCTTGAACGTCCTGGTTAGCACTTGCACCCAGACGTTCTCTCACTTTGGCCACATTGTCTTCGGCCGTGCCGTCGACGGTCATCCGGTCGAAATCCTTCAACGATTTCATTACCTTCTTTAAACAGTTTGTGCCATTCAAAAACACAGTAGTTTTTTTTTGTGTGTTTAACGTTCGATTATTGTGCACGCTTGGGGTAATGCAGACGATGGGATGATTTATAGCGTATGAAAATGCCAAGCCCTGACCGAGAATCGAACCCGGGTCCTCGAGGTGAAAGCCTAGTACGCTATCAACTAGGCCACCGTGGCGGCCAAAAACACTGGAGCCGCTCGTTGCAGTATCTCCGTAAGCCGACTTAAACATTTCTAGGGTCTCGGTTGCCGTTTTCCCGCGTTTGACACAAAAATTTATCGAATATCCCTGCTCGAGATTTTGACTCATTTTGTGCATCAACAACGACAAAAAAACACGCTTCACAATAAACGATGTCTATACTCAACCAAATCCTGTAGGCGACTGCGGCTGGTGTTTCTCTGTTCTAAGTGTCCCCTTCATATCGCCCAGCCAGCCAAACCCCTCTCCACAGCTTCGCTCGCGCTACAAACAATCAGTTCTACTACTTTTGGTGTAGACCCTGTATGTCCCAAAACGTTTGGAAGTTCAGCGTCTTCCTAAAGCCGAGTGGCCACCAAATGCGTAGCGGACTACGCATCAAAAACCTAACCTGTTGTTTTTATGTAAGTGCGGCCACTCGAAGATGAGCCGTTTGCTTTCAGTAGCCGCTCTTATATAAAAACAATAGGTTAAATTTAGTCCGCACCGCTCAGTGCAACTCTGCTCCGCATTTGGTGGCCACAGGGCCTGTAACGGATGTATAAGGGAGCAAGTGGCCTAGTAATCGCCTAAACAACACTGGAACTGAGTTCCAGAGCCTAGTTCCGCTTGCTAACCAAAAACATCCACGCTAAATTCCCGAACTTCTCTCCCGGCTTTTAAACAGCCTACGCCTGCGAAACCTACTTCACTCCCTTAAACTAATACTCGCTTCTGATTCGTTCGCATTGCACACGTATCTCTGGTCTTCTTCTTCTTCTTCTTTTCGTTTTACCCTCTTTGGGGTACGCTGAATTAATCATTTCTTGCGCGCTGCACTTTTTTTTGTTCCCAGTAGCTCTTCATTTTTTCTGATCTTCTTTTCCTCTCCTCTTCCGAAATGATAGGTTTAGGTTTTTATTTTGGTTTTATCTTGGAATCTTATTCTTTCGTCTTTGGTAATTATCTTAGCAGTTTGGTCAAGCAGTGAATCTTCTGTAATTTTTAATTCTATTAGGTCTTTTTCAATTTCTTTAAACCAGTTCGGTTTTGTTTTACGATTATGGAAAAAATCAAACACTTGTTTCGTTAATCTATTAGAGTTCATTCTAAGAAGATGGCCGTAAAAATTGATTCTCCTTTTTCTCATAGTATCTGACAGTTTTTCAGTTTTCTTATAGAAAGCTTCATTTCTTATATATACTACCTTATTATCCTGAAATTTTGTTCCTATAAGTAGGATTCCGGACAGTATAGCCCAGCGCTCTGATTGGTCGAGCGATGCTGTTACGTAGATAGCCCAGCGCTCTGATTGGTCGAGCGATGCTGTTACGCGCCGCCATCGTGTTACGTACCCGACCCGCCGGTGAATATTAATTAATCGAAAAAGTTGCGCGTTTCTGGCAAGGCTCGAACTGGGGACGTTGCGCGTGTGAGGCGCACGCTGTAACCACTGTACCACGGGAGCGTCTTGGGAAATTAGAGCGATTCGAGATATACGAAACGAAACGTAACGATTTTGCCCGATCGAATCGCCATCGTGGTACGTGCCTAGCCAGCCCTGAGACGGTGGATAGTGCGTTATATAAACATATAAAGTACTTCATTCTATATGGCTGCCGCCGCCATCCGTGCCCCGGGCCTGTGGATAGTGCGTTATATAAACATATAAATAAGTCAATCTATGACCTCTCTCTGGCCGCCGCCATCGTGTTACGTGCCGGGCCTGTGGATGGATAGTGCGTTATATAAACATATAAAGTATGACCTCTCTCTAGTCACCGCCGCCATCGTGTTACGTGCCCCGGGCCTGTGGATGGTGCGTTATATAAACATATAAAGTAAGTCTCTCTATCTCTCTCTCTCTATCTAGCCGCCGCCATCGTGTTACGTGCCCGGGGCCTGTGGATAGTGCGTTATATAAACATATAAAGTACTTCATTCTACGACCACCTCTTTCTCCCTCTCTCTCTCTCTCTCTAGCCGCCGCCATCGTGTTACGTGCCTAGCCCCGGGTTGGTCATGGTACGTACCCAACCCGTCGCCATCATGTTCGCTGTCTAGCCTCTCTCTCTAGTGTCATCATGTATCTTGTCAATCCTTTGGTGCTATCATGGTACGTGACCAGCCCATTACCATTATGTACCGTGCACGGCCATTTCCGTCATCACGGTACGTACCCAACCTGTTAGATAATGTTCGCTGTCTAATCACATCATCATCATGGTACAAGCCCTATCTGTGGTCGCAACATTCCCAGCAATCGTGGTACGTGCCCAACCTGTCGTCGCCATCATGGTCACGTGCCCAGCCCGTCGCCATTACGTATCATGCTCGGTCATTTCCGTCATCATGGTACGTACCCAACCCGTCGCCATCGTATACCCTGCCCAGCTTTGGTGCCATCATGGTACGTACTCAGCCCTAAGTGACATTATAGTATGTACCCAGCCCGTAGCCATCATGTACCCTTCCCAACCAGCTGCCGACGTGATGGAAGCGAATTCGGCCCGCAGCTGGCCCGTTGTAACGGTACTCGCCGTTGCTGACGTCGTCGGTGCGTGCCCACTGCCATCGTGTTACGTGCCAAGTCCAGGACTAGGGTCTGTGGATAGTGTGTTATATAAACATATAAAGTATATCTATGACCGCCTCTCTCTCTCCTCGTGGATGGTGTATGATATATGTACGTGCCTAGCAGGCTGTCGCCATCGTGTTACGTGCCCAGCCCAGGAATAAGGCCTGTGGATAGTGTGTTATATAAACATATAAAGTAAGTCTATCTATGACCGCCTCTCTCTCCTCGTGGATTGTGTATGGTAGTGCTCTAGCCGGCTATCGCCATCGTGTTACGTGCCTAGCCCACTCCGAGCAGGCGGATAGTGCGTTATATAAACAATTAAAGTACGTCAATCTATGACCGCCTTTCTCCTCGTGGATGGTGTATGATATATGTAGGTGCCTAGCCGGCTGTCGCCATCGTGTTACGTGCTCAGCCCAGGACTAGGGCCTGTGGATAGTGTGTTATATAAACATATAAAGTAAGTCTATCTATGACCGCTCTCTCTCCTCGTGGATGGTGTATGATATATGTAGGTGCCTAGCCAGCTGTCGCCATCGTGTTACATGCCCTGCCCGTCGCCATTACGTTTCAGGCTCGGTCATTTTCGTCATCATGGAACGTACCCAACCCACCGCTATTACGTACATGCTCGGTCATTTCCGTCATCATCATGGTACGTACCCAATCCGTCGTCATCGTGTATCCTGCCCAGCTTTGGTGCCATCATTTTACTTACTCAGCCCTAGGTGACATTATAGTATGTACCCAGCCCGTCGCCATCATATACCCTTCTCGGCCATTATTGCCATTACGGTACGTACCCAACCCTTCGCCATCATGTAACTTGCCTAGCATCTGATGCCATCATGGAACGTACTCAGCCCTTGGTGACAATATAGTATGTACCCCACACGTCGCCATCATGTACTCTTCCAGGTCATTTTTGCCATTATGGTACGTACCCAAACCGTCGCCATCGTGTACCCTTCCCAGCCATTTTTGTCATTATGGTACGTACCCAACCCTAGGTGACATTATCGTAAGTACCCAGCCTGTCGCCATCATGTACCTTTCTTAGCCATTTTTGTCATTATGGTACGTACCCAACCCGTCGTCTTCGTGTACCCTGTTCAGCTTTATATCAATCATTACAAAGGCTCAGATCTAGGTGACTGTATAGTAAGTACCCAGCCTGTCGCTATTACGTACTCTTCCCAGGCATTTTTGTCATTGTGGTACGTACCCGACCCGTCGTCTTCGTGTACCCTGCCCAGCTTTATTTAAATCTTTACAAAGGCTAAGAACTAGGTGACATTATAGTAACTACCTAACCTGTCGCCATTATGTACCCTTCTTAACCATTTTTGTCATTATGGTACGTACCCAACCCTAGGTGACATTATCGTAGGTACCCAGCCTACGCCATCATGTACCTTTCTTAGCCATTTTGTCATTATGGTACGTACCCAACCCGTTGCCATCGTGTACCCTGCTCAACTTTGTATCAATCATTGCAAAGGCTCAGAACTAGGTGACAATATAGTAACTACCCAGCCCGTCACCATTATGTACCCTTCCCAGGCATTTTTTTTTGTCATTATGGTACGTACCCAACTCGTTGCCATCGTGTACCCTGCTCAGCTTTATATCAATAATTGCAAAGGCTCAGAACTAGGTGACATTATAGTATCTACCCAGCCCGTCGCCATTATGTACTCTTCATAGGCATTTTTGTCATTGTGGTACGTACCCGACCCGTCGTCTTCGTGTACCCTGCCCAGCTTAATTTCAATCTTTACAAAGGCTAAGAACTAGGTGACATTATAGTAACTACCTAACCCGTCGCCATTATGTACCTTTCTTAACCATTTTTGTCTTTATGGTACGTACCCAACCCGTTGCCATCGTGTACCCTGCTCAGCTTTATATCAATCATTGCAAAGGCTCAGAACTAGGTGACAATATAGTAACTACCCAGCCCGTCGCCATTATGTACTCTTCACAGGCATTTTTTTTTTTGTCATTATGGTACGTACCCAACCCGTTGCCATCGTATACTCTGCTCAGCTTTATATCAATCATTGCAAAGGCTCAGAACTAGGTGACAGTACAGTAACTACCCAGCCCGTCGCCATTATGTACTCTTCTCAGCCTTTTTTTTTGCCATTATGATACGTACCCAACCCGTCTCCATCATGTACTATCTCCAGCAGCCATTTTCGCCATTATGATAGTACCCAACCTGTCACCAACGTGTACCCTGCACTCGTTTGATTCTATCATTGTAAGGACACAGCCCTAGGTGACATTATAGTATCTACCCAGCCAGTCGCTATCATATACTCTTCCCAGCAATTTTTGCCATTATGGTACGTACCCAACCCGTCGCCATCGTGTACACTGCCCTGTTTTGATTCCATCATTGCAAGAGCTCAGCCCGTAGGTAACATTATAGTATATACCCAGCCCGTCGACATCGTGTACCTTTCCCGGCCATTTTGGTCATTATGGTACGTACCCAACCCGTCGCCATCGTGTACCCTGTCCAGCTTTGGTTCCATTATGGCAAGGGCTGAAGTGGATCGTTGCCATCTGCCCACCGCCACTATCTCCACCAAGTGGGCGCCATTATAGTAGGTGCCTCAGCCCTGTCGCCATTATGTATCCTCCCACTCGAACTTTGGTGCCGTTATAATACGTACGCAACCCGTTTTCGAACGCCATCATGTACCCTGCCCAGAACGTGAAGCGGGTACATCGTTTCCGCAGCAGGCGTAATCGTCGACTCCTATCTTGTACACAGGCAGTCTGGCAAAATTCAATTTCATTTGTACGGTTCTGCAACGGCAATGGCAGAAGGAAAACACTGGCAGATTTTGCACGCCAGCCCGTCTACTTGGCATTCGGGCGCGACGAAGCATTTCAGTTCGCAGCAGTATTGAGTTTTGTCTGTAAAAATATAGAAAAATCAAGCTTAATACACTGGTGCACATGCTGGCAACACGCACTGTTGCACATGCTGGCAACATGCGCTTTGCGGTCGACAAGTAGCCGCAGTACTGCATTATCGCGTAGGCCAGTTGCAGCCGTGTTGTGGAGAAGGAAAGAAGCGTTGAAACAATACAAGGCGGACATAATACAAGCGTTCACGAGGTAAAACGAATTATATTTTTTTCACTATCGGCCCTAGGTGACATTACAGTACGTACCCAACCCGTCGCCATTATGTACCCTGCCTAGCATCTAGTGCTATCATGACACGTGCCCAGCCTGTCGCCATCATGTACCCTTCCCAGGCCATTTTCACCATTATAGTACGTACCCAAACCTTCGCCATCGTGTATCCTGCCCAGCTTTGGTGCCATCATTTTACTTACTTAGACCTAGGTGACATGTCGCCATCATGTACTTTCCCGGCTATTTTTGCCAATATGGTAAGTACCCAACCCGTCGTCATCGTGTGCTTTGTCTAGCATCTGGGGCATCATGGTACGTACTCCGCCCTAAGCGACATTATAGTATGTACCCAGCCAGTCTCTATCATGTACTCTTCCCAGCCATTTTGCCATTATGGTACGCACCCAACCTGTCGCCATCGTATATCCTGCCCAGCTTTGGTTCCATTATTGCAAGGGCTCACCCCTAGGTGACATTATAGTGTGTAGCCAACCTGTTGCCAACATGTATCTTTCCCGACCATTTTGCCATTATGGTACGTACCCAACTCGTCTCCATCGTGTACCCTGCTCAACTTTAGTCCATCATAGTACGTACTCAGACCTAAATGAAATTATAGTATGTACCCAGCCCGTCGCCATCATGTACCCTTCCAAACCATTTTTTTTTTGTCATTATGGTACGTATTCAGTCCGTCGCCATCATGTACCTTGCCTATCATTTGGTGCCATCACGGTACATACTCAGCCCTAGGTGACATTATAGTATATACCCAGTCCTTCGCCATCATCACAGCTTTCCCAACCATTTTTTTTTGCAATTATGGTAAGTACCGAAACCGTCTCCATCATGTACTCTACCCAGCCATTTTTGCCATTATGATACCCAAAAAGTCTCCATCATGTACTCTTCCCAGCCATTTTTGCCATTATGATAAGTACCCAACCGTCTCCATCATGTACTCTTCCCAGTCATTTTTGCCATTATGATACCCAAAAAGTCTCCATCATGTACTCTTCCCAGCCATTTTTGCTATTATGATACCCAAAAAGTCTCCATCATGTACTCTTCAGCCATTTTTGCCATTATGATAAGTACCTAAACCGTCTCCATCATGTACTCTTTCCAACCATTTCCATTATGGTACGTACCCAACCTGTTGCCATCGTGTACCCTGGCCAGCCTTGGTTCCATCGTGACATGGGTTCATCCCTAGGTGACATTATAGTAAGTACCCAACCAGTCGCCATCGTGTAGCCTGCCCAGCTTTGTTCCATCATGGCAAGGGCTCTGCCCTAGAGATGTGTAAGATTATTCCCATTTACTTATGCTACAATATGGCAGCCTCTGGTTTAACGAGACGAGTGTACGCAGCTTTGGTCAAACGCAATGATCGATTATTTTAAAATTCAGTTGGAGGATATCTTGTATAAAGTCCAAATGTATGTTTAATACTTCTTTTACATCGGTTTCAAGATGGCGGCTTTTATTTTAACGATGTCGAATGTACGAATTTTTAATCAAAGGCATTGGTCGATTTTTTTTTGCAATTTGGTACGAAGAAAACTTGGTATAAAGCCTGAAAGATGTATGGGCAATGTTATCCTCATTCACTTCCGTTTCAAGATGGCGGACTCTGACCATGTCTTGTATAAAGGCTAAATGTATGTTTAACACTTTTTTTAAGAAACATTGGTATAAAACCTGAAAGACGTATGTATAAGGTTTTCCTCACTCACTCACTTCTGTTTCAAGACGGCTGGCTCTGATTCAAAGTTGAGAGTATACTGGCTGCACGGCAAAACCTATCATAATTTTGATCAACTCTTATTATAAATTATTTTAATTATATCGAATGCCATTATACTACACACACCAGACCTATTAAGCACAAACATGTTTAATTGAGGTCATCCAAATGTAGGTGTGAGTGTCAAGTGTTAAAGTCTTGTAAGTGTAAGTGTGTGTGTTAGGGTACCCTGAGGGACGTCTAAGTCCTCTCAACAGGTGCAGTTAGTCTACACACCCATGTAGGGGCTAAGATAGTAAAACAATGAAAAGCATAATGCAGGTAACATAGCTATTTACTGTGATATTTCATTTCAATGAATATGAAAGCATGCAATAAAAAAATCAATAAATAACAACCGGCTTGTAGTCCAAATGTATGTTTAACACTTTTTCCTAAGAAACGTTGTACAAAGCCTGAAAGACTTATGTGTAAGGTTATCCTCACTCACTCACTTCTGTTTCAAGACACATATTAATTATATCGAATACCATTATACCGCACACAAAATCTATTAAGCACAAACATGTTGTGTGTGTGTGTGTGTGTGTGTGTGTGTGTGTGTGTGTGTGTGTGTGTGTGTGTGTGTGTGTGTGTGTTAGGGTACCCCGAGGGACGTCTAAGTCCTCCCAACAGGTGCAGTTAGTCTACACACACATGTAGGGGGCTAAGATAGTAAAACAATGAAAAGCATAATGCAGGTAACATAGCTAATTACTGTGATATTTCATTTTAATGAATATGAAAGCATGCAATCAAATCAATAAATAACAACCGGCTTGTAGTCCAAATGTATGTTTAACACTTTTTCCTAAGAAACCTTTTTACAAAGCATGAAAGACGTATGAGTAAGGTTATCCTCACTCACTCACTTCTGTTTCAAGACGGCTGGCTCTGATTCAAAGTTGAGAGTATACTGGCTGCACGGCAAAACCTAACGTAATTTTGATCATCTCTTATTATAAATCTTTTAATTATATCGAATACCATTATACCGCATACCAGACCTATTAAGCACAAACATGTTTAATTGAGGCCATCCAAATGTAGGTGTGAGTGTAAAGTGTTAAAGTCTTGTAAGTGTAAGTGTGTGTGTGTTAGGGTACCCCGAGGGACGTCTAAGTCCTCTCAACAGGTGCAGTTAGTCTACACACACATGTAGGGGGCTAAGATAGTAAAACAATGAAAAGCATAATGCAGGTAACATAGCTAATTACTGTGATATTTCATTTCAATGAATATGAAAGCATGCAATCAAATCAATAAATAACAACCGGCTTGTAGTCCAAATGTATGTTTAACACTTTTTCCTAAGAAACCTTGTACAAAGCCTGAAAGACGTATGTGTAAGGTTATCCTCACTCACTCACTTCTGTTTCAAGACACATATTAATTATATCGAATACAATTATACCGCACACCAGACCTATTAAGCACAAACATGTTTAATTGAGGCCATCCAAATGTAGGTGTAAGTGTAAAGTGTGTTTGTGTGTGTGTTAGGTACCCTGAGGGATGTCTAAGTCCTCTCAACAGGTGCAGTTAGTCTACACACACATACAAGTAGGGGGCTAAGATAGTAAAACAATGAAAAGCATAATGCAGGTAACATAGCTAATTACTGTGATATTTCATTTCAATGAATATGAAAGCATGCAATCAAATCAATAAATAACAACCGGCTTGTAGTCCAAATGTATGTTTAACACTTTTTCCTAAGAAACCTTGTACAAAGCCTGAAAGACGTATGTGTAAGGTTATCCTCACTCACTCACTTCTGTTTCAAGACGGCTGGCTCTGATTCAAAGTTGAGAGTATACTGGCTGCACGGCAAAACCTAACGTAATTTTGATCACCTCTTATTATAAATCTTTTAATTATATCGAATACCATTATACCGAACACCAGACCTATTAAGCACAAACATGTTTAATTGAGGCCATCCAAATGTAGATGAGTGTAAAGTGTTAAAGTCTTGTAAGTGTAAGTTTGTGTGTGTTAGGTACCTCGAGGGACGTCTAAGTCCTCTCAACAGGTGCAGTTAGTCTACACACACATACAAGTAGGGGCTAAGATAGTAAAACAATGAAAAGCATAATACAGGTAACATAGCTAATTACTGTGATATTTCATTTCAATGAATATGAAAGCATGCAATCAAATCAATAAATAACAACCAGTTTAGTTAAACAGTAAATATTTATTATTAGCATTTTAAACGTTATGAGCGGAAGTTACCATAATATTTGAAAATTTAATAAAATCGTTTGAAAACATAGTTTAGTATTTATGTACTTAAAAAAAACACACAGCCACGTTTTAATTTTACTAAATGTTCTTCTGCCGCAGTTAACGGTAAGGAACAGAAACTACGCAATACGTAGTTACGTTTTGTCGACGACGACGACGACGACGACGACGACGACGACGACGACGAAGACAACGATGACGACGAAGACAACGATGACCAGGATAACGACGACACGACATTGACAACTGCAACGACGATGATTTCGAAGATGGCATCTACATCAATGACAACGACAACGACGGCAATGGCGACAACGTCAACGGCGATCTATGTAAGCAACAGATATACGGCAACATCTGAAAGAACTATTCACATGGTAATAAATAGATTGCAGTCGGAAAATGTCGTATAGACGTCACTCTTAGTACTACTATCTCCTCACCAGTAGCGGCGAAACAGTTAAGTTATGTCTGCCCTATTAAATACGGAGGCCAAGTACAAACGTAATACGACTTCTGCACATTGGGTATTCCCTAACGCGCAAGATACACTAGTAGCAAAAAAAAAAAAAAAATAAACGTGACCGCATGTTATGGCGTTATCCGGCGATTTGTTCGAACAAAGTAAACAAGAAGGAATAGTTTGTATATTGTCGCTCATTTCAAAATCTAGGAACACTTGCATGCTGCGTTTGATCTCTTTCACAGTAGGGCACTCGGTAAGCTGTTCCAGACATTCCCTGCAAGCTACGTGTCCGCCAGGAATCATCGCGACCCATTTTTAGGTATCGCAACAGCAAGGAGCGACCTCGGTGAGCCGATCCCGCCACGGTTCCGCTTCCGGTTCGTTGAGACGTGGATGATCGTACGTGACCACCACATTGGATTCGATGTAATTATAGTAGCTATAATTATTTTTGATGCAAATAAAGTATGCACTCACTTTCGTTTGTCCTTGGGTGAATTACTTCCTTCCACCCTTGTGGTTATATATATATGTGTGTGTGTGTGTGTGTGTGTGTGTGTGAGAGAGAGAGAGAGAGAGAGAGAGAGAGAGAGAGAGAGAGAGAGAGAGAACCGATCAACCCGCAACACCTGCATAATGATAGCTTTCACTGATTTGTGAATTTGTTTTTATTTAATGAGTGTGTACTGCTTTTTTGATGACTTTCTACTATTTTCTTGGTTCGGAACAGTAAACCTGATACTCCTAATTACCCATGCAACACTATATATACACAATATTTCAATACTGTTCAACCTGCAGGGTGCAGACTAACTACACCTGTTGAGAGGATTTAGACATCCTTCGCGGTAGTAGCGCGCGTGCGCGAACGCTACGCTGACGGTGTAATCTTATATTGTAATAAACCTAAAAAGTAAAAATACAAAAAAATTAAAAATATAAAAAAAAAAAACTTTTTGGGAGACTACAATTTTGTCATGGAGTGGTAGTCACCGGGAGTAGCGATGGTTTGGGGCTACTCCTCAAGGGGTTAAGCCTTCTGCTTAACACCGGATTGTAATGTGGGCTACGATGGCGGCTTTCACCACCTCGTACGACGGTTCCAACCCCGTGTACAAACACAGAGGACAATCGTGAATATGTTTATGCGGGCCCTGAAAAAGGCCATTATTTGTACGCTGCTCCTCGGATTCAAGGAGCAGAAAGAGGGGTATTAAGGGACATGTCAAGGATAACGACTCTAATGTAGAGTCCTACATATCAGTGTCCAGAACGTCAAGAGTAGAGGTTACGTCAAAGTCGAGGGCTACGTATGTCTGTGGTGATGGTGGCGGCGGTGGTGGTGGAGGTAACGGCGGCGGACGGGGGCGACGACGACGAGAAAGGTTGGTTTTTGGGTGTCATAAACATTGGAGTTCGTCGTCGTCGCCCCCGTCCGCCGCCGTTACCTCCACCACCACCGCCGCCACCATCACCACAGACATACGTAGCCCTCGACTTTGACGTAACCTCTACTCTTGACGTTCTGGACACTGATATGTAGGACTCTACATTAGAGTCGTTATCCCTTGACATGTCCCTTAATACCCTCTTCTGCTCCTTGAATCCGAGGAGCAGCGTACAAATGGCCCTTTTCAGGGCCCGCATAAACGTATTCACGATTGTCCTCTGTGTTTGTACACGGGGTTGGAACCGTCGTACGAGGTGGTGAAGCCGCCATCGTAGCCCACATTACAATCCGGTGTTAAGCAGAAGGCTTAACCCCTTGAGGGAGTAGCCCCAAACCATCGCTACTCCCGGTGACTACCACTCCATGACAAAATTGTAGTCTCCCAAAAAGTTTTTTTTTTTTTTTGTTTTATATTTTTTAATTTTTTTTTTTGTATTTTTACTTTTTAGGTTTATTACAATATAAGATTACACCGTCAGCGTAGCGTTCGCGCACGCGCGCACTACCGCGAAGGATGTCTAAATCCTCTCAACAGGTGTAGTTAGTCTGCACCCTGCAGGGTTGAACAGTATTGAAATATTGTGTATATAGTGTTGCATGGGTAATTAGGAGTATCAGGTTTACTGTTCCGAACCAAGAAAATAGTAGAAAGTCATCAAAAGGCAGGTACACACTCATTAAATAAAACAAATTCACAAATCAGTGAAAGCTATCATTATGCAGGTGTTGTGGGGGTTGATCTCTCTCTCTCTCTCTCTCTCTCTCTCTCTCTCACACACACACACACACACACACACACACACACACAATATGTCTATATAACCACAAGGGTGGAAGGGAAGTAATTCACCCAAGGACAAACGAAAGTGAGTGCATACTTTATTTGCATCAAAAATAATTATAGCTACTATAATTACATCGAATCCAATGTGGTGGTCACGTACGATCATCCACGTCTCAACGAACCGGAAGCGGAACCGTGGCGGATCGGCTCACCGAGGTCGCTCCCTGCTGTTGCGATACCTAAAAATGGGTCGCGATGATTCCTGGCGGACACGTAGCTTGCAGGGAATGTCTGGAACAGCTTACCGAGTGCCCCTACTGTGAGAAAGAGATCAAACGCAGCATGCAAGTGTTCCTAGATTTTGAAATGAGCGACAATATACAAACTATTCCTTCTTGTTTACTTTGTTCGAACAAATCGCCGGATAACGCCATAACATGCGGTCACGTTTTTTTTTTTTTTTTTTTTTTTGCTACTAGTGTATCTTGCGCGTTAGGGAATACCCAATGTGCAGAAGTCGTATTACGTTTGTACTTGGCCTCCGTATTTATATAGGGCAGACATAACTTAACTGTTTCGCCGCTACTGGTGAGGAGATAGTAGTACTAAGAGTGACGTCTATACGACATTTTGTCCACGACTGCAATCTATTTATTACCATGTGAATAGTTCTTTCAGATGTTGCCGTATATCTGTTGCTTACATAGATCGCCGTTGACGTTGTCGCCATTGCCGTCGTTGTCGTTGTCATTGATGTAGATGCCATCTTCGAAATCATCGTCGTTGCAGTTGTCAATGTCGTGTCGTCGTTATCCTGGTCATCGTTGTCTTCGTCGTCGTCGTCGTCGTCGTCGTCGTCGTCGTCGTCGACGTCGTTGCAAACGTAACTACGTATTGCGTAGTTTCTGTTCCTTACCGTTAACTGCGGCAGAAGAACATTTAGTAAAATTAAAACGTGGCTGTGTGTTTTTTTTTCTAAGTACATAAATACTAAACTATGTTTTCAAACGATTTTATTAAATTTTCAAATATTATGGTAACTTCCGCTCATAACGTTTAAAATGCTAATAATAAATATTTACTGTTTAACTAAACTGGTTGTTATTTATTGATTTGATTGCATGCTTTCATATTCATTGAAATGAAATATCACAGTAATTAGCTATGTTACCTGTATTATGCTTTTCATTGTTTTACTATCTTAGCCCCCTACTTGTATGTGTGTGTGTAGACTAACTGCACCTGTTGAGAGGACTTAGACGTCCCTCGAGGGTACCCTAACACACACAAACTTACACTTACAAGACTTTAACACTTTACACTCACATCTACATTTGGATGGCCTCAATTAAACATGTTTGTGCTTAATAGGTCTGGTGTTCGGTATAATGGTATTCGATATAATTAAAAAGATTTATAATAAGAGGTGATCAAAATTACGTTAGGTTTTGCCGTGCAGCCAGTATACTCTCAACTTTGAATCAGAGCCAGCCGTCTTGAAACAGAAGTGAGTGAGTGAGGATAACCTTACACATACGTCTTTCAGGCTTTGTACAAGGTTTCTTAGGAAAAAGTGTTAAACATACATTTGGACTACAAGCCGGTTGTTATTTATTGATTTGATTGCATGCTTTCATATTCATTGAAATGAAATATCACAGTAATTAGCTATGTTACCTGCATTATGCTTTTCATTGTTTTACTATCTTAGCCCCCTACATGTGTGTGTAGACTAACTGCACCTGTTGAGAGGACTTAGACATCCCTCGGGGTACCCTAACACACACACACACAAACACACTTTACACTCACACCTACATTTGGATGGCCTCAATTAAACATGTTTGTGCTTAATAGGTCTGGTGTGCGGTATAATTGTATTCGATATAATTAATATGTGTCTTGAAACAGAAGTGAGTGAGTGAGGATAACCTTACACATACGTCTTTCAGGCTTTGTACAAGGTTTCTTAGGAAAAAGTGTTAAACATACATTTGGACTACAAGCCGGTTGTTATTTATTGATTTGATTGCATGCTTTCATATTCATTGAAATGAAATATCACAGTAATTAGCTATGTTACCTGCATTATGCTTTTCATTGTTTTACTATCTTAGCCCCCCTACATGTGTGTGTGTGTAGACTAACTGCACCTGTTGAGAGGACTTAGACGTCCCTCGGGGTACTCTAACACACACACACACTTACACTTACAAGACTTTAACACTTTACACTCACACCTACATTTGGATGGCCTCAATTAAACATGTTTGTGCTTAATAGGTCTGGTGTGCGGTATAATGGTATTCGATATAATTAAAAAGATTTATAATAAGAGGTGATCAAAATTACGTTAGGTTTTGCTGTGCAGCCAGTATACTCAACTTTGAATCAGAGCCAGCTGTCTTGAAACAGAAGTGAGTGAGTGAGGATAACCTTACTCACACGTCTTTCATGCTTTGTAAAAGGTTTCTTAGGAAAAAGTGTTAAACATACATTTGGACTACAAGCCGGTTGTTATTTATTGATTTGATTGCATGCTTTCATATTCATTGAAATGAAATATCACAGTAATTAGCTATGTTACCTGCATTATGCTTTTCATTGTTTTACTATCTTAGCCCCCTACATGTGTGTGTAGACTAACTGCACCTGTTGGGAGGACTTAGACGTCCCTCGGGGTACCCTAACACACACACACACACACACACACACACACACACACACACACACACACACACACACACACACACACACTTACACTTACAAGACTTTAACACTTTACACTCACACCTACATTTGGATGGCCTCAATTAAACATGTTTGTGCTTAATAGATTTTGTGTGCGGTATAATGGTATTCGATATAATTAATATGTGTCTTGAAACAGAAGTGAGTGAGTGAGGATAACCTTACACATAAGTCTTTCAGGCTTTGTACAACGTTTCTTAGGAAAAAGTGTTAAACATACATTTGGACTACAAGCCGGTTGTTATTTATTGATTTTATTGCATGCTTTCATATTCATTGAAATGAAATATCACAGTAAATAGCTATGTTACCTGCATTATGCTTTTCATTGTTTTACTATCTTAGCACCTCTACATGGGTGTGTAGACTAACTGCACCTGTTGAGAGGACTTAGACGTCCCTCGGGGTACCCTAACACACACACACTTACACTTACAAGACTTTAACACTTGACACTCACACCTACATTTGGATGACCTCAATTAAACACATGTTTGTGCTTAATAGGTCTGGTGTGTAGTATAATGGCATTCGATATAATTAAAATAATTTATAATAAGAGTTGATCGAAATTATGATAGGTTTTGCTGTGCAGCCAGTATACTCTCAACTTTGAATCAGAGCCAGCCGTCTTGAAACAGAAGTGAGTGAGTGAGGAAAACCTTATACATACGTCTTTCAGGTTTTATACCAATGTTTCTTAGGAAAAAGTGTTAAACATACATTTAGCCTTTATACAAGACATGGTCAGAGTCCGCCATCTTGAAACGGAAGTGAATGAGGATAACATTGCCCATACATCTTTCAGGCTTTATACCAAGTTTTTTCGTACCAAATTGCAAAAAAATCGACCAATGCCTTTGATTAAAAATTCGTACATTCGACATCGTTAAAATAAAAGCCGCCATCTTGAAACCGATGTAAAAGAAGTATTAAACATACATTTGGACTTTATACAAGATATCCTCCAACTGAATTTTAAAATAATCGATCATTGCGTTTGACCAAAGCTGCGTACACTCGTCTCGTTAAACCAGAGGCTGCCATATTGTAGCATAAGTAAATGGGGAATAATCTTACACATCTCTAGGGCAGAGCCCTTGCCATGATGGAACCAAAGCTGGGCAGGCTACACGATGGCGACTGGTTGGGTACTTACTATAATGTCACCTAGGATGAACCCATGTCACGATGGAACCAAGGCTGGCCAGGGTACACGATGGCAACGGGTTGGGTACGTACCATAATGGAAATGGTTGGAAAGAGTACATGATGGAGACGGTTTAGGTACTTATCATAATGGCAAAAATGGCTGAGAAGAGTACATGATGGAGACTTTTGGGTATCATAATAGCAAAAATGGCTGGGAAGAGTACATGATGGAGACTTTTGGGTATCATAATGGCAAAAATGACTGGGAAGAGTACATGATGGAGACGGTTGGGTACTTATCATAATGGCAAAAATGGCTGGGAAGAGTACATGATGGAGACTTTTTGGGTATCATAATGGCAAAAATGGCTGGGTAGAGTACATGATGGAGACGGTTTCGGTACTTACCATAATTGCAAAAAAATGGTTGGGAAAGCTGTGATGATGGCGAAGGACTGGGTATATACTATAATGTCACCTAGGGCTGAGTATGTACCGTGATGGCACCAAATGATAGGCAAGGTACATGATGGCGACGGACTGAATACGTACCATAATGACAAAAAAATGGTTTGAAGGGTACATGATGGCGACGGGCTGGGTACATATACTATAATTTCATTTAGGTCTGAGTACGTACTATGATGGACTAAAGTTGAGCAGGGTACACGATGGAGACGAGTTGGGTACGTACCATAATGGCAAAATGGTCGGGAAAGATACATGTTGGCAACAGGTTGGCTACACACTATAATGTCACCTAGGGGTGAGCCCTTGCAATAATGGAACCAAAGCTGGGCAGGATATACGATGGCGACGGGTTGGGTGCGTACCATAAGCAAAAAATGGCTGGGAAGAGTACATGATAGAGACTGGCTGGGTACATACTATAATGTCGCTTAGGCGGAGTACGTACCATGATGGCCCCAGATGCTAGACAAAGCACACGATGGCGACGGGTTGGGTACTTACCATATTGGCAAAAATAGCCGGGAAGAGTACATGATGGCGACATGTCACCTAGGGCTAAGTAAGTAAAATGATGGCACCAAAGCTGGGCAGGATACACGATGGCGAAGGTTTGGGTACGTACTATAATGGTGAAAATGGCCTGGGAAGGGTACATGATGGCGACGGGCTGGGCACGTGTCATGATAGCACTAGATGCCAGGCAGGGTACATAATGGCGACGGGTTGGGTACGTACTGTAATGTCACCTAGGGCCGATAGTGAAAAAATATAATTCGTTTTACCTCGTGAACGCTTGTATTATGTCCGCCTTGTATTGTTTCAACGCTTCTTTCCTTCTCCACAACACGGCTGCAACTGGCCTACGCGATAATGCAGCAGTACTGCGGCTACTTGTCGACCGCAAAGCGCATGTTGCCAGCATGTGCAACAGTGCGTGTTGCCAGCATGTGCACCAGTGTATTAGCTTGATTTTTTCTATATTTTTTACAGACAAAACTCAATACTGCTGCGAACTGAAATGCTTCGTCGCGCCCGAATGCCAAGTAGACGGGCTAGCGTGCAAAATCTGCCAGTGTTTTTCCTTCTGCCATTGCCGTTGCAGAACCGTACAAATGAAATTGAATTTTGCCAGACTGTCTGTGTACAAGATAGAGTCGACGATTACGCCTGCTGCAGGAAACGATGTACCCGCTTCACGTTCTGGGCAGGGTACATGATGGCGTTCGAAAACGGGTTGCGTACGTATTATAACGGCACCAAAGTTCGAGTGGGGAGGATACATAATGGCGACAGGGCTAGGCACCTACTATAATGGCGCCCACTTGGTGGAGATAGTGGCGGTGGGCAGATGGCAACGATCCACTTCAGTCCTTGCCATAATGGAACCAAAGCTGACAGGGTACACGTTGGCGACGGGTTGGGTACGTACCATAATGACCAAAATGGCCGGGAAAGGTACACGATGTCGACGGGCTGGGTATATACTATAATGTTACCTACGGGCTGAGCTCTTGCAATGATGGAATCAAAACAGGGCAGGGTACACGATGGCGACGGGTTGGGTACGTACCATAATGGCAAAAATTGCTGGGAAGAGTATATGATAGCGACTGGCTGGGTAGATACTATAATGTCACCTAGGGCTGTGTCCTTACAATGATAGAATCAAACGAGGGCAGGGTACACGTTGGCGACGGGTTGGGTACTATCATAATGGCGAAAATGGCTGGAGATAGTACATGATGGAGACGGGTTGGGTACGTATCATAATGGCAAAAAGGCTGAGAAGAGTACATAATGGCGACGGGCTGGGTAGTTACTGTACTGTCACCTAGTTCTGAGCCTTTGCAATGATTGATATAAAGCTGAGCAGAGTATATACGATGGCAACGGGTTGGGTACGTACCATAATGACAAAAAAATGCCTGTGAAGAGTACATAATGGCGACGGGCTGGGTAGTTACTATATTGTCACCTAGTTCTGAGCCTTTGCAATGATTGATATAAAGCTGAGCAGGGTACACGATGGCAACGGGTTGGGTACGTACCATAAAGACAAAAATGGTTAAGAAAGGTACATAATGGCGACGGGTTAGGTAGTTACTATAATGTCACCTAGTTCTTAGCCTTTGTAAAGATTGAAATTAAGCTGGGCAGGGTACACGAAGACGACGGGTCGGGTACGTACCACAATGACAAAAATGCCTATGAAGAGTACATAATGGCGACGGGCTGGGTAGATACTATAATGTCACCTAGTTCTGAGCCTTTGCAATTATTGATATAAAGCTGAGCAGGGTACACGATGGCAACGAGTTGGGTACGTACCATAATGACAAAAAAATGCCTGGGAAGGGTACATAATGGTGACGGGCCTGGGTAGTTACTATATTGTCACCTAGTTCTGAGCCTTTGCAATGATTGATACAAAGTTGAGCAGGGTACACGATGGCAACGGGTTGGGTACGTACCATAATGACAAATGGCTAAGAAAGGTACATGATGGCGTAGGCTGGGTACCTACGATAATGTCACCTAGGGTTGGGTACGTACCATAATGACAAAAATGGTTAAGAAGGGTACATAATGGCGACGGGTTAGGTAGTTACTATAATGTCACCTAGTTCTTAGCCTTTGTAAAGATTGAAATAAAGCTGGGCAGGGTACACGAAGACGACGGGTCGGGTACGTACCACAATGACAAAAATGCCTGGGAAGAGTACGTAATAGCGACAGGCTGGGTACTTACTATACAGTCACCTAGATCTGAGCCTTTGTAATGATTGATATAAAGCTGAACAGGGTACACGAAGACGACGGGTTGGGTACGTACCATAATGACAAAAATGGCTAAGAAAGGTACATGATGGCGACAGGCTGGGTACTTACGATAATGTCACCTAGGGTTGGGTACGTACCATAATGACAAAAATGGCTGGGAAGGGTACACGATGGCGACGGTTTGGGTACGTACCATAATGGCAAGAAATGACCTGGAAGAGTACATGATGGCGACGTGTGGGGTACATACTATATTGTCACCAAGGGCTGAGTACGTTCCATGATGGCATCAGATGCTAGGCAAGTTACATGATGGCGAAGGGTTGGGTACGTACCGTAATGGCAATAGTGGCCGAGAAGGGTATATGATGGCGACGGGCTGGGTACATACTATAATGTCACCTAGGGCTGAGTAAGTAAAATGATGGCACCAAAGCTGGGCAGGATACACGATGACGACGGATTGGGTACGTACCATGATGACGGAAATGACCGAGCATGTACGTAATAGCGGTGGGTTGGGTACGTTCCATGATGACGAAAATGACCGAGCCTGAAACGTAATGGCGACGGGCAGGGCATGTAACACGATGGCGACAGCTGGCTAGGCACCTACATATATCATACACCATCCACGAGGGAGAGAGAGAGGCGGTCATAGATAGACTTACTTTATATGTTTATATAACACACTATCCACAGGCCCTAGTCCTGGGCTGAGCACGTAACACGATGGCGACAGCCGGCTAGGCACCTACATATATCATACACCATCCACGAGGGAGAGAAAGGCGGTCATAGATTGACGTACTTTAATTGTTTATATAACGCACTATCCGCCTGCTCGGAGTGGGCTAGGCACGTAACACGATGGCGATAGCCGGCTAGGCACTACCATACACAATCCACGAGGGAGAGAGAGGCGGTCATAGATAGACTTACTTTATATGTTTATATAACACACTATCCACAGGCCTTATTCCTGGGCTGGGCACGTAACACGATGGCGACAGCCTGCTAGGCACGTACATATATCATACACCATCCACGAGGGAGAGAGAGAGGCGGTCATAGATATACTTTATATGTTTATATAACACACTATCCACAGACCCTAGTCCTGGACTTGGCACGTAACACGATGGCAGTGGGCACGCACCGACGACGTCAGCAACGGCGAGTACCGTTACAACGGGCCAGCTGCGGGCCGAATTCGCTTCCATCACGTCGGCAGCTGGTTGGGAAGGGTACATGATGGCTACGGGCTGGGTACATACTATAATGTCACTTAGGGCTGAGTACGTACCATGATGGCACCAAAGCTGGGCAGGGTATACGATGGCGACGGGTTGGGTACGTACCATGATGACGGAAATGACCGAGCATGATACGTAATGGCGACGGGCTGGGCACGTACCATGATGGCACCAGATGCTAAGCATGGTACATGATGGCGACGGGTTGGGCACGTACCACGATTGCTGGGAATGTTGCGACCACAGATAGGGCTTGTACCATGATGATGATGTGATTAGACAGCGAACATTATCTAACAGGTTGGGTACGTACCGTGATGACGGAAATGGCCGTGCACGGTACATAATGGTAATGGGCTGGTCACGTACCATGATAGCACCAAAGGATTGACAAGGTACATGATGACACTAGAGAGAGAGAGAGAGAGAGAGAGAGAGAGGCTAGACAGCGAACATGATGGCGACGGGTTGGTACGTACCATGACCAACCTGGGGCTACCATGACCAACGGCGGGGGCTAGGCAGAGAAGAGATGGCGGCGGAGAGAGAGAGAGAGAGAGAGAGAGAGAGAGAGAGGGGAGAGAGAGAGGTCGTAGAATGAAGTACTTTATATGTTTATATAACGCGCTATCCACAGGCCCCGGGCACGTAACACGATGGCGGCGATGGAGAGAGAGAGAGAGAGAGATCAGAGAGAGACTTACTTTATATGTTTATATAACGCGCCATCCACAGGCCCGGGGCACGTAACACGATGGCGGCGGCCATAGAATGAAGTACTTTATATGTTTATATAACGCACTATCCACATGTTTATATAACACACTATCCACAGGCCCTGGGGCACGGATGGCGGCGGCCATAGAATGAAGTACTTTATATGTTTATATAACGCACTATCCACCGTCTCAGGGCGGGCTAGGCACGTACCACGACGGCGATTCGATCGGGCAAACCCGAGCGGAATCGGTGTTCGTTTCATATATCTCGAATCGCACTAATTTCCCAAGACGCTCCCGTGGTACAGTGGTTATAGCGTGCGCCTCACACGCGCAACGTCCCCGGTTCGAGCCTTGCCAGAAACGCGCAACTTTTTTCGATTAATTAATATTCACCGGCGGGTCGGGTACGTAACACGATGGCGGCGGAGGAATTCGGTTAGCTTTTCGAACTACTAGTAATTCTGCATTTAGAATCATTTTTTTTTTTTTTTGTGGTGTTAACGTCAGACTATTGTGCACACTTGGGCTAATGCAGACGATGGGATGATTTAAAGCGTATGAAAATGCCAAGCCCTGGCCGGGAATCGAACCCGGGTCCTCGGGGAAAACGCAGTCGTGTTCAGCTTAAAACTGATTGTACGAAATAAAATCATTGAAAAAAGTAATTAATTTTATGTTGGCAGTGAAGATACAAATAACTGACAAAATCATTTGATAACCCAAGAAAGGCGGTTCGTAACGGATTTTTGAAAAATGTGAGAGAGGGAACATTTTCAACTCACCTTGAACAGTTTTGATATTTTAAATTAGACCCGAGATATGCGAGCTTAAGTCGGGTGTTTATCAGTTCCGACAAAACGGAAGCGGAAACTGAAAATTAGTGATCAGTGCGCATTTCATTGTGTTTAAAGTATTTCTCAGCGAGTAACGAACTGCATGAGAGAAAGGAAATTGCCATCAAACGTATTCCAGACTCTAGCGGTAGGTACGCTGCACATTTCACGTTTCCGATTCTAGCCCTTACAATGATAATTATTCCCGTTACTGATTTTCCAGTGGAAATTCACCGACGCACCACTTCACCCCGAGGACCCGGGTTCGATTCCCGGCGAGGGCTTGGCATGCACATTTCACGTTTCCGATTCTAGCCCTTACAATGATAATTATTCCCGTTACTGATTTTCCAGTGGAAATTCACCAACGCACCACTTCACCCCGAGGACCCGGGTTCGATTCCCGGCGAGGGCTTGGCATGCACATTTCACGTTTCCGATTCTAGCCCTTACAATGATAATTATTCCCGTTACTGATTTTCCAGTGGAAATTAACCAACGCACCACTTCACCCCGAGGACCCGGGTTCGATTCCCGGCGAGGGCTTGGCATTTTCATACGCTATAAATCATCCCCATCGTCTGCATTAGCCAAAGTGTGCACAATAGTCGGACGTTAAACTAAAAAAAAAAACCAACGCACCACGCCGTTGAGATGAAAGTTTACTTAAGCGTTATAAAAAAACTGCATCGTATTCCTTTACTTCTACAATGCGCATATTAAATAATACCAACTTTATCATCGAGAGCTAGACGAAGTTAGACCGCAATAACAGCGGATATTAACATCGGTGATGTTGGCAGAACTGCTAAGCGGGAATATTTCGACCGACATTATTAATATTAGAGAATGGAAGCGGGCGGGGGCTCGGACAAAACTCATCAGAAATGGCTTACAGCCCCGAATAACTTGGCACTTTAAAGTCTGAGCTTGTTCGGATATTAGCGGCTTTAATGTTAGGCCTGATCGTAAGTATAACTTCGAGTTAACTGTATAACTGCGAGTTATTACAAAATGGCGATTAGACCTGCTGGTGTATTTTGTTGAAATTATTTTCTAATTGTGCACTCAAGTTCAAGAATACGTATTGGCTATTTAGGTATAATACAGGATTAAGTAATAAATTACTTTATACAATCAAAGTCTTAGGCCGGTGTGAAGTTATGGACTGTGAATCGGGGATGCGCCAAGAGAAGTAATATAAAGAGAGTTTAGGTTATTCAAGACAAAATACTTCGGATAACAGTAAATGCACCGTGGTATACGCAATGAAAATATTCACAGAGACCTTTGAGTGAATACCATTGTTGATGATGCAGTAGCAACTAAGCATGAAAAACGACTCCATACTAGAGGTGGGCGTTTCTGCTATTTTTACAAAACGTCAACAAACTGTTTGTTGAGGAAAAAAGCTACTTTTTAAAACAGTTGCAAAAAAACAGGTTTAGAAAACTGAAACTCAAAGTTGTATTAGCAGCTAAAACATAAAGCACATACGTTCAGTTTTCTAAGACTACTTTTTCGTTCCCATTACCACCATGTCCTTAAATTGTTTTTGGGTGTAAAGCATTTAAAAAGGATAAAAATAATCCTTGTAAGTGTAGTAATAATTAAATTACATTATCAAAACGTAATAATTATGTATGCCATTTTATACTTACAAAATGCAATGAATTTCTAATAGAAGCATTATTTTTTTTACGTAAAAATAAAATAGTCCTTTGCATATTTACCAAAATGCAAACGATTTAGAATATTTTTAGTTGATTAAAAAATATTGACGATTGATAATAAATATAAAAAAATATGTTTAAATAAAATTAGGCTCTGTATCTACAAAATGTGAGAGGTTGTTACTACAACTCGCAACAAAATAGAGATAAACGTTGACATTGACCAAATAGTTCTTACTTCACTACAAGCAACAAGCAACTTTGGAATAAAGGGAAAAAGCATAAAAGCAGGTAGAAGAAAAGCAGTTAGCAGGAAAACAGTTTTAGCGCTTGCGGCACCGTTCGAATACAACAGTCCGTTCCTTGTTTAACAACTGTTTTTTGCAAAACAGTTGAAAAAGCAGTTTGTTTGTCGTTTATAGAAAAGCAGTTTTTTTAACAGTTTGGCGTTTTCTGCTCCACCACTACTCCATACCCATACTAATGTTAGTGTTCAGCAAATGCTAGCACATAGGAGTTCAGAACGAAGACTGCGTAGGACTATAGATCAGTCGCTTAGAATACTATTGGACAGAGAAAATATGTGCGAGTGAGAGGTCGAGTCCTCACTCTCTCACCACAGCTTCCTCCTGTTTGTCATTATTGCTGAGTGGTATCAGTTCTCAGCTGATAAAATAACACTTTAAGCAGTTAGCAGACGCCTGTGTCACTGGACGGTTGAAGCTGACCGTATCATATAATATATTTTCTAATAATTTATTTAATCCCAGTGGGGGTTAGTAGTTTAGATCTTGGTGCAATTAGTACAGTGTTAGAGCTATATTTTATTTAGTATTTTCAAAACTGACCACGTTAATACTAGGTGGTATCTGTGGAACAGGTATTTGGATTAGGTACGTCTACGTAATTGAAACTGGTATACATAGTATCGGTAACACTTAGCAGGCTACGACCCACGACTGGTGTAAAGTCAGGGGAGAAGTGTTAAGTGTGCGTGTCGTAGTTAAGATCTGCCTCCTTCAGTATTTTAGTAAACAACAATTTTGTGGACCTGTACTTAGACTGGGATTTGTAGAGGGGATCGGGAATAGAGGAACTTATTTTAGAAATAGCTAAAGAACGCACCAATCGGAGTGAAGTTATTGCTTACGGAAGATAGAGATGGTGCGCCGGGAAAGCAATCTAGTGAGAAATGTAGAAGTTAACTTAATTTTGAACCAGAATGAGTTTTTGTTACGGGAATGTTGGCGACTAGTTTCGCAGGCGTAGGCAGTTGGTACCCGGGAAGGAAGTGCTGGGATTTAGCGTAGTAGTGCGTTTGATGTTTAGCACCAATCAGAGTGAAGTTATTGTTTACGGAAGATAGAGGTGGTGGAGTCTAGTGAGAAATTTGGAAGTTAATTTTGAACCAGAATGAGTTTTTGTTACGGGAATGTTGGCGACTAGTTTCGCAGGCGTAGGCAGTTGGTACCCGGGAAGGAAGTGCTGGGATTTAGCGTAGTAGTGCGTTTGATGTTTAGCACCAATCAGAGTGAAGTTATTGTTTACGGAAGATAGAGGTGGTGGAGTGTAGTGAGAAATTTGGAAGTTAATTTTGAACCGGAATGAGTTTTTGTTACGGGAATGTTGGCGACTAGTTTCGCAGGCGTAGGCAGTTGATACCCGGGAAGGAACTGCTGGGATTTAGCGTAGCAGTGCGTTTGATGTTTAGCACCAATCAGAGTGAAGTTATTGTTTACGGAAGATAGAGGTGGTGGAGTGTAGTGAGAAATTTGGAAGTTAATTTTGAACCGGAATGAGTTTTTGTTACGGGAATGTTGGCGACTAGTTTCGCAGGCGTAGGCAGTTGATACCCGGGAAGGAAGTGCTGGGATTTAGCGTAGTAGTGCGTTTGATGTTTAGCACCAATCAGAGTGAAGTTATATATTTACGGAAGATAGAGGTGGTGGAGCGTAGTGAGAAATTTGGAAGTTAATTTTGAACTGGAATGAGTTTTTGTTACGGGAATGTTGGCGACTAGTTTCGCAGGCGTAGGCAGTTGATACCCGGGAAGGAAGTGCTGGGATTTAGCGTAGTAGTGCGTTTGATGTTTAGCACCAATCAGAGTGAAGTTATATGTTTACGGAAGATAGAGGTGATGGAGTCTAGTGAGAAATTTGGAAGTTAATTTTGAACCAGAATGAATTTTTGTTACGGGAATTTTGGCGACTAGTTTCGCAGGCGTAGGCAGTTGATACCCGGGAAGGAGGTGCTGGGATTTAGCGTAGTAGTGCGTTTGATGTTTAGCACCAATCAGAGTGAAGTTATATGTTTACGGAAGATAGAGGTGGTGGAGTGTAGTGAGAAATTTGGAAGTTAATTTTGAACCGGAATGAGCTTTTGTTACGGGAATGTTGGCGACTAGTTTCGCAGGCGTAGGCAGTTGATACCCGGGAAGGAAGTGCTGGGGCTTAGCGTAGCAGTGCGTTTGATGTTTAGCACCAATCAGAGTGAAGTTATATGTTTACAGAAGATAGAGGTGGTGGAGTCTAGTGAGAAATTTGGAAGTTAATTTTGAACCAGAATGAGCTTTTGTTACGGGAATGTTGGCGACTAGTTTCGCAGGCGTAGGCAGTTGGTACCCGGGAAGGAAGTGCTGGGATTTAGCGTAGTAGTGCGTTTGATGTTTAGCACCAATCAGAGTGAAGTTATTGTTTACGGAAGATAGAGGTGGTGGAGTCTAGTGAGAAATTTGGAAGTTAATTTTGAACCAGAATGAGCTTTTGTTACGGGAATGTTGGCGACTAGTTTCGCAGGCGTAGGCAGTTGATACCCGGGAAGGAAGTGCTGGGGCTTAGCGTAGCAGTGCGTTTGATGTTTAGCACCAATCAGAGTGAAGTTATATGTTTACAGAAGATAGAGGTGGTGGAGTCTAGTGAGAAATTTGGAAGTTAATTTTGAACCAGAATGAGCTTTTGTTACGGGAATGTTGGCGACTAGTTTCGCAGGCGTAGGCAGTTGGTACCCGGGAAGGAAGTGCTGGGATTTAGCGTAGTAGTGCGTTTGATGTTTAGCACCAATCAGAGTGAAGTTATTGTTTACGGAAGATAGAGGTGGTGGAGTCTAGTGAGAAATTTGGAAGTTAATTTTGAACCGGAATGAGTTTTTTGTTACGGTAATGTTGGCGACTAGTTTCGCAGGCGTAGGCAGTTGGTACCCGGGAAGGAAGTGCTGGGATTTAGCGTAGTAGTGCGTTTGATGTTTAGCACCAATCAGAGTGAAGTTATTGTTTACGGAAGATAGAGGTGGTGGAGTCTAGTGAGAAATTTGGAAGTTAATTTTGAACCGGAATGAGTTTTTGTTACGGTAATGTTGGCGACTAGTTTCGCAGGCGTAGGCAGTTGGTACCCGGGAAGGAAGTGCTGGGATTTAGCGTAGTAGTGCGTTTGATGTTTAGCACCAATCAGAGTGAAGTTATTGTTTACGGAAGATAGAGGTGGTGGAGTCTAGTGAGAAATTTGGAAGTTAATTTTGAACCGGAATGAGTTTTTGTTACGGTAATGTTGGCGACTAGTTTCGCAGGCGTAGGCAGTTGGTACCCGGGAAGGAAGTGCTGGGGCTTAGCGTAGCAGTGCGGTTGGTGTTAGCTTAGTTACCGATTGTTTGAATATGGCTTATGATAATAAATTGTTAACAGAACTATGGATTACGTCACAGAATAAACAATTTGATCTAACACGCGCCGGAGTTTGTTTCAATGTCAAATCCTTAGATCAGGATTACCGTTTATCCGCACGCGTCGATATCAAAGATAACACGTTGATTCTGACCTATTGTAATAAAAATGGCTTAGCGTCTAGCCCGACTGTACGAGTCCATTGAATCACATGTGCTGATGAAACAATACGATCAGATGTCAGACGATAACAAGCACCGCTCGGACCGCAATCAATGCCGCGTGCGCCGTGACACGTGACTACAAAGAAATGGGCGTGGTCATAGAAATCTCCCGCAGCGCTCCGCGTGGGCAAATCTCTAACGAGGATGTAAATAGTAGCGTGGGCGGCTGACTAATATATAGCTACGGGCTGTATATAATAGTGCAATATGTTTAATATGTACTGTAGTGGGTTGTAGGCGTGCTGAGCGAAGTTCTCGGCGGGGTTGCTGATTGGACGCGTGTCAGGAGGGAACTAGAAGTCTGACTTTAATCAGTACCTTGTGATTGCCATTATTGCTCTTTTTGCGACCCACTCGGCCCAGCTGTGTTTTTTGGAAATTTCTCTACCGAAATCGTGTAGCTTAGATTTTCCCACGATTTTAAGAAAAAGTTGAATGTGTGATGATCGCTTAAAAAAGCGAACATGAGTTTTCGAATATTGTTTTCCGGTCAGCTGAGTCCAAACAGGGTTTTTTTATTGGATCGTGTATTCCGTGTCTATGTACATCACTATTAATTTGGCGTGTAGGTTTGATTTACCTATGTAAACATCCTTTTCCGGTCTAAGCACCTACATATTGAATTTTCTCATTTTTTGCTTTACGATTTTGATAAAATTTTGCAAAATTATAGTTCGTTAGTAGCCATATTGGTCGCTGTATACTTGAAAATCTAGTTAAATATCTGAAAACGCTAAACAAAAATCTGTCAAAATCTAAGAAATCTTATGTAAAATCAAAATATTGTAAAATCGGACAAATTTCTTAAATCGGTTTTCAGATTTTGCACATCTATTCGTAACCAAAGTTAGGTTATTTAAATTTTAAACATATAAGAGTTCACCGAGAGTGAATAGAATAAACAAATTCTTTACGGTGGTCAGGGTATATTGTAGGGTTTTCTGGATTTAGGTCTACTCGTGAACCATGCACTTTTTTATTTTAAATTTGCTACGGTCAAGTCTTATTAGCATATTTTGACAAGTATGGCCGATTTCCTGGTTGTTCAATGCTTTTCATTCAGACTTTTGGGATATATATATAGCAACACATACATTTGTTTTTGGTCTCAACAAAAGTTGAATTGAATTGAGGAAAAAGTTTGCCAGTTACGTGCAAACCAAGAATTTCGACTTCGTTACGTCGAAAGTCATCAAAGTCGATTATTCTTTTCGTCATAAGCGATAAGCACAACTACAAAGACGGGCAGACATTCAAGTTGAAATACTTTTGTGAAATTTGTATATTTAAAAACGGATATATTCATCGAAATGTTAATATAATTTTTTTCACAACTATCTTTTTTCATTCATTTTAAGAGCCGCCTCGATGTCCTTAGTTGATAGAGTACTTGGCTTTCACCCCGAGGACCCGGGTTCGATTCCCGGCCAGGGCTTGGCATTTTCGTACGCTATAAATCATCCCATCGTCTGCGTTAACCCAAGTGTGCACAATAGTCGGACGTTAAACACACAAAAAAAATCGTGTATTAAGAAAGCGAACTCAAAGTTTTAGAGCGTATCGCATCAGAAAATTTTAGCGAGGAAAATGATCAGTCATAGTTTCGCTATATTTTGTAAACGTTCACAAAACGTATTTCTCGTCAGCGAAACAGCTGCGTGCGCTCAATACTTGCGCGTCACTTAAAACGCCGACAAAAACGTTCAAATAAACCGATAATAATTTTAACGCCAAAGTTTACTTTCTTAAATCCCCCAAGCCAGATGTAGCTAATGGGTTGAGGCTAATATCTCCTTCCCGCGGAAAGAACAGCTGTTTCTCGTAAAGTTTACGCGGGAAGACTGCGTGCCCGATCGCAACTCACGAGCCAACGTAATTTACTTTCACTGCGTACTACTACTTCATTCTCGACTCTTTTCACTTTTTCAGGGTTTTTTTTTGTTAGTAAATTTCTATATTTATTCGTTTTTTTACATATATGTATACATCTGTTTGTGTAAAGTTGTTTTAAATATTTGTAAATCTCAAAAAAATATCTATTTTTAAAAATGTTGGACGATTTAGAATTTAATTAATTTCAACTATAAATATATACAAGGCAGAATTACAAATTAAAGAGTTGCAGAAGCAAGCCATTAAAGTAGGTCTCCGAATCTCATTTGAGAAAACCAAAATACTAACGAATATTAAAAATGCACCACGACATCTGGGAGTCGGTAGTCATAAAATCGAGAGAGTTGACCACTTCAAATATCTGGGTGAATGGATCAGCTGGAACGCCTTAGAAAAGAGAGCATTGGAATCCAGGATGTGTAAAATGGAATTGGCGTTTCAATTAACCAAAGAGGTGTATAACAAGAAATCGCTATCCTGGAATTCCAAACTTAAGCATTATAAAACTGTGATCAAACCAGAGGCTTTATATGCATCTGAAACTCTTACACTCAATAATAAGGGATTACTGGACAACCTGGAGAAGAAGGAAAGAAAGTTAGTAAGGAAGATATTGGGCCAAAACTTTAGAAATAATGAAGTTGATTTCTAATAAAAACCTGTATCTCAAAATCGAGAGGCTCTCAGATAGCATGAGGAAAAGACGACTTAGTTTTTATGGCCATATTAGTAGGATGAACAGCAGTAGACTTACTAGGCGGATCTTTGCTTTCTTCAGAGATCGGAAAACGAAGAGTAATTGGTTCAGGCGGGTCCAGGAGGACTTAACTGAACTGGCGATATCAGATGAGATGATTGACGATGTACTTAAACTGCGAAAACTTTTACATAATGAAAACCTAAGGTTCCAAGAAAAACCAACATCTAAAAGGGGCGGGGCAGTCTCGGATGAAAGAAGGAAGGCAGCCTCGGATAGAATGAAGCAGTATTGGATACAGCGAAAGGCAGCTAACGCACATCAAAGTAATTGATTTGGCGTACCCCAAAGTGGGTGATCCGGATGAAGAAGAAATATATACAAATTTGGATGAATTTTGATTTCATTTTGGGGCGTTACAAGGAAAAGTTGTATGTGCCCTCGGCTGAAGTGTTACTATGATAGTAACTTGGGAAATTTGCTGAAATATTGTATATTGTCAGACTCGATCTGTGACTTTTGTTGTTTATTAAAAAAGTTTATAGGCTAATTGTTTGACGGAAGCAGTAACTCTATTTCAATCTAATTTGAGTTGGAAAAAATCGTTACGATATTTTGTTAATATGCAAAAATGACCGCCTTCCTGAGTCATAATTACAATCTTTGTTTCGAATGTCCTGACCACTGGAACGGAAGACTTATAGACAGACAAACCTCCTAAAGTCACGGAACTGTCTAATCAGCATTAAGTAAAAACAATTAAAGGAAAACAAACAAACAAACAAAAACAAAAAAATATCTCTAAATCAAACAAATATTTTGTTTCGTCTGTATTTACACTGTGTAAACTGCTTAGTCAACTTTCGTTTTAACTAGACTGATACGAAAACACATAAAAGTCGTATTGACATTGCAGGCGTGCGTGTATGCGCGCGTGTGTGAGCTATGAATTAGGGTGGCGATGCAAGGGAGGAAGTACGCCCCCTGACCAGGTCATCCGCTCGCTCGTAAATCTGTTCCGCTGAACTGGGCGCAACAAGCCCACCCCCAAAAAAGAAAATAAAAAACTGGACTAACGGGAAAGGGTACCAATGCAGCCCCGGCGTAGATCTAACTGTTACAAAGATACAGTGGATGTTGTGCGTAGACTAGTTAGCGTAAGTCCGTGTTATGCGTTCGGTCAGTAATCGGTTTTAAGCCGATTGTTTTGGCTATTAGTTTTCAATGATTTACGTTTGGCGTAAATGAATTTGGCTTTTGATTATTTCACTTCCGGAATGCGGTGATATAACTTTTGGCATATGTTGATTTGTTTTTCGGTGTTCGATAATTTTACTTTTGACATACAGGTAATAAAAAGCTGAGATATGCTTCTTCCGTAAAAAAAATATTATTCGTGCACATTTTGTGTCCTCCACTTACACCTTTTTGACACATTAAGCTAAGATTTACGAATGACCCTAAATAACCAAAAACCGGAAATATTGAAAAGTTTTATAACGAATATAGGCTAATAACTGCTTTTGCAACTTTGTATATTTTTTTTATCAGACTAAAATGTCTATGATACCATTAGATTAGATTAGATTCAAACTAGAGGTAAGGATAATACAACCCCGGGCACTGCGATCAACAGACCTATTGTGCAACTAAACCTCTTGGGTACTAGTTTAGCAGACTGATGTCCTTAGTAAACTCCAACAATCCACTGACTAGCTCGCTCTGGTGAAGACCAAAAACACCTAGCCTCCTACCAGCAAGAGCTTTACAATCAAGGAGTAGGCTATGTGTTCTGCAGTCTCCTCCTCTTTTCTGCACAACCTACACCATGGTACCTATCCTGTTCACGTGCACCCTCAGATCACAGTGTACCATGATTTTCCTGAGTTGTGCTTTGCCCAAGACGTCTGCTACTTCTTTATGTCCTCCATATGGAACCATGCTTAAGAGGCACTTACTATAGAAACACCCATGAAGGTTATATGATACCATTACAACCATTAACTGCAAATATCTGCACACTTTAAGGTGGTATGTTCGAGACTACAGTTACTGCAGTAAGCCTATTGTACTTTTTCTTAACGCCGGATCATAATGAATCGGGCGAGATGGGAATCGGACGAGATGGGGATCGGACGAGAAGGGAATCGGACGAGATGGGGATCGGATGAGAGGGAAATCGGACGAGAGGGGAATCGGACGAGAGGGGAATCGGACGAGAGGGGAATCGGACGAGAGGGGAATCGGACGAGAGGGGAATCGGAAAAGATGGGAATCAGAAGAGAGGGGAATCGGACGATAGGGAAATCAGACGAGATGGGAATCGGACGAGAGGAGAATCGGACAAGAGGGGAATCGGACGAGATGGGGATCGGACGAGATGGGAATCAGTCGAGATGGGGATCGGACGAGAGAGGAATCGACGAGATGGGGATCGGATGAGAGGGGAATCAGACGAGAGGGGAAACGGACTAAATGGGAATCGGACGAGATGGGGATCGGACGAGAGGGGAATCAGACGAGATGGGGATCGGACGAAAGGGGAATCGACGAGATGGGGATCGGACGAGAGGGGAATCGACGAGATGGGGATCGGATGATAGGGGAATCAGACGAGAGGGGAAACGGACTAGATGGGAATCGGACGAGATGGGGATCGGACGAGAGGGGAATCAGACAAGATGGGGATCGGACGAGATGGGAATCGGACGAGAGGGGAATCGACGAGATGGGGATCGGACGAGAGAGGAATCGACGAGATGGGGATCGGATGAGAGGGGAATCAGACGAGAGGGGAATCGGACGAGATGGAAATCAAACGAGAGGGGAAATCAGACGAGATGGAGAGGTACCCACATTTTAGTATAACAATAGTTTTGAACCACTATTATTTTAGATTTTATAATTTCTTTTGACTTCAATAACTTCCTTTTAGCTTTCATTATCTCAGATTTGGGAGAAAGCAGTATTTTAAAACACACTTTTCGATCACACGTTAAGGAAGTATCTTCAGGGCACTGTGTAAATTTTATCTCAACCTATGATAAATCTATTAGAAAACACTAAGTATAGCCGCCACACAAAGAACCAGTGCGGTCAATACGTCACCGTGTAGGCCAGTAAATACTGCTATATGAGTGCGCATGCTGTACGGACCACCCTGTGTAATTACTTTTAATTAATGGCCCGATAAATGGCTACAGTTTCAGGGGTGTCTTTGCTCTAGACTTGTGAAACGTTCAGACGCTTCTAATGGTACGGCTTACAACTCTTCAATGTCTGGAAGAGTTGAATACGTGCGAATTTAACACGGAAAGAGGACTTGTTATTTTCTGTTATGTTTGCGGTAGTGATTATGTAAATTATTATTAATCAGGTATAATTATAATTTTGGACAAACACGAGATTAACGTATACTTTAAACAATAAAAACTTCGACACTACTATTAGACTATTAATATAATCGAAAAAATGTTAAATCCATAAGTAACAACATTAATTTTATTCAAAAGTAAAGTTACATTTTGGTCACTCATTTAACAAAAGAGTAGTTTTTTTTATTTTAAGGCGAAAAGCACATTGAGGCTATTAGCGCCTCCCTAAATGTAAGTGTGAGTGTAAAGTGTTAAGGTTGTAAGTATAGTGTTGTAAGTGTAAGTGTGTGTTAGACTCGGGTACCGCGAGGGACGTCTAAATCCTTTCAATAGGTTAGGTTATTTAGTTTTTTAGTTATTACCGCAGGTTAGGTTATTAGTTATAAAAATTATAATGATTATTAACACTATTGACAAAGATATTGACAAATTACCTGCTGACATACTGCCTGCTGCAATAAGCAACAAAGAATGTAGAACAGGCAGTTGAAATAAAACATGGTGAAGAAGTAGGGCGTGGACAGTCGATTCCGAGGGGACCGGAAAGTCGGTAGATTCTGGGAGACAGTCGATTCTGTGGAGACCCGAAGGGCTGTACGTCGGGATACACTAGAGAGCATCCCAGCCAGGCGGTGCTGGGAATCGGCGAATCGGCAATAAATGTACGAGGTGTGTTCAGAAAGTAACGAGAATTTAAATTTTTTGAACAAAATATTTATTTATTCTTCTACATTGATGTTGTCGCCTTCAAAATAGTCCCCATTGGAGATTATGCACCTGTGCCAACGCTTCTTCCAATCCTCGAAACACTTCTCAAACTCGATCTTTGAGATAGCCTTTAGTTCTTTCAGCGATGCGCTTTTAATGTCACCTACATTAAACATGATCCAATCGATATGCGAACATCATCAGCGACCTCTCAAATTGTGATTCGGCGATTGTTCATAACCATTTCTTTCACTTTATCCACGTTTTCATCGGTTGTTGATGTGCTGTGGCGTCCAGGGCGTTCGTCATCTTCAACGTTTTCACGACCTTCTTTGAAACGCTTATACCACTCGTAAATTCTTGCTTTATTCATAGCAGACTCACCATAGGCCTTTGTTAACATTTCACACACTTTGTTACACTTTATTTCATTTTTTACGCAAAATTTGATACAAATTCTTTGATCCATTTCTTTTAACAAACGAAAATCGCCGAGCTCATAAAAACACTAACCTTAGTGGCTGTCACAGACAAAGTCAACAATGAAAACAGCTGAAAGTTTTATCATACTTCAAGGGCATGTATACCAACACAATAAAAAAAAATGTTTGACTATCGGACTCTCCAAGCCAGCGAAATTTAAAAATTCTCGTTACTTTCTGAACACACCTCGTAAGTACACAAAATTTGCGTACACTTCTTCCCCTTTTCACTTTTTGCTTTAAATACATTAGGATATATTTTGGGGGAACATTTTTAAAGAATAATAAAATATTGTTCATGCTTGGTGTTGTCATCAACCGTACTTGTAGAAGTTTAAGATAAAAGAAATGTAACAGGTTTAAATATATTAAAGGATTTTTTTATTGAACCACCGGTAATTAATTCTTTAGACGACCCGAGAAGGAGAAATCCCGAATCCCTAACACTACTATAAAATACTTAAATTAGCATTGTATTTTAGATAGTGTTTCATTTTCGTTTTTCCCATATACTACCGCGTATTGGATTTTATTAATTTCTCGGGTATTGTTATGCGAAAACGTTGCGTGATTACTCACAAAACAGAACTTTTATTCCAATAGGTTGGAAACATTGCACAGTTTCGTCCACTTATTAGGCTCTGTACCGAGTAACGTACGCGCATCGCGTGTCGTAAAAAGAACTGTTTCGCGAAGAACTGTTGCATCGTAAAAGAACTGTCGTGGAAACAAGAAAGAATCGTATATTGTATGCGTGCGTTCGGCCGCGGTTGATTAATGTTGGGGATTCCGCCTGGTTTAATGAAAAGAAAACTGTAATATCCAGACAAAGTAAATTAGGATAGCGTGAACTCGTGCGTCACGCCACAACTCCGGCAGTTAACTCCAGCTGTGCTGACGTAAGGTAAAAACCTGGCAACTCCTTAAAGATAACTCCGTCCGATCTAATTACTGTACTTACCGCAAACTTTTCCTTCGCGTTGGGTTTTTTTTCTAAGTCGCACTGTGCGCATGCGTGTTCCCCACTCGGTCGGACTGATTGTTCGGACTTTTGAGACGGTCGTTTTAACTCCGAGCGTCGGCGCATGTTTTTTCCAAGGCTGTTACCGCTATCTTTTTTGTATTAGTATGAGAGTAGTTGAGATAGGCGGTTACGTTTTGGCACCGATAGGAGCTGATCCTTCGATCGTGGACCGATAGGGCTAATTCGCGATATAGGGCAGGCGGTAATCAACATTTAGTTTCCATATCCGTGTAATGTTCCTATAAGTAATGTAGTCTTCCCTAAAATGTGTAGTGCTATCGTGGTGCAAAAACCATGAATTATTTTTCCACAGATCCGGGCGTTTTTTTCGGATTGCTTCACACAAACGGCGTTGAACTTGTAGGTAGTACTCCTTATTGACCGTTTCACCTGGTGGCAGGAATTCATGATGCACTATGCCATTAATATCGAAGAACACAGTGAGCATAATCTTCACGTTCGACCGCACTTGTCGAGCCTTTTTCGGTCTTGGCGAACCAGATGCCTCCACTGGGATGATTGAGCCTTAGTTTCGACGTCATATCCGTAAACCCATGTTTCGTTACCTGTTATAATACGTTTCAGTAATTCTGCATCGTCGTTGACTTCATTTAGTGACTCCTGAGTAACTTCCATTCGCCGCTGTTTTTGTTCAAAATTCAATAATTTTGAACGAATTTTGCTGCCACGCGTTTCATACACAAAACACTGGAAACAATGTCATGACATGATCCAATCGATATGCCAAGATAATCAGCGACCTTTCTAATTGTGATTCGGCGATTGTTCATAACCATTTCTTTCACTTTATGCACGTTTTCATCGGTTGTTGATGTGCTGGGGCGTCCAGGGCGTTCGTCATCTTCAACGTCTTCACGGCCTTCTTGGAAACGTTTATACCATTCGTAAATTCTTGCTTTACTCATAGCAGACTCACCATAGGCCTTTGTTAACATTTAACACATTTTGTTACACTTCATTTCATTTTTACGCAAAATTTGATACAAATTCTTTGATCCATTTCTTTTAACAAACGAAAATCGCCGAGCTCATAAAAACACGTCTAAACTTAGTGGCTGTCACAGGCAAAGTCAACAATGAAAACAGCTGGAAGTTTTATCATACTTCAAGGGCATGTATACCAACATAATAAAAAAAAATGTTTGACAATCGGACTCTCCAAGCCCGCGAAATTAAAAAATTCTCGTTACTTTCTCAACACACCTCGTATTAATCAAACTGAATGAAAGTACAGTCTAATAAATTTATTATTAATTGATGCTTCGTTATATCTTAAAAAAAAATCTATGAATGCAATATTTAAAGTGATCTAATTAGGCCTAATTATTTAACTTACGCATATTTAAATATAATTTATTTATTGTTCCCTTGTTTGTTTCAATAAGGATTGTTGTAATTGGAAATATTAGAAATGAAAATCTTAATCTGTCATCGGTTCGTTACAGGTAGTAGTAGTTATAGTCAGAAGGTGATAGTTACGAATAAAACAGACAGATCAGGAAAGCAACGTTAATACTTATAAGTGTTCTAAAGCCCAACACGAGAGTGGTCCAAGTAATCTGGTTCGGCCAAACATTCCTGGCTGTGTTATGATTTATGTTGAAATATTTGCCGGGTGGGCAGTCACGTGATTAACAGCTGGCGTGTAGGAGCCGCCGACACGGGCTGTATACAACACGATCTTGTAAACAGTTCAATCATTCCTTCGAGATATTCAATGATTCGAATGAAGAGGCGGCAGTCGGCGAACGTGAATGATTCCTTGTAAATTCACGACCACCTGTATTAGTCACGCAAACAGTGGAAATCTCAGTTCGAAAACAATTGACGGATTAATTGTATGGTGAAAAAACTTACAAACTTTCAATTGTTTCGTCAAAAAGCACTTGAAGTGGTTTTAACTTTTAAAAATTGCAATCGATTTTGTGCAGTGTGGTCGCTTATTATGATTCGTAACGCGGTGAGTGTATCGAATTTGACGTAACAGAAATGTATGCAAATCCGGAGTAAATCAGACGACAAACATGACGGTGGTCGGGATTTTTTTTGTTTTTTTCCAATTTATTTAAAAAGCAATAATACACAGATGAATTAAAGGAAATAGCTGAAAAACAGAGCTGCAGATCTCGTTCGCAAAAACAGAGCTCATAAGTACCAGCAAGAATTACACAAAGTAAACTGTAAAGACGAAATATGGGCGAGTAAAGGTCGCAAAACGGTTTAAATATCTCGGAGAGATCATCAGCAACAACGGAAGTGCTAAGGAGGCAATGGAAAACAGGAAGCTTCTATTGGAAAGACTAAACTTCGCCACTAAAGATGTATATAACAAAAAGAACTTGTCCATTAACGCAAAGATAAGGCACTATAATGCTGTGGTAAAACCCGTGATCTTGTATGGCGTGGAAACGGCAAACGTTCCAAATCTGGAAAAACTTTTGAAGATTGTAAGAGGAATACCGAAAAGGATTTACGGCCCAAGAGTGGTACGGGGAAACTACAGGCTACGATCAAACAAGAAAATATATGAATAGAAGACCTGGAAACAGCGATCAGGAAAAGACGGCTGAGGTTTTATGGACATGTGGTCAGAATGGATCCAACGAGGATGAATAAACAAGACATTCAACTTGAAGAGTCAGGGAGGATACGCCAAGCAGATGAAAGAAAGGAGACTAAGAATCACGGACGAGGACTGTCAGGACAGAAACCAATTTTAGGAGAAGACTTTCAAATATAAAGGTTCTTGTGGAGGAGAGGAAGGAGCGCAGGGGAGGAGGATGGACAGAGGAGAAAAGGGCGAAGCAGTCTGAGGGAATGAAGGAAAGGTGGAGGAAGAGGAAGGAAATGAAGTGATATTTGCGTGGTCTTTAGTTTGGCCTGTCCGCAGAGAAGAAGAAGAAGGACAGGAACAATTTTTTGTTCTATTCGAACGTTGCCGCAAGCGCTAAAACTGTTTTCCTGCTGTTTGCCTGCTAACTGCTTTCCTGCTAACTGCTTTTCTTCTACCTGCTTTTATGCTTTTTCCCTTTATTTCGAATTTGCTTGTTGCTTGTAGTGAAGTAAGAACTGTTTGGTCAATGTCAACGTTTATCTCTATTTTGTTGCGAGTTGTAGTAACAACCTCTCACATTTTGTAGATACAGAGCCTAATTTTATTTAAACATATTTTTTATATTTATTATCAATCATCAGTATTTTTTAATCAACTAAAAATATTCTAAATCGTTTGCATTTTGGTAAATACGCAAAGGACTATTTAATTTTTAAGTAAAAAAGGAATGTTTCTATTAGAAATCCATTGAATTTTGTACATAAAATGGCTTACATAATTATTACGTTTTGAGAATGTAATATAATTATTACTACACTTATAAGGATTATTTTTATCCTTTCCAAATGCTTTATACCCAAAAACAATTTAAGGACATGGTGGTAATGGGAATGAAAAATTAGTCTTAGAAAACTGAACGTATGTGCTTTATGTTTTAGCTGCTAATACAATTTTGAACCAGTTTTCTAAACCTGTTTTTTTCCAACTGTTTTAAAAAGCAGTTTTCCTCAACAAACAGTTTGTCGACGTTTTGTAAAAATAGCAGAAACGCCCACCTCTACTGTTTACAAGAGGAAGAAGGAAAACACGCAAACACATTTGTCAGTCGGGAGCGCATGCGTGGACACGAGTATGAACAGAGAAATAGCAGGCAAAACCGATCTAAAGAAAATTGTTGATGAATTCGCGAATTTGAAAAAAAAGAAAGATTTGGTTGTCTGACGTGAAATAATCATGGACTCAGTAAAAATGTTTATAAAATATATTTTCATTTGTTACTTTTATAATTTCTGTTTATATTAATTTCTATAGTTAATTTTACGTATTTCATGTGACAAAGACTCTCCAAAATAAACCTATGTGTACTACAGTAAATAATATTTTTTTAAATTTTTATCATAAAAATTAATTTATTACCTCGAAGTGGATCAGAGTTTATAGAATTATAGCATATCTGCATGAAACTATTGAAAATTATAGTAATATTTTAAGAATTAACGGATTTATCCTTGGGTCAGCAATCCTTTTTTAAACTGGCTGGATCCGCCCACGGTTGGGGGGGAGGGTTAATTGAATAGACGAAAGTTTTGGATCTATTTATGTTAAACTAGACCGATGCAATATTCTACCAGACACAGGTTAGGCTAAATAAAGTCGACAACCATAATCGTATAAAATTAGCATATATTTTGTACAATAAGCAGCAACATTGAGCTAACAGTGTGAAAATCAAAACGTCCAAAGGCGTTCAGTAAAACGAAAATCCCATACAACTTTCTGGTAAAAGTGTAAAATAAATACTGGATTGTTGATTGGTTTTACACTTACACTAAATATTTACACAAGTTCTATATTTAACGTCCTATACTAGGCTATACATTAAAATCTATATAAAAAACTTTCACAAAGCCCGTGTTCAATTAAAATCGAAAAGAAAGCAATTTACAAAAATATAAATTAACATTTCTATACGGTGTACACTATACAGTAATACTAGTTACTCTAGTCACATTTATTATTATAATGGTTGTGTATTTGGGTCGTAGGAACTCGTTTGGATGTTATTTCGTATGCATGAGGTGTCACAGTTAACGATGTTGATGCGGAACGACTGGGAGGTGATGTCGATATGAGGATGACGTTATGTCGAAACCAATCGCAATTTAAAAATAAAACGGATAAGCGATGTTAACAGTTTTTGTCGTAATTTGGTTTTCTATAAACTGCACTAAAGCGATTCACATTAAGTTGTGTGGAGTTTTTTTGCACTACACTGCAATTTATGTTAATTTTGTCTCTCTTTAAGCCACCAAATGCAGAGCGGAGCTGAGCGGAGCGAAGTTCAGTCAGTTAAAGAGCGCTTGTGTCTTTTAAATCTATATATTTAGGCGTATTGTAACGGACTCTAGGAGATCCGTAAACCGTAATATAGCCAACGGTAACCTTGATAACGAGAAATAATAAGCTTAGATAGGTCTACGTGTTAGGGGAAGCGGAGTCAGATTCTAAACAGAACTATGCTGAGCGGAGCCATGCGATGTCGTTTGGCTCCGCTCCGCTCTTGGTGGCCTCCCGGATTACGTTCAAGTTTATATAAGATAATTACTGGTTAAAGTGTCAATACATTCTAGATTATATAACAATTGGATGGTTAATTTTGTTTTTGTTTTTTTGGTGTTTAACGTCCGACTATTGCGCACACTTGGGCTAATGCGGACGATGGGATGATTTATAGCGTATGAAAATGCCAAGCCCTGGCCGGGAATCGATCCCTGGTCCTCGGGGGTGAAAGCCCAGTATGCTATCAACTAGGCCACCGAGGCGGCTATAATCTCACGTCCGTAGATTACGTTCAAGTTTATGTAAGATAATCACTTGTTAAAGTGTCAATACATTCTAGATTATATAACAATTGGATGGTTAAAACGTGCGATATGAGTGTTGATAGACAGACGGACAATGGTAATTGTTTTGAAAAGATTTTTTTTTGTTTAACGTCCGACTATTGTGCACACTTGTGCTAATGCAGACGATGGGATGATTTATAGCGTATGAAAATGCCAAGCCCTCGCCGGGAATCGAACCCGGGTCCTCGGGGTGAAAGCCTAGTACGCTATCAACTAGGCCACCGAGGCGGCAAGGCTTTGAAAAGAAACACTATTCTTTTAAGAAATACAATTATCCTATCCGCTCTTATGTATCGCACAAAATTTCTAATTTAAAAATTTGGTTCATCGATTTGAGTTTGTAGAGGAAATCTGGACGGCATATTTTGTAACAGTTAGTTGTCGATGGTAGATTGGTGCTTAATGTGTCATAAATATTTAGGCGTACTGTAACGGATTCTAGGAAAACCGTAAACCGTAATATAGGCAACAGTGACCTTGAAAACGAGAAATAATACGCTTAGATAGGTCTACGTGTTAGGGGAAGCGGAGTTAGCTTCTAAACAGAACCTATGCGGAGCGGAGGCGGCGACGTCGATTGACTCCGCTTAGCTCCGTTACACTTTAGGTAGCCGCACTTACATTAAAAACAATAGGATAGGTTTTGAATACATAGTCCGCTCCGCTCTTGGTGGCCTCCTGGCCTTAATCTCACGTCCGTAGATTACGTTAAAGTTTATGTAAGATAATTACTTGTTAAGGTGTCAATACACTCTAGATTATATAACAACTGGATGGTTAAAACATGCGATATGAGTGTTGATAGACAGACGGACAATGGTAATTGTTTTGAAAAGGTTTTTTTTGTGTTTAACGTCCGACTATTGTGCACACTTGTGCTAATGCAGACGATAGGATGATTTATAGCGTATGAAAATGCCAAGCCCTTGCCGGGAATCGAACCCGGGTACTCGGGGTGAAAGCCTAGTACGCTATCAACTAGGCCACCGAAGCGGCAAGGCTTTGAAAAGAAACACTATTCTTTTAAGAAATACAATTATCCTATCCGCTCTTATGTATCGCACAAAATTTCTAATTTAAAAATTTGGTTCATCGATTTGAGTTTGTAGAGGAAATCTGGACGGCATATTTTGTAACAGTTAGTTGTCGATGGTAGATTGGTGCTTAAAGTGTCATAAATATTTAGGCGTATTGTAACGGATTCTAGGAAAACCGTAAACCGTAATATAGGCAACAGTGACCTTGAAAACGAGAAATAATAAGCTTAGATACGTGTTAGGGGAAGCGGAGTTAGCTTCTAAACAGAACCTATGCGGAGCGGAGGCGGCGACGTCGATTGACTCCGCCCAGCTCCTTTACGCCTTCGGTAGTCGCACTTACATTAAAAACAATAGGTTAGGTTTTGAATGCGTAGTCCGCTTCGCACTTGGTGGCCTCCCGGCCGTAATCTCTCGTACGTAGATTACGTTCAAGTTTATATAAGATATAATTATTGGTTAAAGTGTCAATACACTCTAGATTATATAACAATTGGATGGTTAATTTTGCTGTTTTGTTTTTTTGTGTTTAACGTCCGACTATTGCGCACACTTGGGCTAATGCGGACGATGGGATGATTTATAGCGTATGAAAATGCCAAGCCCTGGCCGGGAATAGAACCCTGGTACTCGGGATGAAAGCCCAGTACGCTATCTACTAGGCCACCGAGGCGGCTATTTGGATGGTTAAAGCATGCGATATGAGTGTTTTTTTCAACTGTTTTAAAAAGCAGCTTTTTTCCCCAACAAACAGTTTGTTGACGTTTTGTAAAAATAGCAGAAACGCCCACATCTATTGTTTACAAGAGGAAGAAGGAATAAACGCACACATTTGTCAGTCAGGAGCGCATGCGTGGACACGAGTGTACATGAGTGTTGATAGACAGATGGACAATGATAATTACTTTGGTAAGAAATATAATTATTCTGTCCGCTCTTATGTATCACAATGAATTCCTATTTTAAAAATTTGGTTCATCGATTTGAGTTCGTGTTGGTGAAATCTGGATAGCGCACTTTGTAACAGTCAGTGTTGTTAGTTGTCGATCGTAGATTGCTGCTTAAAGTGTCATTAACCATTTGCACAAACAGCAAAGTGAGTCTTACAGTTATTAACTCGATCCAATCGGAGTTTGTCTGCCACTGGGTTTGTCCCGATTGTCTTCAGATCTGGCGGGTGTGTGTATTACGTATATAAACATATTTATTTTGAAATAAGTACGACCGAAAATAGAAAGCAAGGTAATTTTTTGCAAAGACAAGATGTGCAGTTCCTGAATTTTGCTGTCATCGGATGTAAAACTGCAGGAGGTGCAGACACTAGCTGCACCTATTGAGAGGATTTAGACTTCTCGCGGTACCCCAAGTCCCACACACTCACACTTACATTTAGGGTGGCGATAATAGCCTCAACGTGCTTTTCGCCTTAAAAAAACTGATGTAAAACTAAATAGTTTGTGCAATGTTTTGTCATCGTTTATTCTTCTAAACAAAATCATCCTTCTAGGACGGACCGCTACTATTGAAGTTAACGGAACGATCCGTTATTGACAATGGTTACTTTACAAACAGTTCGAACGCGGTTCAGGACCCGTGCCTTTCCTCTGTTCAAACCGAAGAGGAAGCTGTGATGAAACAAATAACAGAACAGTCGGCGTTCGAGAAACTAGCTGCACCTATTGAGAGGATTTAGACTTCTCGCGGTACCCCAAGTCCCACACACTCACACTTACATTTAGGGTGGCGATAATAGCCTCAATGTGCTTTTCGCCTAAAAAAACTGATGTAAAGCTAAATAGTTTGTGCAATGTTTTGTCATCGTTTATTGTTCTTCTAAAAAAATCATCCTTCTAGGACGGTCCGCTACTATTTAAGTTAACGGAACAATCCGTTATTGACAATGGTTACATTACAAACAATTCGAATTTACGCGGTTCAGGACCCGTTCCTCTGTTCAAACCGAAGAGGAAGCTGTGATGAAACAAATAACAGAACAGTCGGCGTTCGAGAAAAACGACCCAAAGGAATGCGCGGAGAGCGAGCGTAGCGCGTCAAAGGCATTCTTTCCCCCGCAAACTTGCAATTCGTTCGCCACTTTGTAATTGCGGGCCCTTTGAAGTGAGAAGTTTCGCTCTAATTGAACGGCGATGTCGCGCGGTTTTCCGGGAATACTTGGAATTGTCAACCCTTTCGTGAGGGGAGCGCGCGCGGACGTATTTGTTTGTGGTGTATTTCGTGTTGTGTTCGGTATTGTGTTGGAAGCAGAAAAGGAATTTTTTTGAGATAAAAGGAATTTCGTGAAGTTTTTAGTTCGCGATGCAGTGTAATGCGCTTGAACGTTTGAATGTGGAACGTTACGGAAACAGTATTTCTAGTATTAGTTTTTAGATGTTACGTTCAGCCCTCGAAAAAACTGTGATAGCAATGGCCTTAGCTCACGTTTTTAAAAATGAGGTGTTTCCGAGGAATATTTCACGTCCGAAGAATAAAAACATCGTGGGATTTAACATCTGGAAGCCGCCTGGTGGCCTAGTTGATAGCGTACTGGGCTTTCACCCCCGAGGACCCGGGTTCGATTCCCGGCCAGGGCTTGGCATTTTCATACGCTATAAATCATCCTATCGTCTGCATTAGCCCAAGTGTGCACAATAGTTGGACGTTAAAAAAAAAAAAAACACTCATTTGTCCACGCAGGGGGTGCAGACTAGCACAGCACAGTGTGTACGGGAGATGCGAGGTGGTGTGTCGGCAATAATGGCTGGGCAGAATTGTAATAATCCAGCGTACTTTAGACAAACTGCTAATCAGAAGCGAGTATTGGTTGACGGGAGAATTGTGAATTTGATGCGCAGGTGTAGGCTGTTTGAAAGCCGGGAGAGAAGTTCGGGAATTTAGCGTGGATGTTTTTCGCCTCGGTGGCCTAGTGGATAGCGTACTAGGCTTTCACCCCGAGGACCCGGGTTCGATTCCCGGCCAGGGCTTGGCATTTTTGTACGTTATAAATCATCTCATTGTCTGCATTATCCCAAGTATGCACAATAGTCGGACGTTAAAAAAAAATTAAAATCTGGAAAAATGAACTCTAGATCAGCTTTAAGGAAAAATAAGAACAAAAATGGCGAAAAGGATAAACGGCGAACTACTATTGAAAAACTCGTTTTGTTAAAAAAAAAAAAAGTAAACAATAGGTGTGTTCTTGAATAAATGATGTAAAGAAAACGCTTTTTGAAGAAAGTATTTGAGGTGAAAGGTTTTACAGCAAAATAAACCGGAATGTCAAACTAATCGATTAATAAATTTGTTAATAATTTAAATTTAAAAATTGTGTACATTTATGTCAAAATTCAAGTCAGTGAACCAAATTTCTAGATTCCAGTTTTTTGGAAGACAAACAGTGAAATATGTAAATACGAATTATTATCTACCAAACTCGCTTTACACTTTATGGCCTTCATTGTTCAAGGAATCGACTTTCAATTTAATCTACCTTTGTGGCGATGAATTTATCGAAATCATCGTTTAGAACTCTCACGTGCTTTACACAAACTTCTTTCCGTTACGATCAGGTGTCTAATGTCCATGTGGTCTTATCAACTCGCATATCGCAAGCTAATAAGAGATGAATGCTTTGGTCGTTACGTATTTGGTTAGGGAAACGATACAAAATAACATTTCAAACGAGGCCGTCTATAACCAAGGTCCCAGCTCAGCCTCCATGTACACAGCAGTGTCGCCGCGGCCCATTACCCTCAGTATGTTGACTAGATCTGTGACGGACGTGGGCTCTCGGTGCCTGGCTTCCCACAGGTCCAGGATATGATCTGTTGGACTGGCTTTCGTGGCGAAGTAGTTGGTGTACCTGCAAACATATACGTGGAGTCAAGTCTGTGAAAGAAATAACTACTCTTCTTCTTTTTATATTCTTCTTCTTTTCTGATAGGATTATTGTCACTGTGTTCAGTATAATGATCTGCCTTCCCTAGCTTCGTCAATTGTACTTTCGTTGACGCGTTTCGGAGAACCTCCATCTTCAAAAACTATATCTATACTGATCCAGTATAGGACCAGTATAGATATAGTTTTTGAAGATGGAGGTTCTCCGAAACGCGTCAACGAAAGTAGAATTGAAAGTTAGGAAGGCAGATTATTATACTGAACATAGTGAACTACTCCTCTGCTGTACAATTTCTTTGTCAAATTGAAATTTGCTTTATTAACGGACAAACGTGAATTCCAAAGCGGCGTAAATATTCGTCACGTACAGCTGTCTCATTAACGTGACGCCAATTTTCAACAATTTTTTTAGCTTACATTTTTCTAAAAATATGATTTCATCACCATAATCTTCATAATAATATTTTAAATTACCGTATTACATTGCAGATAAGAAAATGATCCCTGACCGATGTCAGAATAATTTTAGTTTTTGAAAATGTTGTAGTCTACTGGAAGTCCGCTGCGTTTACCAGGTCGAGGTACTCTACCGGTTTGGAATAGTGAGTAAAACGTTCGTGTCTTCTCTCAAGTTGGCTCAATTCCTCTTATTCCCTCCCGAGCAAGTTGTGGTAGAGTAATTCCGGCTGTTGGTAGGCTGTCGTATCTGTGAATGGTCCGAAGTTATGCCTATTTTCGACCTGTATTTATACTCGACATATGGGCGGGAACCATATGTTCGACATATGGAAATAACGCACTTATCAGGATGAAGTTATTGTGCACGGAAATGCGTTGTGGTGCTCCGGCAGTAATGCTCGGGCAGAAATGTAATAAGACCCGAGATACGCGAGCGCTACGAACCAATCAGAAGCGAGTATTGTTTGACGGGAGAGTTGTGAACTTAGTTAAGCAGTTAGCCGGTAAAGAAATACGGGAATTTAGCGTGGATGTTTTTCGGTGTCAGTAAGCGGAACTGGGTTGTGTAATTCAGTTCCTATGTTTAGTCGATGACAAAGATTAGCGCTAATTTACGTTGATTTTAACGTTGATTACGATGGTGAAATCAGATTGTCAAAAATATTTAATATTGAAAAAATATAAATTTCATAGATTTGAAACTGTTAAAACGGGTTTTGCCGGGTAACAAATTTGCCCAAGCTATTTCAAAATCGATTTTTTGGACAAAAAGTTTGAACTCGAGAGTGCTAACACGCACCACACACGCACGCACTCGCACGCACACACATGCACGCGCGCACACGCACACACCACACACGCATCACACTCTCACACACACACACACACACACACACACAGGCACGTGCGCACACCATACACGCACGCACTCGCACGCACACACATGCACGCGCACACGCACACACACCACACACGCATCACACACACACACACACGCGCGCGCGCGCATCACACACACATACACACACATACGCACACACGCACGCACACCACACACACACACACACACACACACACACACACACACACACACACACACACACACACACACATAAACACAGGCACACGCGCACACCACACACAAAACACACACGCATCACACACACACACACACACACACACACACACACACACACACACACACACACGCACGCGCGCACACACACACACACACACACACACACACACACACACACACACACACACACACACACACACACACACACACACACACACACACACACACACACACACACACACACACACACACACACACACACACACACGCATGCACGCACACCACACACACACAGCATGCGGTCATTTCAGAGTACCAGGTATGGATCTTAACATATGGCCGCTTCAGTAGCTTGCTTTCCAAATAAATGCAATCAATTTAGCTCAAGTTCAATAAAACCCGATGTATTACGAAAATATTCGAGGCAAGTACGAAAACCTCCATTTAAGATGAATATTCATGGCAGTAATTCATGGCCAAATCTCTTTTGAAAAAATACGTTTATTTTAACTATAAATGGCCAGTATTTTTTAATACTTTGTAATATTTAATGTCTTTTTAATTACCCTTATTTGCTCCGTCATAAGACTTCTTAGAAAAGAATCTACTTTTTTCGTAGCCGTAACTGCATCATCAGGATCAGCTGGTCAGTCCGAAGAGATTGTTAAACATTAAAACGAAGAACATATTTTACATTTCACAATAGTTTACACATATTAATCATACAGTGACATATATCTCAGTTTTTTAAAACTGGGTGCCTCCATTTTGAAACCGTTGAACGGATTTTTCTGAATAACGAATTTGTCCGAGCTGTTACAAAAATCCAGGTATATGTAAACTATTGTGAAGTATGACCAGTTCAGTTTGTTTTAGTGTTCGACAATGAGTGATTAGCTATTCCTGATGATGAGTTGCATCTCCGAAACATGTCGAATCTCGATTAAGAAGTCGCGTTAACACATAAGAAAAGCAAAGTTTATAATACATACCTGTCTACGTGCAGTTTTTGTGCCAGCATACGCCAGTCGTTGCCTTTAGAATTCGGACGGTCCAAGGACTCGCACAGTCTGCGGCGAAGTGAACGGCTGAACCTGGTGAAAACGAATTGGTTTTGTTCGTAAATGTGCAAGGAAAGAAATAATCGCTGCACGCATCTGTCTCGCTGACGTGATAGAAGCGAATTTACAAAAGTATTAAAATCTTACTGTTTTTTGAAATTTGAAAACGAATTGGTTTTGTTCGTAAATGTGCAAGGAAAGAAATAATCGCTGCACGCATCTGTCTCGCTGACGTGATAGAAGCGAATTTACAAAAGTATTAAATCCTACTATTTTTTGAAATTCTAATTCACCGTTATAATTAGCATTAAAAATATAAATAAAGAAAAAATATCAAATTACGTTTATATTGTAGGTTATTCAGATATACTTTGGTGGTTTTCAAATTTGTTTAATGCTCACCTGAAGGGCGTTGTGCTGCAAGTAGTAATACTGGACCCGCAACCACTGCTGCTGGTCACTGTGCGACAGTTGACGTCAGCTGGCGGAGGAACAGCTGCGGGTGGCTGCAAACATACCAGGACTGGTTAGTTGAGCAAGGGCGGTTTGATGGATCAAAGGCGTTTGCATCAAAGGTCTCGCTTTGTATGTTTTATGGCCGTACATGATCTTGCTATTTAGACTGTATGTTTTGTTAGTAAAAACGCCTTTGGAAGGGCCTAACACTTTCTGTATGACGGAAAAAGTAGAAACTCTCGTTAGCACTTTTAAGGTTTTAAATTTTAAGTTAGAAAAATGTGGAATCATGATTCGATGTTTTTGTTGTAATCAGGGGGCAAATTTTGGCGCAAGACAATTCTCATTAACTGTGTTGTAATAATTTTTTGGAAAAACAGAATTTAATTAATATTGTTCCCTTAAAAAAAATAAAAAACAAAATGTTTGAGCACGGCCTACGTTTCGGCAATTTACTTATCGATCTTTCATTTTAATGAATTTCTATTCGAAAATTAACCGTCCCGGTAAAAGTCAGACCGAGATCATGAAGTGTGCACCAATCATTTTATAGAGTGATGAAATACTCTAATAGTTGTGCAAATAATGAAACATTTTAATACAAGTATACGTGTAGAAACGTTATGCTTTCGAGCTACGGATGGCAAAATATTTTACCGGTATTTCAGCTCGTCTAATAAAAAAAAGACTATTGTCGTTTTTGGTTCCCAAATTCTGGCAAAACTTATATGTTTTTCTTCTTTTTTGCTTTAAAAAAATACAAATTTTCAAAGTTGTATTTATAATAATTTATATTAACATCTTCCTTTTATTAGTTAATTCCCGATTAATTTTGGCCAATAATTTTATGCGTTTATTAGTCCGTTGGCAGTCCGGAATGTAACGACGTACGAGTCGCGTGTGCAGCTTGGCCAAGCCGAATTTCATGATGAATATTTTAAACGTGTAATTGTGCTCAGTGTTTGTGATGTGTGTTTTAATGTTTTGTTTGACTTTGTGACGACCTCGACAGAGGGATTTAACATTTTGTATGGCCTGAAGATGAAACTATAGTTTCGAAACCGCAGTAGCCTTTATAAGGTGAATTGATAGACCACTGACGGGAAGAATAGGTATATAATCCTAATAATTTGAATATGTGGTCCGGTGGCTATGTTACAATAATGTTTATTAGTCATTTAAGAAACCAATTGAAATACGAGTCTTTTCGTTTAAGACACATTGTGAAAGGGTTCATACCCCGCCAGGGGGGTGCAGACTAGCTGCACCTATTGAGAGGATTTATACGTCCCTCGCGGTACCTGAGTCTTAACACACACACTTACGACTTTAACACTTTACACTCACACTTACATTTAGGGAAGCGATAATAGCCTCAATGTGCTTTTCGCCTTAAAATAATTAAAAAAAAATATATATTTGTTCATCTCAAACCACTTAAAAAACTGTATAATTTGGGTTTACGAGTAACAGTAGCGCTTCTTCTTATTTGAACAGCTGAGATATTGGCGAAATTTTTCGCTAGCCGATGTTCGAGTCAAAGCTTTTGCACAAGTTTTAACAACCACGTATTCTGTAAACCACGATTGGTGCACATTTCATGATCCGGGTCTAGGTCTCACCGTAATGGCCGCTCCCGTTTCGCTCCAATTGAAATTAGTTAAAATCAAATAGCCATAACCAAATGACCAATACATTATTGTACATCTACGGTCAATGTTTACTCAAGACAGTAAATACAGCCTTCGCATTACCGAAGCGAATCAATTCGATCGGTGGTAATATATGCGCGTGCTAATTAGCAGTGTAGGCAATTGTTTATTTTAAAGCACCAACCACCCTCCTGCGAGGGTGTTAGGGGTGGGACGGTGGATGTGAACAAATATAGATTAATTGTGGCTACGCTTTGGCTGGCATCTGTTAGCAGGCCTAATGAGAGGGTTTTAAATAGATTACTTGTATTTGAGTATTGACTGATCTGTGATTTATTATGTTGTGTAAATAGAGTATTGGATCTGTTACTTTTGTAAATACGAATTAACGTGTTAAGAAAGAATGTATATCGTGGACAAAATATTTTCGAGATTTTGATCCATATGCTCGTTTTCAGATCAATTGTATCAAAAAAAAACGTGTTTTTCAATCGAAGCGTTTAATTTTAGCTTTAGCGAGAGGAGTAGATAGAAAAAAATATCTGCCGAACGGAAGTATGTAACGGAAATATGGAACAAACGAGCAACGTATTTCGTCTCTATTTTTGTCTCTTTCTCCTTTCGATAACAGTACACGCGTATTATATGAAAACGTTGTGTAAAAAAGTCTGCCGAACGGAAGTATGTAACGGAAATATGGAACGAACGAGCAAACGTATTTCGTCTCTATTTTTGTCTATTTCTCCTTTCGATAACAGTACACGCGTATTATATGAAAACGTTGTGTAAAAAAGTTTGCCGAACGGAAGTATGTAACGGAAATATAGAACGAACGAGCAAACGTATTTCGTCTCTATTTTTGTCTCTTTCTCCTTTTCGATAACAGTACACGCGTATTATATGAAAACGTTGTGTAAAAAAGTCTGCCGAACGGAAGTATGTAACGGAAATATGAAACGAACGAGCAAACGTATTTCGTCTCTATTTTTGTCTCTTTCTCCTTTTCGATAACAGTACACGCGTATTATGTGAAAACGTTGTGTAAAAAAGTCTGCCGAACAAAAGTATGTAACGGAAATATGGAACGAACAAGCAAACGTATTTCGTCTCTATTTTTGTCTATTTCTCCTTTCGATACAGTACACGCGTATTATATGAAAACGTTGTGTTGCTCTGGTTTCAGTATTTTTCTTTATTTGAAGAACACGTGCACGTTGTAACCGTTTATAATACATCCGAAATTAATATAAACGTTTGTAATAATTGTTGTTAATATTGCTGATTTTTAACAACATAAACTGAAACTTATTATAGCCTATCAGCTGATCGTTAGGAATTAATATAAAACAGCTGATCTTTTACTATAACCAACAAAACAAGATATTTGTAAACGTATCTTCTTCGTATATCTTCAGCAAAGGTATCAACAATAAACTTTCAATTCTGTTGGTAACTTCCCGAGTTCCATACGTGTGCTTTTTTATCGCAGATGACTAGAAAACGGATATACCTATCCCATGAAATCAAAAAATCTATTTCTTTTCAATTAAAATACTTTCTGTATTGGTGAAAATCTGAATACATGTTTCGTACTACAAAGAAATATCAGAATGTAAGTGTAGCCTTACAAATGTAATACGACCGTGTAATTCCGTCGAATTACCCCTTGTGTGTAACGCCATTTGGAGTTAAACCCCACTATGCAGAAATTGAATACCGCATTTGGTTGCCTCATCTTACAGTGGCATTGCAAGCAGGGTGGGGGGGGGGTCGTGACGTTACAAAAGCAGGCATAATTAGCCTTGTTCCCGGTCATACATAGGCGAGCCTATAATTGTAGGTAGGGGCGACGCTTTTTGTTAAGAACCAATCTGTATAATTTGGTGAAGCTGTAGACGGTTGGACTTTGCTCAGTTGGGTGTGCGATGGCTTCAGACTGATATTAAAGCATAATTGTTAGAGATTTTCATTTGGGAAATGTGTTCTTAGAGTGACCACCGTCATAAGAGCCAGATTAGCGGGCTTTGAAATGAACGACAGTCTTAAACTCTGGATCATATTTTGACATTCACGCACGCATGCACACACACACACACACACACACACACACATATATATATATATATATATATATATATATATATATATATATATATATATATATATATATATATATATATACTCACACGCGCACACACACACACGCACGCACACGCACACGCACACACCCTGAAACTGAAACGCTATAATTTAGTCAAGCTGTAGATGGTTGGACTTTGCTCAATTGGGTGTACGATGGCTTCAGACTGATATTAAAGCATAATTGTTAGAGATTTTCATTTGGGAATCATGCTTGCTATTGGTATTTTTTGTTATTTTAAGGCGAAAAGCACATTGAGGCTATTATCGCCTCCCTAAATGTAAGCGTGAGTGTAAAGTGTTAAAGTCGTAAGTCGTAACCGTTTATAATACATTCGAAATGAATATAAACGTTTATAATAATTGTCGTTGATATTGCTGGTTTTCAACAACATAACCTGAAACTTATTACAGCCTATCAGCTGTTCGATGAAATCAGCTGATCGTTCGAATTAACGTAAACAACTGATGTTTTACTATAACTACAGTAAATAATATCTAAGCTATGTTTACGTATTTATTTTAAAAAAAAAACAAGATATTTGTTTACGTATCTTCAAACTAATTATATATTCAGCAAAGCGTTAACAAAACTTCGCTTCTGTCGGTAATTCCCCTTTCTTACCGTTCGGAAATAATTCGGAAATACAAAAAATACTTTGTACTTTTGCGTTGTTTATCGATTCACTTTACAATTTTAACTTCGGTACTTTTACATGAGTTATGATTCTTTTTGCATGACCATAGTTATGAGTACCTGACAAACGGATTTTAAGAAATTTGGCTGATTTTATAGGTAGCTTCCTAACTGTGTTTTTAAATGACTTTATTTATAAAATTTATAACATCAATACGAAGATTTTAACGATACCCGCTGTAATTAAATCAGTTAGTGTGTGTGTGTGTGTGTGTGTGTGTGTGTGTGTGTGTGTGTGTGTGTGTGTGTGTGTGTGTGTGTGTGTGTGTGTGTGTGTGTGTGTGTGTGTGTGTGTGTGTGTGTGTGTGTGTGTGTGTGTGTGTGTAGAGAGAGAGAGAGAGAGAGAGAGAGAGAGAGAGAGAGAGAGAGAGATAGAGAGTATAGATGTAGTTTTTGAAGATGGAAGTCCTCCGAGACGCGTCAACGAAAGTGGAATTGACGAAGCTAGGGAAGGCAGATCGTTATACTCAACAAAGTGACAATAATCCTAACAGAAAAGAAGAATATAAAAAAGAATTTAAATCAGTTATCTCTAATGTGTAGGCTGTTATACGAAAATGCTCGAGTTGCACGGTTGCCTGCGTTGATTAATATATTTTTATTGTAGAATACAAAAGAAATAAATATTTTCATAAATCTTCGTCGGTTAGGTTTGTTACTTTATGAAAACTCATCTCGGTCGTTTTAGAAAACCATTTGCGTTCCGTGACCAGGTAAGATATTAAAAGCCCGCAATTTGAAACAGTCATCAAATTTTTCCGAATAAAAAACAAATATTAAAATGAGTGTGACAAGTTTGTATCAGTCTAAAATTGATAATGGTAGAGTGATAACAAACCTATGTAACGTCTATGAACTTGTTCTAGAGAGCAGGCCCCGCAGGGGGTGCAGACTGGCTGCGCCTATTGAGAGGATTTAGACGTCCCTCGCGGTACCCGAGTCTTAACACACACACTTACAACACTTCATCAAATTTTTCCGAATAAGAAACAAATACCAAAATGAGTGTAACAAGTTTGTATCAGTCTAAAATTGCTAATGGTAGAGTGATAACAAACCTATGTAACGTCTATGAACTTGTTCTAGAGAGCAGGCCCCGCAGGGGCTGCAGACTAGCTGCACCTATTGAGAGCATTACCCCTATATCCCTCGCGGTACCGAAGTCTTTACACACACACTTACAACACTACACTTACGACTTTAACACGTTACACTCACACTTACATTAAAAAAAAATATGTAAATATCGTTTTTCCGGCGAAAGGTCATCATCGCCGTTATGTAAATACTGTAATTGGAGTTGAGTAGTGCGTAGATAGTGCACAGCCTTTCTCCGAATTTTATTAAAAGGGCTAAAATGAAGCCCTAAAACACTAGAAGAAAAAGTATGAGGTATTTTCCAAAATTTATGGACGAAAACAAAAACAATCGCGGTAAGCAGTTGTCTCGCTGACGTGATAGAAGCGAATTTCCAAAAGTGTGTTTCTTTATTAAAAAAAAGATTATAAAAACTGGTTAAAAAAACCCTCACGGTACCCGAGTCTAACACACACTTACACTTACGACTTTAACACTTTACACTCACAGTTACATTTAGGGAGGCGATAATAGCTTCAATGTGCTTTTCGCCTTAAAATAAAAAAATCTAGAGTGCAGGATAGGTGCACATGTCATGCCATCGGGTATATGGCTATAATGATCGTCGCTCCAGTTGTTCTTTTTCAATTGAAATTCGTCACAAAAACAAAATCCTTTCTTAATTGTCCTTTCATTTTGGTCTAGTTTACGATAACACATGATTAGTAAATTGATATTACCGTACTTACATAAAACATTACTATTGCCAACGTGACATGAAATAATAACCCTCTTTCAGCGGAATAAGTCTATTGCTTACGCATCTTTATCCCCCCCGCCCAGAGTGCTGTGTCTGTAAGTACCTCTTGAACGCTCGACAAGACTGGGGCCCAGGACACCCCTAAACTGTTTTAGGCATTTATCGGATCATTAATTAAATGTAATTACACAGGGTGGTCCGAATGACATGCGCACTCATCGAACAGTATTTATTGCCCCAGAACAGTGACGTATTGACCGCACTGAGTGTTCCACGCTCGCTTAGCTACCGTCACGCTGGGTTAAGCACTTCCGGCAGAATATATTTCAAGGTCTGTTTACCTTTGGTGGATTGCTGAGTGCATGTAAAATGAGCTAAGGTTGTTCAGCCATTTCTTAATTCACGCTGCCCGCTATGGCAGCACAAAGAAAGGTAGACCTCGCTCCGCGAAAGCGCTGGAAACTTTTCCGTCAATTTTATCGGTAACCGTAATATATAGGTAAAATCTTATTGGGCCAACTTTATTTGAATGCTGTTTCTCCAAGAAGCGGTGAAATTATGACAGGTCTTGCAAATTCAGGCAGTATTAAAGGAAATAGCCATCGTTAAATCAGAGGTCGACATCTTGAAACGGGAGTGAATGGAAAAAATCTTATATATATATATATATATATATATATATATACATATTTATTTATTTATTATCTGCGCAAGACCCTGTTGGATCATGCAAAGCACTCCGACTCATGTCTTGTTCTTTCTAATCCTCCACACACCCCTCATCCTGTCCCCATGGATCCTCTTCCGCTCCTCCGTCCATTTTACCCCTGCTCTCTTTGGGATTTCCTTCTCTGGGACCTTCCAACCGAGCATCTTTCTCCTGTACGCGTGTCTATCTTCAACATCTGTTGAGTCTATTCCTGCGTCATGTAGGTCTATTCTGACTTGTGCGATCCACGACGTTGTTGATTCGACACCTTGTATATACTTAAGGATTCTGTTGGCAAGTCTCGTTGTTGGGAGTCTACTGATGTGTCCATAGAACCGAAGTCTCCTTCTTCTGATATCTGCTGCCAGGTTCGATATCTTCTCTGTGGTCTTCCGGGAGTGCAACCTGTATCCATCTTCTGTTAATCTCGGACCAAGGATCTTCCTCAAGATTTTGCGTTCTTCCTTCAAAATACCCACCATGGTAGCTTTTGTGTGGAGTGCTAGCGTCTCGCTTGCATATAATACCTCCGGTTTTACCTCCTTTCTATATACCTTTGTATATATATATATATATATATATATATATATATATATATATATATATATATATATATACACAAAGGTATATAGAAAGGAACAAATCGGACATTCAGTAGTTCCTATGTTACCTAGTCCTCATTACCTATGTTAATGAAGATATAGAAATAGGATAGAATGTAACAAATGGATATGTATTTTCAAGGGAGAATAGATAAAAAAGAGAAACGATTAGGAAATTTAATAGTACAAGATGACGAAGACCTAGATATAGAAAAAATGTAACAAGCGGATATCGATTTTCAGGGAAGCGTAAGAGAGAGAAACGATTAGGAAATTTAATAGTATAAGATGACGAAGACCTAGATATCGATTAGGAAATTTAATAGTATAAGATGACGAAGACCTAGATATAGAAAAAATGTAACAAGCAGATATCGATTTTCAGGGAAGAGTAAGAGAGAGAAACGATTAGGAAATTTAATAGTATAGGATAAAGAAGGTCTTTAAATAGGAAAGCAGACCGTAACAAGCGGACTGAAGTCTTAAAGAAAAAGTGAGTGAGTGAGAGAGAGAGAGAGAAAGGGGGGATGGAGGAAGAGGGAGATGAAGGGAGGAAGGGAGGAGGGCGGGAGAGAGAGAGACGAATAGTATTGAATATAATAGGAAATTTAATAGTAAGTCTATAGGATAATGAAGATTTAGAAATAGGAAAGCTGAATGTTATCTAAACAAATGGATATCTATTTTTGTTTAGGGAGAATAGATAAAAAAAAGAGAAACGATTAGGAAATTTAATAGTATAAGATAAAGAAGGTCTATAAATAGGAAAGCAGAACGTAACAAGTGGACGGAAGTCTTAAAGAAAGTGTGTGTGTGTGTGTGTGTGTGTGTGTGTGTGTGTGTGTGTGTGTGTGTGTGTGTGTGTGTGTGTGTGTGAGAGAGAGAGAGAGAGAGAGAGAGAGAGAGACTATCATGTTATTGAAGAATGTAGGATGTAAAGATCTAGAAACATGAAGGCAGAATGTAACAAGGGTACAGAACATAATGGAAGAGAGAAGGAATGATCAAAGAATTAAAGAATGTAGGATATGAAGATCTAGAAATAAGAAGGCAGAATATAACAAAAGGTCCTTAAGGAAGAGTAGGTGAAAAAGAAAAGAGAGAGGAGGAGGGGAGAGGAACAATCAGGAAATTTAAGAATGTAGGATTTGAAGATCTAGAAGTAGGAAAACAGGAATTAGCAAGATACGCTTATTATATTACTATGTTTAAAATATAAATAAATATTACTTACTGTTAGTGAGCTCATTGTGCCTGTTGACAAGTCTGACAGAACTTTGAAGGTCTGACAGTGGTTGGGGAAGCCATTTTGGTTGGCGATGACCAAGAGTGAGATGTTCGACGTTGAGAGATCCAACCGCTCTAACGTGAAGGAACAGTGCAGGATGTTTTGGTTGCAGTTCCAGATGTGACGAAACGGTATCTCCTGAAGGAAAAGTATGACATTACTGAAGCATTTGGCAAAAAGGAACTGAACTACAACTACTGTAGTTGCGGACGACGGTCTGGGTTTGATGTGATAACGCTTTTTCAAACCGATTCTGAATGTGAATTAGGCAATCGCGCTCAAATTGTGTTGCAGAAGGAATATCAGACTTAAATAACTGTTGCAAGAAAATGTCATCCCAGTCTCGTTTTAAATAAAAAGATGAAAGTTGGCGAAAAGTATCCATTCGTGGTGACCATCGTGAGCCTACGATTTTTTATTTTCCAGATTCGACACGTGGTCATAAACGGAATAAAATATCAGAGCCTGATTATCTGATCTAAATGAATCAAGTGTTACAAAATAGTATTTTTTTATGATTTCAGTACTATTTAACAGCTTTTTAACTGCATTGGTGTTCCGATGCTGCCTTTAAGCGAAATGTGTAGGCCATGATTTGTTGTTTCAGAATTTGTTACAATAACTTGAGCTGTGAATATTCATGGTCATAACAAATTTAGCAAACCGATTTTGAGAAACTATTCCGATTTTACGGTTTTACGACGATAGATACCGAACCGGTATTTTTAGAGAGATTGTTTTGAGAGATACGTTTTGTTCGTGTAACGGAGGGTTACGTTTTAAGGAATTTTTAGAGCGTTTGTTTTGAGAGATACGTTTTGTACGTGTAACGGAGGGTTACGTTTTAAGGAATTTTTAGCACGATTGTTTTGAGAGATACGTTTTGTTCGTGTAACGGAGGGTTACGTTTTAAGGAATTTTTAGCGCGATTGTTTTAAGAGATACGTTTTGTTCGTGTAACGGAGGGTTACGTTTTAAGGAATTTTTAGAGCGTTTGTTTTGAGAGATACGTTTTGTTCGTGTAACGGAGGGTTACTTTTAAAGGAAAATTTTATCAAAACCGTTACAGCTTACACTGAATTTTGATTTTTTTCCGAATATTAACAAAATTTTATTATTTTCTGAAAAAAACTTCAAGTACTTCGTTTATTCTTCAATGCGAATTTTGTTAAATCTTAAATTTTTTAACCGAAATGTTAGGAAATTTAATTTTTGAAAAAATAAGAAAAATGCTTGCGAGAAATGAGCAAAACTAACGTATTCTTCAGCGATACGCGCGCGCGCTACACACACACACACACACACACACACACACACACACACACACACACACACACACACACACACACACACACACACACACATATATATATATATATATATATATATATATATATACTTGCAATCCTGGACTCTGAATACCTCATTGTCAGTCACCATACATGAGAAAACTTTAGTGAGAAAATATTTCGACCGCCTTCGGACAACAACACCGTTGGGCTTCATAATTTCTCACCTTATTTTTTTGCCTCTATGGATAGGTTATCGGCTAACGCTTGCATGAGAACATCTCGGTACTTGGTGTTTACCGTTGTACAAAGCAATCAAAACTAAGAATTAGTTGGCGAGAATGAAATCCAGTGTAATGGAAACAATACCTGATAGTTCGTTTGCGACTTGATCTTCCAGCCGGGACTGATGTCTTCTAAACTGATGGACAGATTGGAACCTCCGTCTTGGAAGTAGAGAGACTTTGATTTGTCCATCATGCAGCCACCTTTCTGGTTTTCCATTTGAATGACTCCCTGAAAAAGGTTTTAGATTTGTTGAAGAGGTGCTTTTATTTCAAATTCGGTATAATTACTTTATATAATTGGATTACTTCATGTTTCTAGATCTTCACATCCTACATTCTTCAATAACCTGATCGTTTCTCTCTCTCTCTTTAGTTATAATTACTTTATATTGGACCAGCATTTACATAATTACTAAGACAGGGTAATGGCAGAGAATTTGTAAGTAAGCCAGATTATTCGAGGGCTTTAAGGTAACTTGCTAACGCGATTTTTGAAGGAATATGGAAATAGTTTGTGCAATGTTTTTACATTATTAATCTGACTAGTTAGCTTCGTCTGAGACCTTGAAATGAGAGTTAATCGATTTTATTCGTGCTGGGCATAAAAATTTGATAATAACTTGTACGAGTTCAGTAAACAGCAAAATTCTTTTCCCGGTTTAAAGATGGCGGCAGTCAAATTAAAAAAAAAATCGTAACTTTTATTTTATATATTTCTTGAAAATCCGATACCACCGTTAAACATTTATGCGAATTTGACACCGATTATAATATCGACGTTAAATTTCGCGTGAATTTGAACTTAAACATTTTTTAATTCCGTTAAAAATCTATGATAGGTTAGGTTTATGCCCTAATTTTTAATGTAATTAAAAATTGTAAATTGCTAGTTTATGCAGATTTTAACGCTGATTTTGAAAGTAAAATCGTACTTAAAAACACATTAAAACGATTATTGTAGTTTTATTGCGTTTTGGAAATTCGCTTCCATCTTGTCAGAGTGACAGTGAACTAAGTGATTTTCGAAAGAATGTCCCTGCTGGAGCTAATGCGGCCATCTTCTTCTCGGTAATTTTTGTTTGTTTGTTATTTTAAGGCGAAAAGCACAGTGAGGCTATTATCACCGCCCTAATTGTAAGGTGTTAAAGTGTTAAAGTCGTAAGTGTAAGTGTGTGTTAGATTCGGGTACCGCGAGGGACTCTAAATCCATACAATATAAAAATGGCAGCTTACGATAGTTTGGTACACAGGTTAATTTCACTCCCTATGGACAAAGAAAGCTGTGGAAATGAAGTGAACATCATTAAGTTCATAGCTGTTTCTAATGGATATAAAAGCTCAGTTGTTGATAGGCTTATTGCCGAACACAAAAACAAAAATAAAAAAATCGTTCCTGATAGAAAAACATACATCTCCATGGAATATGGTTCAACTTTAAGCCACACCCTAAAAAAAGAATTGGCCAAAGAATATATAAATGTCTCTTTCAGAACAAGTAATAAGTTATCAACATTATTAAAGAAGCCAGTTACAAATAAAAGTGGAAATAACTTTGAAAACACTGGCATATACAAAATGAAATACAGTGATTGCCTAAGCTTCTACATCGGTCAGACATCTCGCTCTTTTAAGAAAAGATTTAAAGAGCACATACCCAGAAGTGCATTATCGACAAACTCGGCTTTCGCAGAACATCTTATGGACAAAAATCATTAAATTCGAAGTCATCCATACCAACATGGAAAACATTTGTGTCATAAAAGTAGTTATATGGATGCGATTGAAGAGTTTGAGATTTACAAGAGCAAAAAACCAGACCCCCCCAGAACATCCTCAATGAAAAACTTTCATTTAAATCAAATTTAATATATGACATGGACCAACAGACGCACCGTAACTGATAGCAATGACGGGCGCGCTACTAATGATGGAGACTCCGCTGTCCGGAATGTATCGACGTACGAGTCGCGTGTGTTGCTTGGCCAAGCCGAATTTCATGATGAATATTTTAAACGTGTAATTGTGCTCAGTGTTTGTGATGTGTGTTTTAATGTTTTGTTTGACTTTGTGACGACCTCGACTGAGGGATTTAACATTTTGTATAGCCTGAAGATGAAACTATAGAGTTTCGAAATAGCGGTAGCCTTTATGAGGTGAGTGGATAAACCACTGACGGGAAGAATAGGTATATAATCCTAATCATTTGAATATGTGGTCCGGTGGCTATATTACAATAATGACTCTAAATCCTCTCAATAGGTGCAGCTATTCTGCTCCCCCTGCGGTAAAATGATATACTTAAAATATTCCTCAAGCATTGTTGTAAAAGCAGCAATAAATTAATTGTACGCTTCCTTCGTCAGTGCGCTTACCTTTCGCAAAATCAAAAGAATACTTATGATAAGAACAAGAATATACCACCGAGTGGTCGCGCTATCAGGAACACGCTCTGCCTTACCTCAAGAGCGTCCACGGTGTCTTCTAGGACGTACACCGTGAGGCTGAACTCCAAGGACTGCGGTACAGCGAACACTGCTACTCGCAACAGCTTGATGGGGTACGTGACGTGCACAGCGTTGTCCGCTTCCCCGACTACCACGAACCTGGTCAGCTGTTCCGTCACAAGGAACACCTGTTTAGCGTCCAGTTGTGTGAACACCGGCGTGTTGATGGTCTCTTCGCCTAAGGTCACCACTTTCTGAAATATAAAATATTTTGCAGCGTAGTGTAGATGATATTATCGGTTTATAATGTTAGAAGTATTTCACATAAAAGTAAAATATAATTTCTGTTAGAACTATTGGGGAAAAGTTTAATTAATGTTTTGTGTTCGTTTTGTTCCAGGTAAGCTGAATCAATTGCTGAATTTATAGTATTAAGAATTGTATACTGTGTAAGAACGTTGCGAAGTGTCGATCCATGTGGAATACAGTAAGTCGTCTTATTCTTGTTCTAAATAATTTTTAGTTTTAAAAAAAATCGCTGTAATGCCGTGATCGGAAACGATTTTCCGAAAATCTAACGCTACAACAACGAAAATCTAACGACAGAAATTTGCGTAATTTTCTTCCTTTTAAAAATGACTTGCATTAAATAAAATGGCAATGGAAATTGTTTGAATATAATTTACAACTAAAAACGAGTTATAGGCCGTCTAGTTAGGAGCCAGACGTGGGACCATGTAACGAGCATTCTAGGAACACGTTTTGTGTCTTTAAAAGTTACATTATATGTATTTTGTTTGAACGTTCATACGTTGTGCCAGTTAGACTGACGAATATGAGGGATCAGCGTTAACGGAAAAGGTAAAGCAACGGTAGTAACTGCGTCTTGAACCCACAACCTTAGAGACTGACCTTAGAGACAACATCGACTATCGAGCCTTAAAGTAACTTGCCAAACTTCTGCAGTATTTTTAAAATTTTAAAATAAAGAAAAAGTTTCTCCCCGACTGCCGCGAACCTGATCAGCTGTTCCGTCACACTAATCACCTGTTTAGCGTTCATAATATGACATAACACGAGGTATGGAGATTTTATTTAGTAGAAAACTTGTTATTTTATGAAGCATGTAAAAAAACAAGTATGCTAGTTTTTTTTAATAGTTTACGCCCTCATTGGAGCACTTTAATCAAGTCATACACCAAGTCCAATATCGCTATTGAGAGACTAGCGTTTCAGCCTCTTCTTCCGTTCCCAAAATTTCTTCATCCTGTCCGACCTGGCTGCCTTTTGTTCATCAGTTACGGTGTAGGTCTTTCGTTCAAATGTTGCTTGAATCGCAGATAATACCTTAGAATCCTCGTCTCTGCTCTACTTTCAATTTGAGGCACCGTCAAATTTTACTCTTCTAAATCACTCTGGATCTCTTTGAACCAATTATTCTGCGTTTTAATCTTCCAGAAATAAATAAATAGCCGTTTCACCAGTCTGGTTTCTGGAAGGCGTGCTGTATGGCAGAAAAAAGCAATTCTCCTTTTCCGCGTCGTGTCTATTATTGACTCACTTTCTCGATATACCACTTCATTCGGTAGTAATCTCCATTGGCAATTCACTTGGTGTTTCTTGTTAATGATTGTTCTGGTGATTCTTCTATCTGCTTTCTGCAGTTTATCAGTTGTTGAAATATGCTATTTTTTTTTTAATTTATGCCCACATTGGAGCACACACAGTCAATTTAATTTAATTAAGTCTTGGTTATTCTGCGTTTTTCCTAGTATTTTTTTAATCTTATTGATCTCTAAAGTCTGAGTTCTTCCGAATATACTACGTTTCGTGGACGTTTTCCCTAAACTTTAATTCGGTTTTTTGACTTTTTAAGATCGCTTTTTCCCTTCTTCCTGCCAATTGTTCCTTGGTTATTCCCAGTTCCTCCAAGTCCTGTTCCATCTCCTTCAACCAGTTGTTCTTAACTTTACACTTCAGTTGGTAGTCCAATAATCTCCTCGTAAGTCTACTCTCCGGTAATCGAGTTAGGTGTCCAAATAAGGCCAAAAATATGCTAGTTCATTTAAAACTAAAAACGAAAACGTTTTTGACTCTCGTGTTTTTCTCAAATGGATCGTTTCGCGTTATATGGATTAACAAATTTCAAATGTCCGCTATTAGATGAGGTTGTTTATCTTTTTTAACAATACGCCTTTATCGTAGTAAGTATCATGCCCAATACGTCGTGATTGGTAAAACCATTCTGGTGGTAAACGTTCCGGATCCGTGTTTACGGGAACGTTTTCCTTCGTAAAACCACTGCAGTTTGGCAGCTTATTTTGGAAACACCCTATACGTATGTGTGAGTGGTAGCGCTGAGCGTCCGTTATTCTGTTCCGATTTGGCGCAAAGTTTGTTTTAGTAACAGCTTGGACATGTTCGTTAGCCAGCATGTCAGTTCAACAGTGAAAAAAATAGCAAGTGTTCAATATCTTGAAAAAAATTATAATTTTTTAATCTACTTTTTTATTTCACCGCTCTAAATAAGACTTAAAATCTTTAAAAAATAAATTTTACGGTCGTTTCTGTTCGTATTTCTACTTTAAAATTTTAAAAAATCGTACAGTAGTTTGTTTCTTTGGTGTTCATAAATGTTACTTTTTTGATAATTCGCTTAAATCACGAAAAAACTTCCTGGCTTTTTGTAGGGACTAAGACAAAACTGTGTACTCTAGAGCTATTTTTTTTTTCGCATAGTTGAGCCGCGTGACCCAGCTTTATGTTAACAGCGATCAGCAGTAAGAATGTACATTATACAAGCACAGTATCAACAAACTATACCGACAGTCGCTTTGAGTAGATACGCCAAGTGTAATCGTACAACTTGGTTATTAGAGATGAGATATTAGTGGAACCCACGTGCTTACCTTCCACAAGGCCGAGTTTCCCGGCGAGGTGTCGGTGCTCCAGATGGATATCTTCCAATCAGCGTGCTGCAGGTTGGCACAGTGGTGCATGCTGAGTATCACAGGTTTCTTGAAGACCTGACCGGCGGGGCCGCACTGCACCACTGGGCTCAGCTGTGTCTGGCCACCTGCGGCAAACACATTGTACGTTACATGACCTCTTCTTATTGTACAACACGTTAGGGAATTGTATTCTATCAACAGATTGATAAATAAGTTAAAAAAACTGAGTCCGTCTTTCACTATAAAACTTGATGAAAATAGTCTTTGTAGCGGCCCGAACACAGAAAAAAATATGGAGGTTGATGACAAAAATATTTAGGGGCAAAATCTTTAAGGGGAAAAGTTTATATTTATTTATCTATTGTGGAATATTATTTGAAACTAGAAGTAATGCTGATTTCGTGTACACACACACACACAGATAATGAAGGAACAGCGACTAAAGAAGTCCTAAAGGAATGTGCAGAGAGGGTCGGTCTACAGATATCGTGTCAAAAAAACCGAATTCTTCTCTTTAAAATTAAATATTCAAGAACTAAACACAAAATATGGTAAGATAAACAGAGTCAAGCATTTCAAATATCTGGGAGAAATTCTTGAACCCACAGGTGGCGAGAAGGCTGCGCAAAGGGTTCGGCTACTGAAAATGAAGAGGACTCTTGGTATAACGCGTGATATCTACAATAAGAAATGTATGTCGACACACACAAAAATCAGACACTACAACACAGTCATAAAACCGGAGGTATTATATGCAAGCGAGACGCTAGCACTCCACACAAAAGGTACCATGGGAGACATTTTGAAGGAAGAACCCAAAATCTTGAGGAGATTCTTGGCCCAAGATTAACAGAAGACGGATACAGGTTGCACTCTCGGAAGGCCACAGAGAAGATATCGAACGTGGCAGCAGATATCAGAAGAGGCTTCAATTCTATGGACACATCAATAGACTCCCAACACAGAGACTTGCCAACAGAATCCTTAAGTATATTTGACAAAGAGTCAAAACAACAACGTCGTGGATGACAAAAGTCAGAATAGACCTACATGACGCAAAAATAGACTCAACAGACATTGAAGACAGGAACGCATACAAGAGAAAGATGCTTGGGTGGAAAATCCCAGAGAATGAAATCCCAAGGAGAGCAGGGGTGAAATGGACGGAGGAGCTGAAGAGGATCCATGGGGACAGGATCTATTATTTCCGTATAGATATATTATATATATATATCTAATATATAGATATATTATATATATATATATATATATATATTTCGTATAGACCCTGTTGGATCACATTAAAGCACTCCGACTCATGTCTTGTTCCTTCTAATTATCCACATTATATATATATATATATATATATATATATATATATATATATATCTTAAATATATATATAATATAATATGTTATATTATATTATAACATATTATATGAGCAGGTGTGGAGGATTAGAAGGAACAAGACATGAGTCATGTGCTTTGTGATCCAACAGGTTTATGCAAATAATATATAATATATATATATATATATATATATATATATATATATATATATATATATAATGAACAGATTATATATACATATAATCGCCAGATCCTCTTTTACGTCTTGTAGTAAGGAAGTAAAATGCGCTGTAATTTCACTTTTTTCAGAAAAGCTTTCATAAATTTCAAAATGTTTTTCTCTGAATATTTAAACTCACCTTCCAGTTTTGGTCTGTGCTTGTCATCGCGTAGGACGGCCACGTACACCTCAGTCCTGGAGCCTTTCCTGAGAGCACCTTCTGGCACGGTGAACGACACGCCGGAATCGGGCAGAGAGATCCTGCCTCCTGAGTGGGACAGAGTGGCGCCAGCAATATCACTTCCGTTCACGCCGATCAGTTCTGCTCTGTAGTCGGTGGCGGTCAAACTCTTTGTGACGCATTCGTCTACGGCTGAAACAGCTGACGGAAGCAATAAACATTTCAATAGTTAGAAGTCAATAAATTATACTAATCGATTTATAGTTTAAAGAAATTGTTAAAAGAAAAGCCGCCTCGGTGGCCTAGTTGATAGCGTACGAGGACCCGGGTTCGATTCCCGGCCAGGGCTTGGCATTTTCATACGCTATAAAAATCGTCTGCATTAACCCAAGTGTGCACAATAGTCGGACGTTAAAAAAAAAAGCAAGAAAGAAATTGTTCGTCAGAGTTTGCTCAGTTTCGGGCGTATGAAGATTAAAAAATAAAGTTACTGTAGCAAATTTGAAATAGTCGTGACAAACATTTGTCTCGTTGTTACGATAGAATAGAATTTCCGAAAAAAACAACGATATACCGTAACGGTCAAAAAAAAAATTCAAAAGAAGTCTAATGTCACGATCAAAATCGCTGTTATAATTTGCATAAAAATTTTAAATTCACAAATTACATTAAAAATTCAAAAATAAATCTTTTTATCACCGTGAAATTTATTGTAGTATCAGTTACAAGTATTGCGTTCCTGGTTGACAGCAGACAGGCGAACTCCTCGGATTCGAAATGATGAGGAAGTTAGAAGTTCTTTTTCTCTAAATTTGACCGGGTTCCTCCTATTTCCATCCGAGCAAGTTGCTGTCTTCTTTAGTGATCCGGGTGTTGGTAAGCTGTTTAGTTGTTCTTTATTGAATGGTTCTCGACGTTCTGCCGAACAACTATTTTTGACCTGTATTTATACTCTCCTGGACATTGGCGAGAGAAATTAAGCCCCTCTATGTAGAATATCTGTTGGGGAACATTAACAAACAAACGTATGCATTGTTGTTGTACGTGGCTTTATTACGTGTTCTCTTGGTGAGAAATAATGATATGGGTTGGGCTCTGAGGAGGTATATTTTGAAGATGATTGACTGTGTGTGTTTCACATGGGGGTTCGTATACTAGATGCAGAGGTTTTTTCTATATCATAGCGGGGGAGCGAGATCTGTCACGATGACCGACAGATGCGCGTGATTAAAGCCTTCTTCTCGCGATGTGTGCGTTTGAGGGAATATTCCTCGAGTAAGAGGACTTCAAGACCTTGGCGTATCGTTTCGTTTGTGACGAACCATTATGGCGGGAAACATAATTTCTCAGCAATGCATGGTTAAAACCAGAGAAAGAACGCACCACATTCAACGCTAACTGTGTACGAGAGATGCGATATGGTGCGCCGGCAATAATGTAATAGACTAGCGTACTTTAAACCCGAGATACGCGAGCACTGCGAACCAATCAAAAGTATTGGTTTACGGAAGAATTGCTAACTAGGTTTCGCAGGCGTAAGGCCGTTTGAAAGCCGGGAGAGAAGTTCATGAATTTAGCGTGGATATGTTTCGGTGTCGGTAAGCGGAACTATGTTGTGTAACGCTGTTCCTGTGTTGTGAAAAGTGCATCTAGTTTTTTCAGTGAACATTTATTGGACGCTGAAGATGATAGATTTTCAAAGAAGTATTAACATGAAAAAGTGATTCCGCCATTATTAAATGATTACACGGATTTTGCTGGGCAACGAACTTGTCCAAGCTGTTATACAAATACATTTTTGCTTCAAGTTCGAATCAAATAGAATGTAATATTGCGAACGTTGGGGTACACTATACAGATTAATAATTAATACAAATTTAACGTCGCCTTCAAAAGAAAATATGTTTTATAGATCAGTATCTGTGCTCATTTCATAATCCCGTGTGTCGATTTTACCGCCGCCTCGGTGGCCTAGTTGATAGCGTACTGGGCTTTCACCCCGAGGATCCGGTTTCGATTCCCGGCCAGGGCTTGGCATTTTCATACGCTATAAATCATCCTATCGTCTGCATTAGCCCAAGTGTGCACAATAGTCGGACGTTAAACGCAAAAAAAAAATCGATTTTACCGTGTGACAATAGGTTCAATAGCTGCAATAAGTTAATTCCCAATCGATATTAGAAAATAAAAATATTTACGGTTCAAAAGTGTACAGAAGAAATAATAAAAAGGTGAGAATTTATTTTGGATTTGTCCTAAATCTTAGGGAACTGTTAATATATGAAACTGCAAATCAGTTTCAGTTTAATATCAGTTTCATGACAATCGGGTAATTGGAACAGAAATGTAGTAATTGTTGACATGTCAAAAGTAAGTCAAAAAACAAATTTTAGTGTAAATATTTTCAATTGAAAATAATTTTTTACTTCGGAAATTATTATAAATTTTCGTTACAAAGAAGGCAAATGCAAATAGGATTTTGTTAATTTTGGCTTAAACATAAAGCCGAACATTATCGAATAATTCCGAAAACGCACGAACGTCATTAACAGCAATACGTCTCCTCTCATCACTTACAAGAGCACGTACAGCTGCTGAGGCTCTGGTCAGAGGACGAGTGCGGACTGTTGAGGTGCGGCACGTCGTAGTGGTGTTCGCTGGAGGACCGTCTCATGCCGTACTTGTCCACCGCCTCGGAGTATGGGTACTCGTAGCAACTGGGAGCCGAGATGGGGAGCGCGGCGCTTCTGGTAACATCCGGTTCTATTTGGCCGATCTGGTAGTTCTTCTTGTCGTCCTTCGGTATGTACTCCGGTTGGTATTCTGGAAAAGTTCAAATTTGGTTAGTATCACATTTGTTGCGATAGGTTTCTGTTTAGTACGGTAAACGAGCCGCCAGATGGCTCTAACACGATAACGCCTCACACTGATAACAGTACCCGGACATCATTGTTTGTATTTTTAAGATATTGAAATTAATTGCTACTCTCTGATCTACTTTTATACGTAGATACATTTTAGATTTATTACGGTACAACCTGTGTGTGTGTGTGTGTGTGTGTGTGTGTGTGTGTGTGTGTGTGTGTGTGTGTGTGTGTGTGTGTGTGTGTGTGTGTGTGTGTGTGTGTGTGTGTGTGTGTGTGTGTGTGTGTGTGTGTGTGTGTGTGTGTGTGTGTGTGTGTGTGTGTGTGTGTGTGTGTGTGTGTGTGTGTGTGTGTGTCTGTGTCTGTGTCTGTGTGTGTGGGGGGCGTGTTACCTTTACTGGCTAACCAGCAGTTTATTATCTAATAAATAATGTATACCTATTAAATGCACACATGGAGTGCAACACTATGAACCCTAAACCAAATCGAAAAGCTTCAATCTCACTAGTTCTGCGTTGTCAAGCGCTGAAACACTTCAAAATTTTGGTGCTGATAGAATCCAAACTCAAATAACCCATTTAATGGCTCCTTTACGGGATTAACGTTTAACCCATTTAATGGCTCCTTTACGGGATTAACGTTTAACCCATTAAAACTTGTTTTGAAAAAAATATGTTTATTTCTCGTACTATAAGTTAAGAAGTCTAAAAAAACGTTTTGTGATTGTAAAAAAAACACTTTTTCTTCAGATATTTTTTGAAATACCACTATAAGTTTGTGTTAAACTCAAAAAAGAAATAGGGTTATTTCTATAATATCCTACTAACGATAGGATATTTCAAAAATTCCATATCGTATATAATGGATCATAATATACAACTCTGTATTCAAAATACCTTTGGAAGGTCTTAATCAGAATTCTGTAGGCAAAACAACCTTAAGCCCTAAGTATCCCCCCTCGGTAAAGTGACATCATCTGTTCCAAAGTTTCACCGGGTTGACGGAAACAAACAATCCACCTAACCTAACCGACATCTCCTAGGCACTATTATAATCCTGGCAATGACACCCCGCTAGCGCAGCGAACTTAATGAATGCCGGGACAGCTGGTGTGTTATCACGTCTGGCGGGTGTGATTTGCATCCCCCGTCACGTAGGGGTTGCACACGCCAGCCTGTCAATATCGCCGCCCTTTGATGAAATTCCTACTTTATCTACGGCCGACAAAAGCCTGTTTTCTCCGTCCCCTGTGCCGATGTTTGATTTTATAGTTAATTCATAATTTGTTTGGTTTTAATTAAGCGTGTTTTTGCGAGGGTTAAATTAGCGTCCTTAAGGGATTTTCGCGTAGCTGCGAGGGGTGTTGTGATATTTTCATTAAATTCTAATGGCGAATCCGTCATCAGCACCACACTTAAAACTACACTTTAAGAGCCGCACACCCTGTTGGTCATATTGAATCATTGTGACCCTGTAAGGCTGATGTTAATTAGCGAAACAGATAATATAGCTTTTTAAAATAAAATAATTATGTTTGATATTTTATTTAAAATGACTTATGTTCTGTATATATTTTTCGCTTTGTACTTTTTTTGCTTCTGTATCTTTAAAAAAAAAAAAAAGCATATTCTAATCAGACATAATGTTATCTCAATAATTAGTGGAGATAACATCGTTCCACATCATCTTTTAGGGAATGGATTCAATGTGGCCACGGACTCCTAATAAATGTTGTAATAAGAGAGTTTTTTTTTAAGTAAATTATTTAGGGAACTGTGGGAGAAAACTAGGAAATCGGCCTAATTTCTCAAAATCGGTTCATACGTTTATGGTCAAATTTAGATCTTACTAGGTGCCACGTAAAAGTTCGGGGAATTTGAATTGCGCGCGCGAACCGTTTGTGGTATGACCTGTTGCCGGTAGAGTGGGCGAACAGTACGCTTTGCCAATTAGAGTGCCAACAGCTGTGACGGTGAGAAGCCGCGTCCTTCAGTTTCGTGTAATATATTGTTTTGTCGATTTATTTTACTTGCGCAAATGTCAAATTTTAAGGAGCAAAGAACCTGCATCAAATTTTGCTTCAAGCTTAAAAAAACTGCGGCATAAACCGTCGCATGCTTGTGAAAGCATTTGGTGACAATGCTGTGAGTCAAAGTTATGGACGTACGTTTACCGACGACGATGAGCGTTCAGGGCGACTATTGACAATCACAACACCGGAAAACATCGCGAATTTGCGAGAGGCTGTTGTTGCAGATCGTAGACGAAAGATCTGTGATGTTTGTGCGATGTGCGGGACAAAGGTTGTGCTAGAATTTGAGAGGTAGAGGAGAGAGAGAGAGAGAGAGAGAGAGAGAGAGAGAGAGAGAGAGAGAGAGAGAGAGGTAGAGGAGAGAGAGAAGTAGAGAGAGAGAGAGAGAGAGAGAGAGAGAGAGAGAGAGAGAGAGAGAGAGAGAGAGAGAGAGAGAGAGAGAGAGAGAGAGAGAGAGAGAAGAGAGAGAGAGAGAGAGAGAGAGAGAGAGAGAGAGAGAGAGAGAGAGAGAGAGAGAGAGAGAGAGAGAGAGAGAGAGAGTAGAGAGAGAGAGAGGAGAGAGGTAGAGGTAGAGAGAGAGAGAGAGAGAGAGAGAGAGAGAGGTAGAGGAGAGAGAGAGAGAGAGAGAGGTAGAGGAGAGAGAGAGAGAGAGGTAGAGAGAGAGAGAGAGAGAGAGAGAGAGAGAGAGAGAGAGAGAGAGAGAGAGAGAGAGAGAGAGAGGTAGAGGTAGAGGAGAGAAAGAGAGAGAGGAGAAAGGGAGAGAGGAGAGAGGAAGGGAGGGAGGTAAGATGGCGAGGGGAAGGGAGGGAGGCAGAGGAAGAAAAAAGGGGATAAATATCTGATTGCGCGGTGAAGATCGTGTTGTTTGTTTCTAGCTGTACGTTTATCGAAATTGCACGGTTGATACTCACGGTTTGAAATTAAACCGAAAGAACAAAATACATCTTATGGCGGTCTGGGTTTATTTTTTTACTAGATTTTTTCGAAAAGATAGCGAGCCTGAAGTTGTACTAGTGTAGTTACGTATTATATGCGAACAATTTTCTAAATTAGGTATTACTTTGTAAAGTCAAATTTTGGTTAATTTTTTTAAAATTTCTGCCCAAAAACTAATTAGGAAACTAATAATAATAATCGATCTGTTCGTTTAGCCTTCAAAAAAGTTCTTTTTGTAGTTTTATTGTAATGTTATAAATTATATTAGTTTGGGGTTTTAACTTAACAATAATTTCGGCCGTACAATAATAGAAAGTTTGTGCAAAATTCCTATTTACCTTCAGTTTCAACTACTTTTCACTATTTCCGATCTGTTATTAAATATTTCATTTATTATATTAAAATTTATTCGTAAAATTATTTTTGTATTTATTTAAAAAGAATATAAGAATAATTAAAACTTGAAGTTAATAAAGCTGGAATTTATTTGTACATCTTGATTGTGTTGCATGTTTTGTTAGTTAAAATTTATAAAAAATACAATAATTCTGTAAAATATTTGGAGGACAATTTTTTTAAATTTTTTTATTTTAGTTGAAACACGAATAAAATAAACGTCGAAAGATTTCCGTTCCTGCCAGTGTATGAGCGCGAAGTATAAGGATTGCGGCATTTAGAGCTTTACGACCGCAAGCAAACTGGGGCAGAACAGACTTCGAACTTACGCAATAAATCAGAGTTAAAATCTCCCGATCGGGGTGCCACAAGGATCGCGAATAGTTTCGCTCCGGTTTGAAATTGAGACTTAAACTATGCAGAAGGAGTGTTCAGTATACTGGGGGGGAACTATTGATTACAGTCATTTATCAAACTTTGCGTGTATATGTGTAAGTGTTAAGAAATGTTACTTTTAAAACACTGTTGTATAAAAAAAGGATATCGAATTTTATTTTACGAGGATATAGATTTAAACATTTTCAACGGTAGTCAAATGAAAATCTTCGTCTAGTTTTTACATTTTCACTTTATAAAGTATAAAACAAGTATGGGATTGTGAAAAAAATAACAATTTTCCTATGAAGCGGTCCGGAGAGGGAAAAGTAAGTCCTACATTTGACAAGTAGATCTGGTGTGCGTATATCTCGGCGATACTTAAACTAAAAAATATTTTTAAGCAATAGTTTGGTCACAGGTGAAGATTCGTTGGTCAACTCAGCTTAGCCATATAAAATCGTAAAGTACCGCAAGGGTGCAGACTAGCTGCACCTATTGAGAGGATTTAAACGTCCCTCGCTGTATCCGAGTCTAACACACACTTACACGTACAACACTACAATTACGACTTTAACACTTTACACTCACGCTTACATTTAGGGAGGCGATAATAGCCTCAAAGTGCTTTTCGCCTTAAAATAACAAAAAATAAAATATAAAAAATTAATGACGTTTTCAGTTCTTATTCTATAGTTTCTAACCGGTTTTTTTAGGTAATTTTGTGTACCAGTCATGTCAAAGACAAGACAAAGGCGTACGTGGATTCGTAATATTAACGCGGTTCGAAAACAGTAGGACGGGTTAGGTTTGGTTAACAAATGAAACAAAAAAAGAATCGCTTCTAATTGTTCGTTTCCACAACTGAAGTTGCTGGTGTACGTTAATGCTCTGCGCTCGGGTTATCTCGCCATTACTCGTAATGCGGGTTGTACGCGATTCAAATCCAGTATAAAATATTACTTCATAAAGATAAGCGATATGTTAGTTTCCTTTCTTTTTGTGAGCGATTTTCTATTGGGAAAATAGTTAATTTAGCGACCAAACTCCCGTGAAATGAGCGTCGGTACAGAACTGTTGAACATTTTTTGAAAGGTCCTTAGTGTGTATGTGTGTGTGTGTGTGTGTGTGTTTGTGTGTGCGCGCGCGCGTGTGTGTGTTGCATACATGCGCACTCGTGTGTGTTGCATGTGTGCGCGCTTGTGCGCGCGAGCGTGTGTGTGTGAGCACGTGTGTGTGTGAGAGAGCGCGCGTGTGTGGGAGCACGTGTGTGTGTGTGTGTGTGTGTGTGTGTGTGTGTGTGTGTGTGTGTGAGAGAGAGAGAGTGTGCGTGCGCGCGAGCGTGTGTGTGTTGCATACGTGCACGCTCGCGTGTGTGTGCGTATGTGTGTGTTGCGTGTGCGCACGCTCGTGTGTGTGTATGAGCACGTGTGGGTTCGCGTGTGTGTATGCGCGCGTGTGTGTGTGTGAGAGAGAGAGAGCGCGTGTGTGTGAAAGCACGTGTGTGTGTGTGAGAGAGAGAGAGAGAGAGAGAGCGCGTGTGTGTGAGAGCACGTGTGTGTGTGTGTGTGCGCGTATGTGTGTAAGAGAGAGTGTGTATGCTCGCGCGTGTGTGTGTTGTGTACGTGCTTGCGTGGGTGTGCGCGCGCGCGTGTGTGTGTGTGTGTGTGAGCACGTGTGTGTGTTGCGTGCGCGCGTGTGAGTGCGTGTGTGTGCGTGCGTGTGTTTGTGTGTATGTATGTGCGCGCGGTGCGTGTTTGTGTGTGTGTGTGTGTGTGTGTGTGTGTGTGTGTGTGTGTGTGTGTGTGTTTTAGTACTCTATAGTGTCAACAGTTGGGTCAGTTTTGATTCAAATGTGTCAAAAAAAAAAGATGTTGGTAATAGCATGGACAATTTCGTTACGCAGGACTTTCTTTCAGCGTTTCAAAATGGCGGTCATTCCAAATCTGAAAGTTCACAACTTTTTATCACATTTCATATGCGTTACAGTTTTCACATTGACTTTTCGCATCTACAGTGTATTAAAATACAAATTAATGCAGATTGCCCGGCGGAGGCAGTTGAAGTGAGCTGATGGGTTTAGCGATCCTACTGTACCGTCTAGCTCGTACTGTTCTAATTCATCTACTCAGGACACACAAATAGCCTGCATAACTTGGATAACTCTAAAGTGTAAACCGACCCGTTCTGATGGAGTGAATAATACTGAATACCGGCCTTGTATCAAACGGAGTCCTGAGATACCACACAACTTCGCAATGTACGTTAGCCCTCTGTGTGGGCGCATATATGGGTACCCAGCCGATGGCGTAAGTCATCTTCTGGCCAGCATTAAAGCATCAGCTCTTTAATTTCTTGACCCCGCAGGGGGTGCAGACTAGCTGCACCTATTGAGAGGATTTAGACGTCCCTCGCGGTACCCGAGTCTAACACACACTTACAACACTACACTTATGACTTTAACACTTTACACTCACACTTACATTTAGGGAGGCGATAATAGCCTCAATGTGCTCTTCGCCTTAAAATAACAAAAAAATGCAAATTAGTTTCAATCACGTCAGCGAGACAGCCAGTATTCTTCTTGTCGCTTCGCTGCCAGTATGAACAGTTTTTTAGTATATAATTCTGTTTAGTACTTTTTATGTTCATGCTATTCTCCTGATGCCATTTAATGCTGTTCTCCTGATGTCACTTAATGCTATTCTCCTGATAGTCTATACATTGCTTTGGGCGCGACATTTAATAAATCCCTTCAACGAAACAGTTTTATCCGTGTTTTTATTGTCAATTAACCGCCGGTAATTATTTGCCGCAACTTGGGCGCTGCTAATTTCAATATAGAACGAGGAAATCTTGCTTTACGGCGGCCGTTAAACTTTACGGGCTTCGCATCTTCAAAATTACAACGCCCGTGAGCCGCGCCGCGCCGCCGGTTACAGTGCGTACGTTAAAAATTTTTATTTTCCACCGAAACGGATGCGTTTAACAGTGCCGAATTGGTTATTTTAACTAGTGACAGTAAACGTTCTGGGGGGTGTGAGTAGATTTAAAAAGATGTCAAATAAGAACTGCAATAACCGTGAAGTTGTTGATTCCTTTGGGAAACGTTCGACGGAACGTTTTAAAATTTAAAGTTTCATTAAACCCAAACGGTTCGCGGGAGTCGTAAAATGACGGTTTTTTGTATTTATTCAACCGCGTGCTTCTTGTGATCTGAGTACCTTAAAGTGAGTCTAGAATACGTACAGCTACCACCCAATGTAAACATAAAGATGACAAAACGAAAGGTGAAATGTACGTAGTACCAAAACCTGACATCAGAGAGCTCTACTACCTGTACATCCTTGAGCCTGTATATTGCTGCTGTGACATAGTTTATCTTACACTAAATAATATCGTTAGTGTTTCATACAATAACTAATAACTTGTCTCAAAAGCTAACCTAAAAGTACATGGTTCATTTCCGTTATGACAGATAGCGTTGTCCATTAGCAGTCACACGATTTCCTATGCAGTGATATCTCTAATGTGTTATAGACTCAAGGCAAAAACTGACCTAAAAGTACATGGTTCTTTTCCCTGCTGACAGATAGCGTTGTCCATTTGCAGTCACACGATTTCATATGCAGTGATATCTCTAATGTGTTATAGACTCAAGGCAAAAACTGACCTAAAAGTGCATTGTTCTTTTCCCTGCTGACAGATGGCGTTGTCCATTTGCAGTCACATGATTTCCTATGCAGTGATATCTCTAATGTGTTGTAGACTCAAGGAAAAAACTGACCTAAAAGTACACGGTTCTTTTCCCTACTGACAGATAGCGTTGTCCATTTGCAGTCACACGATTTCATATGCAGTGATATCTCTAATGTGTTATAGACTCAAGGCAAAAACTGACCTAAAAGTGCATTGTTCTTTTCCCTGCTGACAGATGGCGTTGTCCATTTGCAGTCACATGATTTCCTATGCAGTGATATCTCTAATGTGTTGTAGACTCAAGGCAAAAACTGACCCAAATGTACATGGTTCTTTTCCCTGCTGACAGATGGCGTTGTCCATTTGCAGTCACACGATTTCCTATGCAGTGATATCTCTAATGTGTTGTAGACTCAAGGCAAAAACTGACCTAAAAGTGCATGGTTCTTTTCCCTGCTGACAGATAGCGTTGTCCATTTGCAGTCACACGATTTCCTAAGCAGTGATATCTCTAATGTGTTATAGACTCAAGGCAAAAACTGACCTAAAAGTGCATGATTCTTTTCCCTGCTGACAGATAGCGTTGTCAATTTGCAGTCACACGATTTCCTATTCAGAGATATCTCTAATGTGTTGTAGACTCAAGGAAAAACTAACTTGAAGTACGTGGTTCTTTTCCCTGCTGACAGATAGCATTGTCCACTTGCAGTCACACGATTTCCTAAGCAGTGATATCTCTAATGTGTTATAGACTCAAGGAAAAACTGACCTAAAAGTACATGGTTCGTTTCCCTGCTGACAGATAGCGTTGTCCATTTGCAGTCACACGATGTCCTATGCAGTGATATCTCTAATGTGTTATAGACTCAAGGCAAAAACTGACCTAAATGTACATGGTTCTTTTCCCTGCTGACAGATAGCGTTGTCCATTTTCAGTCACACAATATCCTATGAAGTGAGACCTCTATGTATTACAGACTCAAGGTAAAATTAACCCGAAGTACGTGGTTCATTTCCTTTCTGTTAGATAAAGTTCTGCATTTTCAGTCACACAATTTCGTGTGAAGTGAGATGTGATGGAAGTTCGTTGACGAGCAAAATGCGTTGAACAGTTTCAAAATGTCGGCAATTTAAAATCTTTATAAATTATTAACTTGTTTATCTTAAATATTTTTGAAAATCTAATATCACCGTCGTAATCAGCGTTAAAAACAGCATTAATTAGCATTTTGAATTTTCCAAATCTGTTGAAATTAATATTTTTGTTTACGGCGGTCAGGTTTTATTTTCGTATTTTGAATGTAATTTGAAAATTCAATAGGATAGTATATGCCGATTTTAATGCTGATTATGATGGTGAAATCAGAATTTCCAAAAGGATAAAACAAAGAAATATACTTTTGGAAATTCGCTTTTATGACGTCAGCGATACAGCTGCGTGCCGCGATTATTGTTTTAACTCTGACTCAACTCGACCGTTCAGCATTTGGTTAGTGTGTTTGTTGCGCAGTTTTGAACGAACCCTTTGACCAATTGTTTTGAAATTTGGTACAAAGGTACCTTGTATAAAGCCCGAACGGAACGACGTATATATAAGATCTTTCTCCATACAATTCCGTTTCAAGATGGTGGCCTCTGATTTTCAATGACGTGAGTACGCAGTTTTGGGGGAAAACGCATTAACCGATTCTTTTCAAATTTGGTACAAAAGGTACCTTGTAATAAGCTCAAATGATGTTCTAACTTTTGTTCCTATTTACTTCCGTTTCAAGATGGCGGCCTCTGACTTAAAGATGACGAGTGCGCGCAGTTTTGGCCAAACTCATTGACAGATTGTTCTGAATTTTGGTACGAACGTACCTTGTATAATGTCTTTATAAGATTTATGTGTAACATTTTTCCCGTTCTTTTCCGTTTCAAGATGGCGGGCTCTGACTTAAAGGTGACGAGTGCGCGCAGTTTCGGCCAAACGCATTGACCGATTGTTCTGAATTTTGGTACGAACGTACCTTGTATAATGTCTTTATAAGATTTATGTGTAACATTTTTCCCGTTCTTTTCCGTTTCAAGATGGTGGCCTCTGATTTTCAATGACGTGAGTACGAAATTTTGGGGCAAACGCATTAACCGATTCTTTTCAAATTTGGTACAAAAGGTACCTTGTAATAAGCTCAAATGATGTTTTAACATTTGTTGCTATTTACTTCCGTTTCAATATGGCGGCCTCTGACTTAAAGATGACGAGTGCGCGCAATTTTGACCGATTGTTCTGAATTTTGGTACGAACGTACCTTGTATAATGCCTTTACAAGATTTATGTGTAACATTTTCCCCGTTATTTTCCGTTTCAAGATGGCGGCCTCTGACTTGAAGATGACGAGTGCGCGCAGTTTCGGCCAAACGCATTGACCGATTGTTCTGAATTTTGGTACGAACGTACCTTGTATAATGTCTTTATAAGATTTATGTGTAACATTTTTCACGTTCTTTTCCGTTTCAATATGGCGGCCTCTGACTTAAAGATGACGAGTGCGCGCAGTTTCGGCCAAACGCATTGACCGATTGTTCTGAATTTTGGTACGAACGTACCTTGTACAATGTCTAAAAGATTTATGTGTAACATTTTTCCCGTTTTTTCCGTTTCAAGATGGCGGGCTCTGACTTAAAGATGACAAGTGCGCGCAGTTTCGGCCAAACGCATTGACCGATTGTTCTGAATTTTGGTACGAACGTACCTTGTATAATGTCTTTATAAGATTTATGTGTAACATTTTCCCCCGTTATTTTCCGTTTCAAGATGGCGGGCTCTGCCTTAAAGATGACGAGTGCGCGCAGTTTTGGCCAAACGCATTGACCGATTGTTCTGAATTTTGGTACGAACGTACCTTGTATAATGTCTAAAAGATTTATGTATAACATTTTTTCCGTTTCAAGATGGCGGGCTCTGATTTACGTTGAGAGTATAGCTGCTGGTTACTTCCTACAATACTGGCTTGCCTACAAGGCCTATCATAATTCTGACCTCTGCATGAAGAAAGAGTATACAGTTTCCAATACAGTTGGCCCAGTAACATTCTCGTAACTATTAAACGGTTGGAGGAAACATTTACGAGCACTGTCGTGGAGTAACTACGAGGTGGTGGTGTGCGTACTTACGGGAAACAGCCATGTTGTAGAGGCTGTGGTCGCGTCCTTTATGTCGCACTATGTGGAAGATGATGAGCGCAACTAAGCTGAACACTCCGCACGCCACGGCGAGGCCTATGTACAGAGCCAGTTTGTTGTCACCTTCCGCTCGTGTGGCTGCAAACACAAAAGTATATTTTATATTTATAACTTACGTAATTCTTAATGCACATACACAAAACAGGAAGTAGAAACTAAGTGTGATAATCATCGTGTAATAGCTGTTACACAAGTTCTATTAGAGAGCCGTTATATATGGAGAAGTTATAACGTCCAGAATAGAACATGAGTACAATGGTACGAAAGATGAAGAACGAGCAGGATTTTGAGGAGAAAGATCGACTTGTTCTTTCTAACACAAATGAGTGATATGTACGAGGTGTGTTCAGAAAGTAACGAGAATTTTTAAATTTCGCGAGCTTGGAGAGTCCGATTGTCAAAAAAAAATTTTGTTATGTTGGTATACATGCCCTTGAAATATAAAACTTTCAGCTGTTTTCATTGTTGACTTTGTCTGTGACAGTCACTAAGGTTAGACGTGTTTTTATGAGCTCGGCGATTTTCGTTTGTTAAAAGAAATGAATCAAAGAATTTGTATCAAATTTTGCGTAAAAAATGGAATAAAGTGTAACAAAGTGTGTAAAATGTTAACTAAGGCCTAAGGTGAGTCTGTTATGAGTAAAGCAAGAGTTTACAAGTGGTATTAAAGACTTTAAAGATGACGAACGCCCTGGACACCCCAGCACGTCAACAACCGATGAAAACGTGGAAAAAGGAAAGAAATGGTTATGAGCAATCGTCGAATCACAATTAAAGAGGTCGCTGATGATGTTGGCATATCGATTGGATCATGTCCTGACATTGTTTCCAATGTTTTGTGTATGAAATGCGTGGCAGCAAAATTCGTTCCAAAATTGTTGAATTTTGAACAAAAACAGCGGCGAATGGAAGTTGTTCAGGAGTCACTAAATGAAGTCAACGACGATGCAGAATTTCTGAAATGTATTATAACAGGTGACGAAACATGGGTTTACGGATATGACGTCGAACCTAAGGCTCAATCATCCCAGTGGAGGCATTCTGGCTCGCCAAGACCGAAAAAGGCTCGACAAGTGCAGTGGAACGTGAAGGTTATGCTCACTGTGTTCTTCGATATTAATAGCATAGTGCATCATGAATTCCTGCCACCAGATGAAACGGTCAATAAGGAGTACTACCTACAAGTTTAACGCCGTTTGCGTGAAGCAATCCGAAAAAAACGCCCGGATCTGTGGAAAAACAATTCATGATCCTAACGTTTCGAAACATAGTACTGCGAAGTATCTGCAATGCTCCGTGGTATGCACGAAATGACGATATTCATCGGGACTTGGGAGTTCCTACCGTTGTAGAAGAAATTAAACTACATGCAACGAAACATAAAAAGACTGGCGGCACATTCTAATGTGGAATTACTGCCGCTCCTAAGGACCAGTCAGGATCAGCGCAGATTGAAAAGGACCATGTGATTTGATGTGTTAGTGAAGTGGGGGTCTGGCTGATGGGTCGGATCTTGGACATACCTTCATGTACTTGCATCTAGTGAATGAAATATTACTTGATGAGTCATGTGACTTAGTTGTAAATTTGTAAAAAAATACTGGTTTGTCACTAGTCTCCGTGTACCTGATAGCTGAGAGTGGTAACTGTGGAACGTCACGTATCATACAGAAAAAGAACTTAATTCACTGTTACTAAATAAAAACATAACTGCGATTTTTTTCGTACGATCCGGAAAACAGGAATGGAATAATTGTAACGGAATGATTTGGTAGCTGTTAACAAAATAAATATAAATTGTGTGATGCTGACAAACTAAAGGTGGGTTTTCACTTTTAGTGCTGTGTTGGGTGCAGTGCACTTTTTACTACTAGTGCAGCCATGGTGCTGTTTCAGTTTAAGAGGTGTTTAGCAGGTACACTTTTATCTTCAGTTGAACCGAACCGATTAGAAGTTATCATGGTTTATGGGTTATATTTGCTTTTAGAATTTCTGTAGAACAGTTTAATTTAGAAGCAATGTCTTTCCGTATATTTTCTTAAAGGTGATTATTATCATAATCCACTTGTTGGAGATTAAATAAACACTTATCTCTCATTAAATCAATCAGCTGACTAGGCTGATTAAATCAATCATTAAATATATTCATCTTAAAAAATTAACAATAAAAATTCTTCCTTAAAAAAAAACAATAACTTGGTCGAGAATAAATTAAACGTATGGTAGCTGTCGGAAGTGATATGCAATGTAAGAGAAGCTGTTTGCTGTAGCTAATTACGAATAAACACGAACGATGACGGAAGTACACGAAGTGATGTAAGCGACACTAAGACAGCATTGTCTTTTGACCATTTTCACTCGTGGTGCAGTGTCGACTGGAATCACTCTGCCGGTGAAATCAAATAGCACTAAACCAGCACAGCTCTACCGAGTAAAAATACACTTTAGGGCACGAAATGGAAGGGTTTCGTTAACTCCAAATCAGAGTGAAATATGAATGATAACGTATAAAAACGTGTATATAGACAAGTGAATACTGCAAAGACTTTCTAGTGATGAAAGCAAATTGGGAGGAAGGAATTGTAAAGGCGATTGAAGTGATAACATTGAACGTTGTGCACAGTCATTCGTTGTAAATAGAACCCCGAAAAGTACACTTTTATGGATTAAACATTTGGAAAAATAATTTAAAAACAGTGTGTGTAAGTTCGAAGAAATAAAATGGCAGAATATTACAATTTTTTACGAGGTCACAGAAAGAATATGTAGCGTTGCCGGCAACCACAATATAATAGACGTTGTAATATCCGGTTGTGATGATTAGAATGAAATGGGAACGATGCTATTGGCTGGAAATGTTATCACGGAAAACTGCATAGCGAAAATGAGTTTGGAAGAGAACTGGAGGAAATAGGGTAAAACACAGACTGCTGTAATATTAATGTAGTTTATGAAAAATAAATAAAGTATAATTGGATTGGTATTTACCTTGTTCTGCTAGCTCAAATCCTGATGCTTCCTTGAAAGCTAAAAACATGTTTTGATTATATAGGTTATGTTTAATGCACATTATACAGTTTTATTTTTTAAAATATTATTCACTGTTGTGATATCGGCTGATAAAACCAACCTGTTTTAATAATTTCATAAACTGTTCGAAAACGTTTCAGATAACAATGCACAGTGTTATTTTTAATATAAACAAGTGCTTGTATTCTGCTCACCTGAACACATGCCTGCTGTGCAGTTGGTAGTGCTGGAATCGGTGCCTACACAGTACCTCCCGCCCAGGCTAGGTGCCGGGTTGGTGCAGGTCCTTCTTCTGCGGTGTCTGCAGTCAGGACCGCAAGCTGACCAACCGGACCACGTAGACCACTTGCCGTGCACAGCTGTAAAAACGTTCGAATGTATTTTAACGCACGAAACGTATCCTGAATGCGTCACGAATATTTGAAGTGGAATATTACATTTTTTCAAGAAAATTAAACTTTGTAATTTTTTGTTGTTGTTATTTTAAGGCGAAAAGCACATTGAGGCTATTATCGCCTCCGTAAATGTAAGTGTGAGTGTAAAGTGTTAAAGTCGTGAGTGCAGTGTTGTAAGTGTAAGTGTGTGTTAGACTCGGGTACCGCGAGGGACGTCTAAATCCTCTCAATAGGTGCACCTAGTCTGCACGCCCCTGCGGGGAAAAACTGTGTACAACGATTGTTGTTATTGCAATAATTTAACTATAAGAAATGAAAATAAAACATCAGATTTTCTTGTAGACTAGATAGAAGACATTATTTGCCTTTAAGAATCCAGTTTGTTTTACTTACCTACAGTATTAAATATGAGTAATGAATTACTTTTATACAGTCAAGTTCTTAAACCGGTGTGAAGCTATGGACCGTGAAAATTTGGGGTTGTGCCAAGAAAAGTAATATAAGGAAATTCACATTATTCAAAATAAAATGGGTCGTGTAATATAGGGATGATTGTAGGTGGCCTTGAGACAAAGTTGGCAGTTAGTGGGGGGGATTGTTACTGTCGCGTTACCGCCTGCACAATCTACCATTTAGGCTATGTATCTACAAAATGTGAGAGGTTGTTACTACAACTTGCAACAAAATAGAGATAAACGTTGACATTGACCAAACAGTTCTTACTTCACTACAAACAACAAGCAACTTTGGAATAAAGGGAAAAAGCATAAAAGCAGGTAGAAGAAAAGCTGTTACCAGGAAAACAGTTTTAGCGCTTGCGGCAACGTTCGAATAGAACAGTCCGTTCCTTGTTTAACAAATCATAAACCAGTCCAAATCAAACTGCTTGTTTCCGTTTGAAAAAGCAGTTTGTCGTTTATAGATAAGCAGTTTTTTTAACAGTTTGGTCTTTTCTGCCCCACCACTACAATCTACCGTTTAGTTGCAATGGATCGTTGGACGGGTGAACAACGCGGCTACGCAGTTATCAAAATGGCGAAATTTTTGTGCAAACTCGACGTGCTTTTCGACGTCATTTTAACACACCGCGTAACCAGCCAGTTCCGTCAGATAATGCAATTCGAACACGGATAAAGAACCTCGAGCAAACGGGATCAACGTCTTAAAAAGGAGGCGGGAGTGTAAAAACTGTTCCAAAACCTGAAAACATCGCAGCTGTTCAACAGGCTATGGTTAGAAGTCCTCGCCGATCTGCCAAACAACATGCCCTTCGCATTGGAATAAGTGACACATCTGGGAGGATACCTGTTTTTGTTTTATGGGGATACCTAAAAACAAAAGTGTTTCAAACACCCACAACCATTCATGCTCTCAAACAACGAATTGTAGTCGAGACTGCAGTAATACCTGTCAACATGCTGCGAGAGTTCATGCTAAACGTCCAAACCAGGCTTCAGGAATGCCCTAACTGCAATGGAGGACATTTGGTAGACGTAGTGTTCAGAAAATAATATATTTTCATACTGTACCCATAATGGCTATTCTTGTACTGTCAATTATTTACTAAGAAAATATTTAAAAAGTTTTTTTCAACAACCAATTACTGTATTTGATCATCCCGTTTCACTGGCGGGCGGACCCTGTAGTGAATGCGCCGTGATATATAAGCTATGCAAATATTCACAGAGACCTCAAAGTGATCACCGCTTGTTTCGGTAGTAACAAAGAAGCATGAAACACGGCTCAGATCCATATTAACGCTAGTGTTCAGCAGATGCTGGCATTTATTTAGGATTTCAGGAAGAAGAATGCGTATGACTGTGTTTCGACTTGGTGCAATGATTTTCTTTTTAACGTCCGACTATTGTGCACACTTTGGCTAATTAATGCAGACGATGGGATGATTTATAGAGTATGAAAATGCCAAGCCCTGGACGGGAATCGAACCCGGGTCCTCGAGGTGAAAGCCCAGTACGCTATCAACTAGGCCACCGAGGCTGGTGCAGTGATAACAAAGACTGTAGCTGATAATCAGCGTCATTCAATGAAATGAATATTTGACACAAAGTCATTTATTTTACGTTATAACTACCGGATAAGTTTGTACGTAGTTGTAGTCCTGAATAAAAATTAAGAAATGAATATCTTTGAGGCTAGGTGGCCACCAAATGCGGAGCGAAGCGAACTACGTTTCCAAAACCGAACCTGTGACAGCGAAACGTAGCTGAATTGAATCAAGCAGCGTCGTTGGGTTCCTTTACAGTTTTCAGTGTTTGTCAGCTCTTGTGTAGCTTTTTCTTGGCGACTTGTCGTTTCCTGATCGTGTATATGTCTTAAGTTTGTCCGCCCAGGGATCTGCTCCGACTGATTTTTCTTAATTTTTAGTATATTAACGTAAGCCTATCTAAGAACAAAGGCATTAAGGTAAATTGTTTAGCTTATGTTGATGGCATGGCCTTACTAGCTGAGACATTGTAAGAAGCTAAGGAACAGACGCTTGAACTCCAGAAGCAAGCGTTAAAAATGGGCCTCAAAGTTTCATTCGGAAAGACTAAAATATTGACAAACATACAAAAACCGCCAAAAAAGCTTCAAGTGGGAGAACAATACATTGAGATAGTCAAAGAATTCAAATATCTTGGAGAATGGATCAGCTGGAACGCCCTAGAGAAAAAACTATGGAATATAGGAAAAATAAAGTTGAATTAGCCTTCCAACTTACCAAAGACACATACAACAAGAAGTCGCTCTCCTGGAATACAAAGATAAGGCATTATACTGTAATTAAACCAGAAGGCTTATAAGCGGCTGAAACATTATCTCTCACAACCCAGGGTCCACTTGAAAGGCTGGAGATCAAAGAAAGAAAAATATTACGAAAAATCTTAGGCCCCAAATTCCGTAACAACCAATTACTCCACATCAGTAATGAAACTCTTTACCAAAAAAACTGAAACACTATCAGACACAATAAGAAAAAGGAGAATTGATTTTTATGGGCACATCCTCCGATTGGACAAAGATAGACTAACCAAAAAAAATATTTGACTACTTTCGCAGCAGAAGAGCCCAAACCACTTTGGTTTAGAGAAACGGAGAAAGACATAACGGAACTGCAGATCACTGACACTATGCTCATGGACAGAACAGCCAAAACAATAACCAGGGACAATAAGAAACGGTTCCAAGGCAAAGTCAAATCGAAGCGAACGATCCAAATCTCTGACGAAGAAAGAAAAGCAAGATCACAACGAATGAAGCAATACTGGGCTACGAGGAAGGCACAGAACATTAAAAAGTGATTGATTTAGTGTACCCCAAAGTTGGGTGAAACAGATAAAGAGAACGTAGGCCTATGAATTTAAGCTTATGTTTTAGTTGCACGTTTTGGTATTAAGTTAGGCACTTGAGACATAGAGTTGATCCGCACTCACGAAAAGTCGTGTATTGTTTTATGTACACAAATTATGGAAAATTTTTGAACAAATGGCATTCTATTGTCGTATGTTTGGTAATAGTACATGATTGCAGTAAATTGTAAGAAAATTCAAAATAACATTTTTAATCAGTAGAACTTACCTGTGTTATCTTCTCGGTATTCATCTTTTTGGAAAGCAATTAACAAGAAAACAAAATAAAGAATTAGACATTAAAATTATGAATAGTTCCTGATTTTTTTTAAAAAAGGTTTATGTTATAGTGTAATAATAGAATACGTTCGATTAAAAAAAAAATTCCAGAGAAGGTGTTACGTAAAAACAGGCTGAAGAAAATCGTACCATATTTTCCAGACACATAGTTGCAAGAATTTAATTAATTATCCTCTACAGTCAACTGAAGATACTGGTCAGTCGATATAAAATGCTTGCAGAACAAAAACAGCTAAAAATTTAATGTAGATTTAACGTATTTTACAGCACTTACGTTATGGTAGCCGAGGAGCTCGCCTGTCCTGATAAACGCCCGGACCGCAATACTTGTAACTGAGACTACAATAAATTTCACGGTGACAAAAAAATTTATTTTTGAATTTTCAATGTAATTTGTGAATTTAAAATATTTATGCAGATTATAACAGTGATTTTGATCGTGAAATTAGACTTCTTTTGAATTTTTTAGACCGTTATGGGATATCGTGGTTTTTTTTCGGAAATTCGATTCTACCGTAACAACGAGACGATTATTTCAAATTTGCTACAGTAACTTTATTTTTTAATCTTCATACGCCCGAAATCGAGAACCTCTGACGAACAATTTTTTTTTTTGTGTTTAACGTCCGACTATTGTGCACACTTGGGCTAATGCAGACAAAAATGCCAAGCCTAGACCGGGAATCGAACCCGGCTTCTCGGGGTGAAAGCCCAGTACGCTATTAACTAGGCCACCGAGGCGGCTAAGTTTAACATAGGAAGTCAACACAATACGATAAAGATAAGCAAGCAAGATTTTCAATAAGGATGATGTGATACGATACGGTATCTCCGGATTTAACTCGTGGGATGTACTCACTACAGTCCAGCCACTTAGTAAACGGCCTGTGCGAGAATTTTTCGCGCATGTAGGAGAATTTCCCTCCAGCTCCCTCCAACTGATCAGGAACACAGGCGGCCATTTTTTTTGTGTTTAACGTCCGACTATTGTGCACACTTGGGCTAATGCAGACGATGGGATGATTTATAGCGTATGAAAATGCCAAGCCCTGGCCGGGAATCAAACCCGGGTCCTCGGGATGAAAGTCTAGTACGCTATCAACTAGGCCACCGAGGCGGCAATCTGAGTTTACAAATTGTTACAAAAAGGTCAGCCGCTTAGAAAACGGCGTGTGAAATTCTCGCGCAGGCCGTTCACTGAGTGGCTGGACTATACGAAAGCTTTTTTATGAAAATAAGCTTCGCAGTACTGAAGAGCTGTGGTATAAATTTTACTTTCACTACGGTATTATCATGGGAATATTAAATTCGTATCAACACTCTGGAAAGTTTGAGTTGGATTTAGTGTGTATACGAGCCAAAGAATAATAAATGGTAGGTTTGAATGAATCGAGCAACTCGCATATGCACTGCTCTGAAGATCAGGACGATTGAGCAACTTGTGGTGGGTGAGATAAGTGTGCTAAACATTGTGGAAAGCGGATCGTGAACATTTTTTTTCTTACAACTTTTTTTTCTTTTTGTAAAGAAAATATGTACAATAAAACAAATATTACCCGAATTTTTGATTGTAGCAGTTTATCAGCTTACATAAAAGTACAGTTCTAATTGTTTTGCTGTCAAAAATGTGTGGAGTGTGTACATTCTTTATTTTCCCCATTTTCTCTTCTTACGCGCGCACACACACGCGCACGCACACACACACACACGCACGCACACACACACGCGCGCGCGCACGCACATATAAACACACACACACACACTCACACACACTCACACACACACAAATACAAGCGTGCGCCAAGCACACATACACATACACACACATACATGCACACAAACACACACACCCACACGCACACACACACGCACACACTCACACACGTACACACACGCGCACACATATACCGACACACGCGTTTGCTCGTTAGCGCGCACACACGCACACATACATACAAGCGCGCGCACACACACACTTACAAGCGCGCACGCACGCACACACACACACACGCACACTTACACGAACACAAACGCACACGCACACGCACGCTCACATACACACACACGCTTACGCGCGCGCACACACACACACGCACACAGTTATATATATGTCACATTTATATATAAATCACTATACTATCAACACTAGATCTATCTTAAAGTAGAAAGTTGTCAAGAAATTTACTAAATTCTAGTTCGTCCTTCACAGGATTCCCACGAGGATGTCCCTGTTAAAACCAAACATTTGTCAAGTGGACGGGCAGCGTCTTGTCTAATAGCCTGTAAGTAAGATGTATCGATCCCGCTACTAGAGCAGAGCGGCGCTCTGGAGGTGATTAAGGTAATAGCCGCGGATTGTTTTAAGGTGGCGCCATTATCTGTGGGTAATTGAAAACACGCAGCGCAACTTTGAGTAATGGCGTGACCTTAAAGTTGGCTCAGAACTTAATCGGCTTAAGTGCTGCCCTGATTTCGGTGAATGTCGGCGGCTGTCGGGACTCACTTTTTCGAATAAAATTTGAAAATATAAAATACTAATTTATCCCTGAAAAGATAAAAAGAGATGATTATAATATGATTTTTGAGTGGTTTTGCTGCGTAAAGAATTTGAAAATTGAAAAATCCTGACCGCTGCGATGCGATATAATATTGTTTGTTTGCAAATTCGTTTCTATCACGTCAACGAGGCTGCTGCAAGCTGCGATTTTTTCCTTTGTAAAAACCTTATGCAATACTGAGATATTCCTTGACAACAAGACGGGTTTTGTACTGGAAAGTCGCCCCAATAAAAATGTTTTTGCAAACTGACACCCTACCTGGACAAGTGGTGACGCAATCCGTCTTCTGCAAACCAGAACCCGGGCAAGGGCGTCCGCCATTGAGGGGCGGCGGGCTGTTGCAGAGACGCGTCCGTTTCTGCACCCCTCGGCCGCAAGCCGTGCTGCACTCGGACCATGGTGACCAAAGCGACCAGCCCCCGTTCACTGCAAAAGCATAACAGATGCTGTAAACATGACTGTAGTGTATATTAATTCAATCCCATCAATCTTGACAGGAAAATAATATGTAGTAGTGTTACAGTGTTTCTTCGTCATTAGGCCTAATAGCTTCATCAGGTTATGGTGAAAACACAATAAAGGGATTGTAGAGTAAAAGTAAATCTAATATTCTTTAAAATATGTTAAAATTATTTATAGAATATCGTATTACTGTTTGAAAGTTTAGATAAATTTAAAAATGAAAAATCATGACTTTCGTTAACCAGCAAATTCGTTCAACAGTTTCAAAATGGCCGTGATTTCAAATCTTTTAAAAACATAACGTTTTTGTATTAGCCGGGGTTCATTTTCGTAATTTCAGTGCAATTTGACATTTTAATTCGTAATACTTAAAGATTTTGATTACGATGGTGAAATAAAAATTTTGTAAATGATAAGATAATGGAAAATATTTTTGGAAATTCGCTTCTATCACATCAGCGAGACAGCTACGTGCCCTGATTATTAAAGTATTCTGGAATTTTTCACTTTCTCCTATACGAAATTAATAAAATAAAATAAAAAATATAACATTGAGATTTTCTTGAATCTATCAGTTCGATTTTGCGTAAATGTATGGCCGTCTGTAAACAAGATAATATTGAGATTTTTTATTGGATCTATCCGTTTGATTTTGCTTGAAAGTATGTCCGTCTGAAAAAATAATCTTGAGATTTTTTGTTGAATCTATCCGTTTGATTTTGCTTGAAAGTATGTCCATCTGTGAAAATAATCTTGAGATTTTTTGTTGACTATCCGTTTGATTTTGCTTGAAAGTTTGTCTGTCTGTAAAAATAATCTTGAGATTTTTGTTGAATCTATCCGTTTGATTTTGCTTGAAAGTTTTGTCTGTCTGTAAAAATAATCTTGAGATTTTTGTTGAATCTATCCGTTTGATTTTGCTTGAAAGTATGTCCGTCTGTAAAAATAATCTTGAGATTTTTTTGTTGAATCTATCCGTTTGATTTTGCTTGAAAGCATGTCTGTCTGTAAAAAATAATCTTGAGATTTTTTGTTGAATCTATCCGTTTGATTTTGCTTGAAAGCATGTCCGTCTTTAAAAATAATCAAGAATTTTTGTTGAATCTATCCGTTTGATTTTGCGTGAATGTATGGCCGTCTGTAAAAAAGATCTTGATATTTTTTGGTGAATCTCCGTTTGATTTGGCGTGGATACAAGTTCGTCTGTTTGCCTCTGCACTGCTTGAGACGAAACTGGCCAGTTTTATGAGTTGAACTTTCTATTTTTTTTTTTAACATAACTAAATTTCTTTTAAAAATATTAGAACAGTATTCCATTAAATTTAGACAACAATAATCTATCACTGTCTTTATTTAATATTCCATTTAATTACGGGATAAAATGCATCCACACCAATATTTATTAATTGCCTAATAATTGAAGTTAAAATATATTCATTTCATTCGTTGGTTATTTACCTGTTGTTCAAATTTAGTGGGACACCGGGCACAATGTTGTATAATATTTTGAGACTATTTCTTAGTTTGTGTTTCGAAGCCCACTTCAGTTATTCTTTTTATCGAATTCTCTAAAGAACAATTTTGTTGTAACGCCCGTAAATACCGAAAACGTTTGAGTCTGTGTATGTCAAACAAAATCGGTTCCGATAACTATAAAAAACTACTGAAAATCGACCTAATTGCTTAACGGACTTGTGTTTTAATGTCCGCTAAAGTAAGTGAAGGCACGAGTGAAAGCTTCGTATAGCTATTAAAGCTTCGTATATGAAGCAGTTTATACAATTTCCATGCAGTATTAACTAGTTACAAATTTCAACAATTACCAATAAATTTAGTCAAAAACGGTGTTATAGAACTACGTAAAAAATACTAAGTGTTTTTTATCTTATAAAATTCAACATCGGACTGAAGACAATAGAAAATTCAAGTCGAAAAAGAAACCAATCGTTACGGGTGAATCGAGTTTCCATTTTAGTGCGTAATTAAAAATCCGCTCCTTTTGAACAAATTAATTACTACTTTTTCTTTGTCCTGTAATTATTTCTCTCCAGAACCGCTCGGTTTATCGTCGGGGTGGGATTCTTCGGCTTCCGTTTGATGTGGGAACAATGGGTCGTATCGGAGACGTTTGTTATCGGGGACGTGGCAAAAACGTAATTAGAAATGCTGTGTTCTACTGACGTAAGTTTCGGATCAAATTCCGAACGCGGTTAAATGTCCGTCTTGGCTCTGCACGGTCTTGTGTTACGTAGATGTAACATTGATCTAAAGTCCGCTCAGATTGCATCTTGTTTGCGCGAAGAAAACGAACTTTTAATTCTAAGCTAATCTGCATTTGTGTTTTTTGTTTTGATAATAAATTTGGAATATTTATGTTTTAACATATGTTGTAGGGCTGGTTTTGCGGACGCGTGATGCGAAGAAATTGTTTGTAATGGCATTTAACAGTATGTTTTGCGCATCGCAAGTCTCATATTAAATTAATTATAACTAAACAGTACAGTGTTTACGCCGCGGTTGAATCGGTGAACGATAACCACTACACTACGGAAACTGTGAAGAAATTTGACAGATTTAAGAAATGAATCGTTAATTTAATTTTGATATATTAAAAGATCGTTTGTTTTATGTTAATCCGTAAAGATAAACTGATTTCAATGAACAGGTGATAGACTATAATAACTTTCAGGTTATGTTTTTAAAAACTAGTTATGTTAATTTGTCGTTTTTTAGAACAAATTATCTTTATTGAAATAAAAAAGGAAGATAAAACGTGACATGATTTTTATTTTTAGTTCAGTAACAGAAATTTATTTTCAGTTGTTTTCCCCATAAATTATCTGTAGATAGATAATTTGAAAATATTTTTCCTTATGATTGAACAAAGGCAATTGGCTGTATAACTACTTTTTACATATTTGGAAAAATATTTAATTTTAATAAAGTAAACCAATAAAGTAAAAACATAAAAACTGCTGCCAAGTTCAGCCATCTATCATGATAATGAACATCTGTTTAGAAAGAGGAGACATAAACATAAAATATTAGAAAGAGGAGACTGGCTTTTTATGGACACCTAATAAGGATACCAGAAGAAAGACTGACGAAGAAACTCCTAAATTACCAACTCAAGATGAAAGTAAAGAATGAGTGGCTTAAGGAAGTGGAACAGGACCTAAAAGAATTAGGAATAACGGATGAACGTCTGAAAGAAGGAAGGGAAAAACCAATCCTTAGGAATTAAAATACTAGATTAAAATTTAAAGAAGGAACAAAAAGAGTTGCCTTTTTTTTACTCGGAGGAAGTTAGACTACAGAGATCTATAAAACTGAAAAAGTATTGGGAGAATCTCAAAAACCTAAAAGAACCAAAGTTGAAAGCCCAAAAGAACCAAAATTGACTAAATGTGCTCCATTAAGGGTTTAAAAAAAACAATACAAAGTACTATGGACCATGAGTACTTTATCTTATATTTTTGTTTTTGTCTTAATATTTGCAACTTCTTCTTTCGCTTTACTTTATCGTCTGCTCCAATTTCTTTTACGTGTCGGTGCACTTCCTCTATCTACAATATTTATATATTTACGTTTTTATAGTACATAATTCAGTATTCTCTTTGGTAGACGTGTTTAAATACATTGTTTTCATGTGTTCGTAAATTTTGAACATATCCGTTACCTAGTAAAATCCGATTTCAACTCCATCTGTATAAGTTTAAAAATATTTGAAAAAAATTATCGATGTCCTAACTCACTTTTTCTGAAACGAAATTCCGCCAAGCTTTAAAAATACGAGTGTAAATCACTGAAAATTCGAATAAATAAACTGTAAAGCTGAATGAAATAAAATTTTCAAAAAGTGTTAAGATAAAACGTTTGTTTGGTAACTATTTTCAAACAGATAGACATATTTTTGGTTAACAAAATGGCGTTCAGTTATTATTAAAATATCTGTGTCAAGTTTGAAACAAATCGTTTTAAGATATTCTGAAATCTGCATTATTTTAACGGCCTCTCAAAACGTATTTCGAAGTTTTGGATCTTTGCTCATTTCACTGGCCCGGTTTCGTTACGAGGAAGGTCGTTTATAACGTTGACCGAATTTAAGGATGGATAAAAACAAATATTAGGTTTCGTATTTACATTTATAATCTGGCAATCTTTAAGACTAACGTTACAATATATTTGTCCGTACTCAAGTCAGTTACGTTACATTTAATATTGTTTCTTTGTGTGTGTGTGTGTGTGTGTGTGTGTGTTTTAACGTCCGGAACGTTCGGCTATTGCGCAAACTTGGGCTAATACAGACGATGGAATGATTTATAGCGTATGAAAATGCCAAGCCCTGGCCGGGAATCGAACCCGGGTCCTCGGGGTGAAAGCCTAGTACACTATCAACTAGGCCACCGAGGCGGCTTACATTTATATTGTAACCATTTTATCAAATATATTAAATATATTAATTATTTCATCACCCCGCAGACTAGCAACACCTATTGAGAGGATTTAGACGTCCCTCGCGGTACCCGAGTCTAACACACACTTACACTTGCAACACTACACTTACGACTTTAACACTTTACACTCACACTTATATTAAAAAATATATATTTAATCACCGTTATAACAGTTCTTTATCGTAACAGTGAATGCACTTAACTGTACACAGTCCGGGCTTGAACTTATCCAATGAAATACAAGCTTTAAATAACAGTCGACGGTGTTCCGCAGGGATCGTAAATAGTTCCAATACTGTTCCGACTGGAATGCGTACGGCAACGCGCTAAACTATGCACGCACGGCAAGTATCCAATCTAACCGGGTTTGATGCAAGTAAGGTAATACATCAACATGAATTGATCTCAGCAATTAATCATCTGTCGGAATTGGCTATTTGTACGAAGTTATCTGATGTGCGACCGAGTGTTTTGATGTAATTTGTGCGATGGGGAGGAGAAATTTATTCAAACGGTTAGTACAAACTTCCTCATGTGCTCCCTCCAACGTTATTATTATGAATTTTGATTGAAATCCTCTCTTTTTTGCAAAGTTGTCTTTATTAGATTGGTAAAGTTTTATAAATAGTCGTGTATATGGCGCTTATAAGGAAGAAAACCTGTATAGGCAATTTTAAAGATTTTTCATATTTAGCTCAAGTATTGGATTTTCACACTCTCGTTTTGACAATTTAAATTATCTTATTCTAACTGAAATGTAACACAACTATTTAACCTAGAGTAAAAAAAAAACTACATCATATTTGGAAACCTGTTGATCTATCGTACAATATTTTATTGTGATTCATTTTGCTGGAGGTAGCCACAGGTCTATAATCCATTAATTATTATTGTCAAACGCTATATTACTTAGTCTAATGTTATAAAAAATATTACTAGATAATGTATTATCGGTTGTAAAAAAGTCGTTGGAAAAAAATTCAAATAAAAGAGTTTCCGAATCTTTTTTTAGAGTTTTACAATTAGCTGTATTGCATGTGTAGGCCTATTTCAAGAAAAAAAATCAATAATATTACATTTTCTCAAAATTGACGTAGGCCTATATGTTGTCCCTTTCCTTTTCCTTGTATTCTTGGCGCCTCGGTGGCCTAGTTGATAGCGTACTTTCACCCCGAGGACCCGGGTTCGATTCCCGGCCAGGGCTTGGCATTTTCATACGCTATAAATCATCCCATCGTCCGCATTAGCCAAAGTGTGCACAATAGTCGGACGTTAAACAAACAAAAAAATTCCTTTTATTCTTAACTTCAACTTGTAAAATCCTTTTAACCGTTTCAAAATGGCGGCCATTACATATTTGTTTCCAAAATAAACTTTTTTATCTTGCATTCGTTTCTTCGTAATAATAAGCAGCGATAAAATCTGCATAAATTTGCCTTGTTTAAACTTTCAAAATCTAATTTACTGTAATGAATATAACGGCAGTCTGATTTAATTTTCGTGTTTACAATGTAATTTGAACAAGTAATTTAATCGAGACATCGTGGGACTCAGCTCCATATTTAGGCATATCCTTTCATGATTTCTGACTTTTTCACGCGACGTATCTACAACAGTACTTTTAATTTTTAAAAGTATACGTGTAGAACTTGGTGAGGCACCGATGGAATCGAAGCATATGTTTACAAATATTTTTGTTTTTTTAAATAAATACATATGTAGCTAAGATTTTTTTTTTTTTTTTTTTGGTTAGGCCCATACTGGAGCACATTCAGTCATTAGTGAGGTCTCATCTTGGCGCGTTGTTCCTCCCAATACCTCTTCAGCCTTTATGATCTCCTTTTCCTAAGTTCTTCTGAAATTGTCGTGCCCTTTCGGTCGCTTGCTTTTCTAAAGTTGAGTTTCATTTCCTTGTCCTTGAGTATGGCTTTCTCCTCCCCATTCAATTGTTCCTCGGTTATCCCTAGGTCTTCCAGGTCTTGTTCTATCTCCTTTAGCCAATTATTTTTTATCTTTGTGCTCAAATGGTAGTGAGTGCTCAAATTTTTTGGTGAGCCTTTCTTCTGGGAGTCTGATCAGGTGTCCGTACAATGCCAGGCGTCTCTTTCTGAACACGTCGATAAGATGTTCGGTCTCCTTGTACACCAGTACTCCAGGAAGCAGCCTGTGGTTCCCGTTCACTATGTGTTTCTTGTTGATGATTCTTCTTTCCACTCTGGAGTTCCTCTGTCCTGCTTGGCCTCGTCACTGTGTTGTAATGTCTGATCTTTGACTTCATGGATAGCGATTTTTTGGTAGGTGTTCCGTGTTAATTTTAACGCCGTCCTTAGTTTTAGATATTATTTACTGTAGTTATAGAAAAAGATCAGTTGTTTTATATTAAAACGATCAGCTGATTTCATTGAACAGCTGATAGGCTGTAAGTTATATTGTTAAAAAACTAGAAATAAAAACAATTATTATTAAGGTTTATATTAATTTCGAATGTGTTATAAACGGTTACAACGTGCACATGTCCTTCAACTAAGGAAAAATACCGAAACCAAAGCAGCGTTTTCATGTAATACGCGTGTACTGTTATCGAAAGGAGGAAGAAAAAGAAATAGACAGAAATAGAGAGAGAAAAAATTCGTTTGCTTGTTCGTTCCACATATCCGTTACATTCTTCCGTTCGACAGATTTTTTTCTATTCACTTCTCTCGTTAAAACTAACATTAAAAGTTTCACTTGAAAAAAAAATATGATTTTTTTTTGACTACGTTACTACGGTTTCTAAAGACAGAAGTGGCCAGCGATTGTACTGTGGAAAAAGTTTCATCTAGATTCTTTTTAATCATTCTTTTTATATTCTTCTTCTTTTCTGCTAGGAATATTATTACTATGTTCGGTATAATGATATGCCTTCTCTACCTAGCTTCGTCAATTCTACTTTCGTTGACGCGTTTCGGAGAACCTCCGTCTTCAAAAACTATATCTCCTATCTATATCAACTCCTATCTATATCTATAGTATAGATATAGTTTTTAAAGATGGAGGTTCTCCGAAACGCGTCAACGAAAGTAGAATTGACGAAGCTAGGGAAGGCTTTATACTGAACATAGTTTCAATCAATTTGTACAGCGCACATTTCCCCACCCCGCCTCAATATATCAAGTTGTTTGTATCAGATAACGGTGCACAAATAAGTGGTCACGCGCTAGATGATTAACTGTACGCGTATCCTATTAAACGACATTATATAACTCCCGCCAAACGCCGGCAAATTGGTAAATTGATTGCTTCCACCTCGTCGTGTATGCGTAGTTTAACACTGGATTTCAATTACGGATGCCAACAGCAACGAAGCTATTCTCGATCCTTGTGGAACACCTGATTATAGGAAGAGATATTTTATTTTGTGCGCGCGCGCGTTTTTTTCTTAACATTGGTACTGTACTCCAGTTAGACTAATGTGGACGAAGGACCGGCGTTAACGGAAAGGGTAAAATAACGGGAATATATTTAGGGTCCTGAACCTACGGTCTTGAGATGCGCTGTTCAGAAATGTAGTACCGGCGAGATATTTGAAGTTATTAGTATACGTACGCGTTTCATTCTGTTTTCGTTTGCATGTGTGAAGTAGACTTTTTTTATTGAAGCATAGAAATTTAGTGGGTGTGGCGATTTTTTATTCACTCACTCAACGAAGTATTTAGACAATATGGTGACCTTGAAATTTTGACCCATATATACCGGTTTTCGTCCAATCATCGAAGTCAAGCAACATTGAGCGTGGTTAGTACTTGCATAGGTGACCGCTTGGGAAACACCACGTGCTGGTTGTCACCGCATTTTTTTTCACTTTATATTTTTCATTATAAATTAATTACGCGAGTGTGATCCCGTTTTATGTAAGAAATTTTGTTTATATACCGTACTTATTTGCATATAAATAAAAGTGTGTACATGGTTTTTCTATATTTACATTGTTGTCATCGCCGAAGCAACACAGGAACTGACTTATACAACCTAGTTCCGCTTACCATCTACAGTAAATTCTCGAACTTCTTTTCCGGCTTTCAGACAGCCTAAGCCTGCGAACAAGTTCACAACTCTCCCGTCACCGCTAACTCGCTTCTGATTGGTCCAGCTGTGCATACAAAGGAGAAAGATTCTGAGTGTAAATGCCACAGTTATTAAAAAATTGCGTTTGGAAAATCGTGATTCAAACAGACGACTTTTATGGTTGAATTTAAATTTCAGTTTTTGTAATTATTACGTTAATATTGCGTATAATCCGTGATAATGTCGTGATCGTTTTAAATTGTATGCAACGATTTTTTTTTTTTTTTTTTTTTTTTTGTTTCTAACGTACGACTGTTGTGCACACTTGGGCTAATGCAGACGATGGGATGATTTATAACGTATGAAAATGCCAAGCCCTGGCCGGGAATCGAACCCGGGTCCTCGGCGTGAAAGCCCAATACGCTATAAACTAGGCTACCTAGGCGGCTAATTATATATAAAAGAGAATATAACTTTAAAATATCACATAAAAATTAAATCTTTCGAAAATTTTCACGTAAGTCGAATTATCGAAGTTACACTGTATGAAAAAACGTGCAAAATAACTCACATAAATCGTATTTTAATCATTTCAATCGATATAAATGAGACAAATCGTCCCGTAAACGACTAAATATCGTATCGCAATTTATTTTACCTAATCGTTTGAGTCTCCGAGCTCAAGCTTACCGCGAAGATTGTGAAATTTCAATTAAAACAATTAGCGACAGACGGACAGACAAGTGGAAGTCAAATAAAAGCGTGCAACACGTTAGACTGCCGATATGTTGACAACACGTTAGACGGCCGATATGTTGACAACACGTTAGACTGCCGATATGTTGACAACACGTTAGACGGCCGATATGTTGACAACACGTTAGACTGCCGATATGTTGACAACACGTTAGACTGCCGATATGTTGACAACAATTTAGACTGCCGATATGTTGACAACACGTTAGACGGCCGATATGTTGACAACACGTTAGACTGCCGGTTGACAACAAGTTAGACTGCCGATATGTTGACAACACGTTAGACGGCCGATATGTTGACAACACGTTAGACGGCCGATATGTTGACAAGGACGAACCGGTCCGAAGCTGTATTGAGATAAATTTGTCAAGTATGATTAAAATCCCACAAAACATTTTAATGCCAGAGTTTTTTTTTTTTGTTTTGTTTAACGTCCGATTATTGTGCACACTTGGGCTAATGCAGATGATTGGATGATTTATAGCGTATGAAAATGCCAAGCCCAGTACGCTATCAACTAAGCCACCGAGGCGGTACCAGTTTATGCAACGAAAGGAATAACGTGACACAAACAGGAAATGACAAAATTTTGTGGTTATACCTAAGAATTTTGAAAATCTTTGTCAAAAATTGCACACGTCAAAGATTCATCAAAGTCTGACAAAAGAACCATCAAATTTGTTTCATCAAAAATCTTTGATCAGAGAAATGTGACGTCTCTTTGATGGCGTAATATGACCCTAATAGCGGTACAGTGTGCGTCGACGCAATGCAGATGATGTGGAAATCAGCTGATCCGTACGCTGTAAAGGCATTTATTTGGTCATTTTATTTTTTAATAAATTGCTCTTACAACACGTTCTCCTACCTACGCTGTTTACAAACAGTACGCAGGTTTTGTTAAACAGCAACTAAAGTCAGAGCAGTTCGGTACAAAACCAAATACGCGTTGTATATTTGTGAAACGACCCGCAAAAACAAATGGTGGCCATATTTTCATGCGTGCAAACGTAAAAACCAGAATGGAGGCAACAAATCACACTTTACGGCCAACACAGTGTCCCAACACGCGAAACTACAGATATGTCCATTGCAAAAACATAGTCTGCACTCGTAAAACACGTTCAAACAAAATGGAGATTAGAAAGTGCAAATATTCTTTCGTAATAATATAATCGCGGCACGTAGATGGCTGACGTGATGGAAGCGAATCTCTAAAAATTTTTTTTTAACGTCCGACTATTGTGCACACTTGGGTTAATGCAGACGATGGGATGATTTATAGAGTATGAAAATGCCAAGCCCTGGCCGGGAATCGAACCAGGGTCCTCGGGGTGAAAGCCCAGTACGCTATCAACTAGGCCACCGAGGCGGAATGTTAGTAAACAACATTCCAGGAACTGTACCAAGTGTCCTCGCGAGAGTGCAGGCGTAAGTGACAATTAATTGTGTGTGTACCAAAATAGCTGATTTTCGCTGTACGCAAGACTGAAATAATTACTGTTCGCATCAGTTTTGAAAGTAGAATCGGTAAGAAAATGTAGGCCAGTTGTAATATGTAAATGTTATTAAATAAAACACTTCGCTTTTAGAAAACAGTAAATACTTTAGTCCAATTTAAGTATGTAATATAAAATCCGGTTATAATAGGTTTAATTTGTAAATATTTCAACAAGGAACAATTTTAGAATTCAGTCATTAGTTTTACAGGTTATAGTTTTAAATACGAAAATAGAACAAAGTAAGACCTGTTGTAATATATATATTATTATCTGCGCATAGATCCTGTTGGATCACGCAAAGCACTCCGACTCATGTCTTGTTCCTTCTAATCCTCCACACCTCCCTCATCCTGTCCCCATGGATCCTCCTCCTCTCATCCGTCCATTTTACCCCTGCTCTCTTTGGGATTTCATTCTCTGGGACCTTCCAACCGAGCATCTTTCTCCTGTATGCGTTCCTGTCTTCAACGTCTGTTGAGTCTATTTCTGTGTCATGTAGGTCTATTCTGACTTGTGTGATCCACGACGTTATTGATTTGACACCTTGTATATACTTAAGGATTCTGTTGGCAAGTCTCGTTGTTGGGAGTCTACTGATGTGTCCATAGAACCGAAGCCTCCTTCTTCTGATATCTGCTGCCAGGTTCGATATCTTCTCTGTGGTCTTCCGACTATTGTGCACATTTGGGCTAATGCAGACGATGGGATGATTTATAGCGTATGGAAATGCCAAGCCCTGGCCGGGAATCGAACCCGGATCCTCGAAGTACGCTATCAACTAGGCCACTGAGGCGGGCCTGTTATAATAAATAACCTAAATATAATGAACGACATTGCTCTATTAACAGGTTACAAGTATTAGATATAACTATAGCGTCTATTTTAACAGAAGAAAAAGTGTTTTACACTTCAAATTCTTACTGTACATTGTTGTATATTATTCGTTTCTTTTTTCCATAAACGGGAAAAGGTCGCACGAACCCGCCAGTTAAAAGCTGTTCTCATATGGTGTTTTCTTTTAAAAAGCCGCCTCGGTGGCCTAGTTGATAGCGTACTGGGATTTCACCCCGAGAACCCGGGTTCGATTCCCGGTCAGGGCTTGGCATTTTCATACGCTATAAATCATCCCATCGTCTACATTAGCCCAAGTGTGCACAATAGTCGGACGTTGTTAAACACGCAAAAAAAAAAAAAAATTAAATAACCAAATCTTCGCTTATGTGATGCCAGTCATTGTTTCATCGGAACGACAGCTGCGTCACCCGATTATTTTTTAAACAAAACAATGCGTCATTCCTTATTTATGTCTGGCAACTCGGTTGTGATTGCATAGTTATTTTCTGCTAGCAACGTTTTACTGTCCGACACAACAGCTGCTTGGATTATTTTCCTCTTTTATTTGAAGCACGCCTTTCCGGCGGTAATTCACCATGGTGCGCTCCTTTAAAAGTGCTTTCACGCCCGGAAAAGCGGTTATTTATCAGCCTGGAAAAGTCAATACCACTTTAGAGCTTTCACCTGCAACAGAACATCATTTGCAGTAAATTTCCAGCGAACGGAGTTGTTTGCCGGCTAATTTATGTTCTGCTTTATACAGCACGAGACTGACTTAACAACTCGGCACGCAGCTGTCTCGCTGACAGGATAGACGATGATTTGCAATCAGTGTTTGTCCTAAGCTTAACTTTTTTTTGCAATTTTCTGTTTCAACAACACAGAAACATTTCGATCACTACATAGTAGTTTTTTGAACTTTCAAATTAACGTTGGAAGTACGAGAACAAAACTTGACCGCCGGAAAATTAAATTAATTAATTTTAAGTAATTTTGAAAATTCAAAATGTTAACTTATACAGTTTTTAACGCTAATTACGAAGGTGAAATCAAATTAAAAAAATTTTAGACAATAAGGTTGTGAATTTTTAATGATTAGAATTGACCGCCATTTTGAAATTGTTGAACGAATTTTGCTCTTTACTGTTCCAATCCAAGTCTTTACTAAAATCAGTCGATTTTATTGTGCCAGGTTGAATCTTACTACAATTACGAACCTATAAGTGCTAGAACGTGTGTGTGTGTGTGTGTGTGTATGTGTGTGTGTGTGTGTGTGTGTGTGTGTGTGTGTGTGTGTGTGTGTGTGTGTGTGTGTGTGTGTGTGTGTGTGTGTGTGTGTGTGTGCGCGCGTGTCTGTGCGTGCGTGCGCGTGCGTGTGTGTGCGTGCGCGTGCGTGTGTATGTGCGCGTGTCTGTGTGTGCACGCGCGTGTGTGTGTGTGTGTGTGTGTGTGTGTGTG
>CM040185.1:94931122-94948622 GCA_022606455.1 Callitettix versicolor
TGACGCTCACGGCGTTCCGTGACGGCAGACTGAATTTTTCCCCGTGCAAAACATACACCCATACCTCGCGATAAGAAGTAGTCACTTAAAACAATTTCTGTTATTGAACCAAAAATAAAAATCAAGTAACATGTTTTTTCTTCCTTTGTGTTTTAATTACATTAATTTATTCGAAAACACGGCAAAATAATATAGCGTTTTTAACAACGTAACCGAAACTTATTACAGCCTATCAGCTGTTCATTGAAATCAGCTGATCGTTACGAATTAATATAAAACAACTATTACATATTTATCAAAATTAAATAAACGATTCATTTCATATTATATTAAAATCGGTGGAACGTCTTTGTGGTTTTCGTTGTGCGCCACACACGCGCAACGTCCCCGGTTCGATTTCGGACAGAAACAGGAAATTTTAATTATAATTAATTTGAGACTTGCGACCGTAAAACGTACTACTATATATCGATATAAATTTGTGCACTCGCGTCACGCAAAATCCATCACAAACAATCCTGGAACAAGATTCGTTTTAGAAACACTAAAGACTTTCACCCTGAGGACCCGGGTTCGATTCCCGGTCAGGGCTTGGCATTTTCATACGCTATAAATCATCCCATCGTCTGCATTAGCCCAAGTGTGCACAATAGTCGGACGTTAAAACACCAAAAAAAAACACTAAAGAAAAGTTTGATTTGTTATATTTAACTGCACAGCAATAATCGCTGCATAAAGCTGTACGGATGACGTGACTTACAGGAAATTTTTAAAAATAACAAATAATACCATAACAAAAACAAATATGCTTTAAAATATACAATCAAAGTACAAAATTTAAACCTGAATGCAGTAAAATTTATAAAATTTTGATTTAATTTTGCCATCGTAATCTGATTTAAAATCTGCATAAATATAAATAAATGCGTGTGTGTGTGTGTGTGTGTGTGTGTGTGCGTGCGTGCACGCAAAAGTTTCTTTGGTAATAGCTACGCGGTAAAGCAGTTTAACCGTTTCAACATGTCGGCTGTGCTCAATGGAAAAAGTATATGTCTCTTTTTATTTAAACTTTTTGAAAAACTGCTCACGTAATCAACATTCGAAACTCAATTAATGAGCATTTTAATTTTCAAGGTTCACTTAAAATACGTAAACCCGAAGGCGGTTGAACAGAACGTATTGTAGAGGTCAGGATTGCTGCTCATACATGTATGGTCTCAAAGTTGGGTTCTGCCATGATGCCCAGCTCCACTAATTATTCTAATAGACTAGCTAAAACCAACAGCATAACCTTCAGTAAAAAACCTTCCAACAATAAAAAAACAAACTTATTAGTTACTTTGTGTGGCTCGGTGGCCTAGTTGATAGTGCGGCTTTCACCCCGAGGACCCGGGTTCGATTCCCGGCCAGGGCTTGGCATTTTCATATGCTATAAATTATCCCATCGTCTCCATTAGCCCAAGCGTGCACAATAGTCTGACGTTAAACACAAAAAAAAACTTGTATAATGATCTTACCGGTCTGTAATATTGGAACAGGTTTGAGAAAAACGAAATTCTCCTGTCTAACTGAACTTTTGATCATCCGGAACGCGACAAAGCTTCCCGCACATAGTCGGGAAATCTCTGCGATACGTAATGGCTGGCATTTCCACATAAATGACTGTGGCCGTCGTCTGATCTGGCTCATGTTCATTTAATGCGGCCACACCGCACACATTTCCGGGCAACATTTTATATCGATGCCGTGGTCAAAAGCTTCGTGTAATTTATACACTCGCCTTTTGTTCCTGGTAAAAGGGGAACTCGCGTTCTGTCCGCCATTACAGAATCGAAATGTTTTTCGTTCTAGGGCTTCCTCGACGGTTAATTTTCTTCCGAAAATACTGTATATTGTTTGTGAAGTTATTGGCGAAATTCTTGTGAGATATTGTTAGCACCACAACATAAACTCCTGTTAGGTATCAGGGTAGCTGAAGTGATTCTTTACCATAAATCACCAAGATGGAGCATAACGGTCATTTTGTTTTTTTGAAGTAACAGGAGATCATTTTTAATGCATTATACAACTGAAATTAATTTAATCTGATTTCGGATACTTCAACAAATTATTTGTTCCTGGTAAAAGGGGAACGCGCGTTGTCCGCCATTACAGAATCGAAATGTTTTTCGTTCTAGGGCTTCCTTGACGGTTAATTTTTTTCCGAAAGTACTGCATATTGTTTGTGAAGTTATTGGCGAAATTCTTGTGAGATTTCGTTAGCACTACAACATAAACTCCTGTTAGGTATCAGGGTAGCTGAAGTGATTCATTACCATAAATCACCTAGATAGATTATAACGGTCATTTTGTTTTTTCGAAGTAACAGGAGATCATTTTTAATGCATCATACAACTGAAATTAATTTAATCTGATTTCGGATACTTCAACAAATTATTTGTTCCTGGTAAAAGGGGAACGCGCGTTGTCCGCCATTACAGAATCGAAATGTTTTTCGTTCTAGGGCTTCCTTGACGGTTAATTTTCTTCTGAAAATACTGTATATTGTTTGTGAAGTTATTGGCGAAATTCTTGTGAGATATTGTTAGCACCACAACATAAACTCCTGTTAGGTATCAGGGTAGCTGAAGTGATTCATTACCATAAATCACCTAGATAGATTATAACGGTCATTTTGTTTTTTCGAAGTAACAGGAGATCATTTTTAATGTATCATACAACTGAAATTAATTTAATCTGGTTTCGGATACTTCAACAAATAATTACAGATATCAGGTAAGCAGAAGTGATTTATCGACCGCAAATCTCTCATGAGTTCCGTTAATTATTATTAATAGTTTCATGAAAGAGAAAACTACAATTAATTTTGAGCGTTGTATTACAACGCTTTTACGCGATACGCACACGATATGCCAGGTATCAGGGATGCATAAATGATTTATGAAATCACCGAGAACAATTTTCCCCCAGGGTCTATTAATTAAGTTTATCTATGGCCAAAGTAACAGGCGCTTAGTTTGTTTCACGGTAAAACTAAAGCTAACGTTACATAATGTTAAAAATCGATTACAGACTCTTACAGATCCCGCGTCATAATCAACTAGGTCAGCAACGCTAAATTTCCAAAAACGTTGGTTTTTTGTAATATCATCTTGCAATGACTGGTGAAATTGATGGAACAAGCAATATGTACATACGCTACACGAGTTGTATACATTTCTTTCTACATACAAAAAAAATTTACATTCCAGATAATTGAAGGTCTGATATTTTTACTGTTTTTTATCACACACGTACACCGCTTCACTCGGTACGCAAGTCCTACTAGTAATCAGGGTCGCAGAAGTGATTCATGGTCTCACCGACCTCAAATATCCCCGTGGGATAAAAGCTAATTTAACTTGTTCAAAGTAACAGGCAAGCAGTTTAATGCTTGAGTGTATAATTATTTTAAACTTTGTATGCAATACAGTGTGTTATAAAATTCGCTGTCATGTATCAGGAACGCAGAAGTTTTAACAGGGATATTCTTAGTATGGGGCATATGGATGACCAATACAAATTATTATAGCTGTAAACATTGTTTACGAAATTGTCTCTTTCGCATGTAAGTCAGGTTTCTCTCTCTCCCTCTTCCATTCTCTTTCCTCCCCCTCTCTCTCTCTCTTCCCCCCTAATTATTTAACGAGTGTAATTGCTTTGTTTTATTTTTAAATATCAATAATCATAATTATTTTTATATTCTTCTTCTTTTCTGCTAGGATTATTATCACTGTGTTCAGTATAATGATCTGCCTTCCGTAGCTTCGTCAATTCTACTTTCGTTGACGCGTTTCGGAGAAACTCCATCTTCAAAAATATATCTATACTCATATATCTGTAGTATAGATTTAGTTTTTGAAGATGGAGGTTCTACGAAACGCGTCAACGAACGTAGAATTGACGAAGCTAGGGAAGGCAGATCACTATACTGAACACAGTGATTAATAATCATAATATTAAGTTTTTATATTTTATTCTATTTTATTATTTAGTATGTGCTGTGAGGTTATGTGGAAGAGAGAAGCTAATGTCCTAACTTCGCCTCAGTTAAGTAAAGATGATTAATTAATCAGAAATCTCTCTCAGCCTCCCTTCGTCTATTAATATCTTCTCTTTCTTCTTCTTTTCGTTTCACCCTCTTTGGGGTACGCTGAATCAATCATTTCTTGCGCGCTATACTTTTCTTTGTTCCCAGTAGCTCTTCATTCTTTCCGATCTTCTTTTCCTCTCCTCTTCCGAAATGACAGGTTTAGGTCTTATTTTGGTTTTATCTTGGAATCTTATTCTTTCGTCCTTGGTACTTATCTTAGCAGTTTGGTCAAGCAGTGAATTTTCTGTAATTTTTAATTCTATTAGGTCTTTTTCAATTTCTTTAAACCAGTTCGGTTTTGTTTTACGATTATGGAAAAAATCAAACACCTGTTTCGTCAATCTATTGGAGTTCATTCTAAGAAGATGGCCGTAAAAATTTATTCTCCTTTTTCTCATAGTATCTGACAGTTTTTCAATTTTCTTATGGAGAGCTTCATTTCTTATATATACTACCTTATTATCCTGAAATTTTGTTCCTATAATTTTTCTTAAGATTTTCCTTTCCGTTATTTCAAGCTTTTCTATCTGGCCTATGCGATTCATGGTTAATGTTTCTGCTGCGTACAGTGCTTCCGGCTTGATCACTGTTTTATAATGTTTAATTTTGGACCCCCATGAAAGGGATTTCTTATTGTATGTTTCTTTCGTCAATTGGAAGGCCAATTCAAGTTTGGTTTTCCTGGATTCCATTGCCTTGCCCTCGTCTGCATTCCAACTAATCCATTCACCAAGATATTTGAACTCTTTTACAATTTCTATTTTCTGTTCTTGGATTTTAAGGTATTTATTTGGGTATGTACCATCTTCTCTTTCATTAAACGACTATATAACAAGTGCAACTTAATCACCTTTTGTATGCTGGAAGTTGGATAATGGGTCGGGGATAATGATATCATGAAAAATGTACTCAAACTATTTGTACTGCAATTTCGCTACACGTTTGATCACTTGCTGGACGGTTTCGGTACGTAATGGAACCAGTGTACCAAATTTGAATACAAGTCTACTACCGCGAGAGAGCAGTTACCGAGCGCTGGTTTGTCCCGCGAACCGGGCAGGTGTATTCGTAGCTTTTGTTTTATTAAAATAACAATAAATCGTCCGCAACACAAGAGGAAGTAAGTGCTCCATTTGTTTGATTTAAGCACTCCACGGAACAGCCATCACGGATGATATTCATTGCGCCGGAACCCTTATACATCTCGCATAGCGCATAGCACACTTCGATATTACCCATTTCCTCGCCGGCTACGCTATGAATAATGAACGGAATTTAGGTGGATCCATACGTAGGCTATCATAAATCCGTGCGGGCCACCTGTCCGTCCCTCCGTAACGTATCTGCATAGATTCGCTGTTGGAATATTAATTCGGGCCTGGTTACTTTCGCACAAAGCGCACAGTTACTGTGCAACGAATCTGTGCTCGCGTTTGATTTATACGCCCCTTCGTTGTATTGTTTAGGCAATATGCAGATTCCGGTGTTTGCGTTTGGCGGGTTGCGTTTACCCCGTGCCGCGGAGTGTTTTGCGAGCGTTCGGGAAAATCGGCAACAATTGATGAGTGCCGCACATTTTGTGTACAGAATTTTAATGTGGAGCTGTCATCACGGTAAGGTTGAGACCTGGGATCTTGAGATGAGCATCGATCATGATCTCTAGATAACTTTTTGAGGTGATTCAAATTGGACGCAAAGATCGATAATAGCTTGGGCAAAGTCCGTTTATCAGTTTTAAAATTACAGCTATTTACTTATTTTTAAAATCACTTTTTCTCTTAAATCTTATTTGGAAATTTAATTTCGCCATTGTAAAAAGTACAATTGGCATTTTTAATTTTCAAAATCTGTTGAAATTAAGAAATTGAATTTGACGGCGGCCATCAGGATTCGTTTTCGTATTTTCACTGTAATTCGAAAATTTACGTTAATAGGCTACTTCGTAAGTAGGGTAAAATGAAAAAAATATTTTTGGAAATTAGTTTCTATCACGTCAGTTTGCCGCGGTTATTTTATACATTTTTTGCTACTATGTAGAGATCAAAGATGTAAAAATCCGTCTGTGTGTGCGTACGTGCGCGTGCGTATATATTTTGTATGGGGAGAGTCCCTATTTGTGTCTAATATAGTTAGTAAGTTTCTCAAAATTATGAGTTGCTTTTTAAACATTAATATTTTATTGGTAAACACATTTTGAATTGATAGCGTACTGGGCTTTCACCCCGAGGACCCGGGTTCGATTCCCGGCTAGGGCTTGGCATTTTCATATGCTATAAATCATCCCGTCGTCTGCATTAGCCCAAGTGTGCACAATAGTCGGACGTTAAACACACAAAAAAATGCATAGCAAACAAATGGTATATGAAAAATAACGTGAATAATTATTATAAATTATTGCCCAGTGGCAAATCTTCAGTTATGTTGGTTCAGAAGGTTTCTGCTATTAAATGGGTCCAAATTGCGAATTTAAGATGGTTAACACCCCCCCTCTAATGGAGGCCTACATACAATTTTTAACGTTTTCTCGAAAAGTGATACAGAGGTCAGGATCGCCGCAATTTTCAAGATTACGGGTGCTAAAATCAAAAATTCATGTCAGTGTAAAAAAATTACGGTTAGGTTCTTTCATCCATCGGCTTATTCTTTGCCAGTTCGACTAGTAAAGACTTGGGTTCCGCGGAGATTAAATCTAATGGCAGTAACTGCAGTCCCGTACCTACTAGCTAGATGTACGCAGTTCAGAGGAGCAGCAAACTGACTGGTATCTTAGACTTGTCCACTCGATCACGCCGGTCGTAATATTATAAGGATGATGGCGAAGTAGGCTAAACCATACACAATAACAGTGTGACATTCATTTAACACTGTTGTTTGGTTAACAATATTACATTCATTTAACGCTGCTGTTTGGTTAACAATATGACATTCCTTAACGCTGTTGTTTGGTTAACAATATGACATTCATTTAACGCTGCTGTTTGGTTAACAATATGACATTCATTTAACGCTGTTGTTTGGTTAACAATATGACAATCATTTAACGCTGTTGTTTGGTTAACAATATGACAATCATTTAACGCTGCTGTTTGGTTAACAATATGACAATCATTTAACGCTGTTGTTTGGTTAACAATATGACAATCATTTAACGCTGTTGTTTGGTTAACAATATGACAATCATTTAACGCTGTTGTTTGGTTAACAATATGACATTCATTTAACGCTGTTGTTTGGTTAACAATATGACAATCATTTAACGCTGCTGTTTGGTTAACAATATGACATTCATTTAACGCTGTTGTTTCGTTAATAATATGACATTCATTTAACGCTGTTGTTTCGTTAATAATATGGCATTCATTTAACGCTGTTGTTTGGTTAACAATATGGAATTAATTTAACGCTGCGTTTTGGTAAACAATATGGCATTCATTTAACGCAGCTGTTTGGTTAACAATATGACATTCATTTAACGTTGCTGTTTGGTTAACAATATGAAAATCATTTAATGCTCTTGTTTGGTTAACAAGATGACATTCATTTAACGCTGCTGTTTGGTTAACAATATGACATTCTTTAACGCTGCTGTTTGGTTAACAAGATGACATTCATTTAACATTGTTGTTTCGTTAACAATATGACATTCATTTAACGCTGTTGTTTGGTAAACAATATGGCATTCATTTAACGCAGCTGTTTGGTTAACAATATGACATTCATTTAACGTTGCTGTTTGGTTAACAATATGAAAATCATTTAATGCTCTTGTTTGGTTAACAAGATGACATTCATTTAACGCTGCTGTTTGGTTAACAATATGACATTCTTTAACGCTGCTGTTTGGTTAACAAAATGACACTCATTTAACATTGTTGTTTCGTTAACAATATGACATTCATTTAACGCTGTTGTTTGGTTAACAATATGACATTCATTTAACGTTGCTCTTTGGTTAACAATATGACAATCATTTAACGCTACTGTTTTGGTTAACAATATTACATTCATTTAACGCTAGTGTGGGCCGCCTCGGTGGTTTAGTTGATAGCGTACTAGGCCTTCACCCCGAGGACCAGGGTTCGATTCCCGGCTAGGGCTTGGCATTTTCATACGCTATAAATCATCCCATCGTCTGCATTAGCCCAAGTGTGCACAATAGTCGGACGTTAAAAAAAAAAATAACGCTGCTGTTTGGTTAACAATATGACATTCATTTAACGCTGCTGTTTGGTTAACAAGATGACATTCATTTAACGCTGCTGTTTGGTTAACAATATGGCATTCTTTAACGCTGCTGTTTGGTTAACAAAATGACACTCATTTAACGCTGCTGTTTGGTTAACAATATGACAATCATTTAACGCTGTTGTTTGGTTAACAATATGACAATCATTTAACGCTGTTGTTTGGTTAACAATATGACAATCATTTAACGCTGTTGTTTGGTTAACAATATGACATTCATTTAACGCTGTTGTTTGGTTAACAATATGACAATCATTTAACGCTGCTGTTTGGTTAACAATATGACATTCATTTAACGCTGTTGTTTCGTTAATAATATGACATTCATTTAACGCTGTTGTTTCGTTAATAATATGGCATTCATTTAACGCTGTTGTTTGGTTAACAATATGGAATTAATTTAACGCTGCGTTTTGGTAAACAATATGGCATTCATTTAACGCAGCTATTTGGTTAACAATATGACATTCATTTAACGTTGCTGTTTGGTTAACAATATGAAAATCATTTAATGCTCTTGTTTGGTTAACAAGATGACATTCATTTAACGCTGCTGTTTGGTTAACAATATGACATTCTTTAACGCTGCTGTTTGGTTAACAAGATGACATTCATTTAACATTGTTGTTTCGTTAACAATATGACATTCATTTAACGCTGTTGTTTGGTAAACAATATGGCATTCATTTAACGCAGCTGTTTGGTTAACAATATGACATTCATTTAACGTTGCTGTTTGGTTAACAATATGAAAATCATTTAATGCTCTTGTTTGGTTAACAAGATGACATTCATTTAACGCTGCTGTTTGGTTAACAATATGACATTCTTTAACGCTGCTCTTTGGTTAACAAAATGACACTCATTTAACATTGTTGTTTCGTTAACAATATGACATTCATTTAACGCTGTTGTTTGGTTAACAATATGACATTCATTTAACGTTGCTCTTTGGTTAACAATATGACAATCATTTAACGCTACTGTTTTGGTTAACAATATTACATTCATTTAACGCTAGTGTGGGCCGCCTCGGTGGTTTAGTTGATAGCGTACTAGGCCTTCACCCCGAGGACCAGGGTTCGATTCCCGGCTAGGGCTTGGCATTTTCATACGCTATAAATCATCCCATCGTCTGCATTAGCCCAAGTGTGCACAATAGTCGGACGTTAAAAAAAAAAAATAACGCTGCTGTTTGGTTAACAATATGACATTCATTTAACGCTGCTGTTTGGTTAACAATATGACATTCATTTAACATTGTCGTTTCGTTAACAATACGACATTCATTTAACGCTGTTGTTTGGTTAACAATATGACATTCATTTAACATTGTTGTTTCGTTAACAATGTGACATTCATTTAACGCTGCTGTTTGGTTAACAATATGGCATTGATTTAATGCTGTTGTTTAGTTTCGTGTTTTTGTTTTTTTCAATTAAAAACTGACCTCAAGTTTTGTAGCATTCAAACGCGATACAGTGATTTGAGTTATAAATTTTTATTTATGACCAACATTTGATGAAAATCCGATATAATTTTCATAAAGTAATCCTTTTAAGCTATGGTTGCTTATTCAAGCAACGCTGCCATTACGTTTGAATAAAGGACCTGCTATTTCACACCAATACTTTATCCCTCCCTTTTGTACCGTCAACAACTCATTCCCGTCTAACGCTCGGCCAGCGATTCATTTTCCTAATTCCAAAATTGAATGCTGCACTCTACTGGTTACACATTTCACAGCACTTTTGCCTCATTATAACCAACTACCCCTAGCGATGTCGGGGGATGTAACAGCGCAAACTTTACATCTGTGACAAGTGACAATTCGTGGGGAGGGAGTGTGGATCTAAGCCTGCCAGAGGCTGGGTGCAAGTGAGAGGGAGGAAACTTCCCCTTAGTTATTGCGACGTGTTTCGTTTTGTATAAATGTATTGTTCCTTCCTTGGTTTCGTTTGGATCGAGCTATAACGGCTTTCGTTTGATATTTTTGTACTTGGACAACAGGAAATATTAACAATAAATTAATATTGGGAAAATAATTAATACGAAGTTAATTAATAATAATATTTATTTATAAAAGTGATTAAATGTTATTTTTTTAATTTAAAAAAATCATAAATTACAAGGGTCGTTCGCAAAGTAAAGAACGTTTTTCTCTAGGCTCTTTTTATTAAAATAATGAAACTAAACTTATTTTACAACACATTTGATATCTTAGCTATTTATCTGTATAGTTCCCATTCAAATTCAAACATTTGTTGCGGTTCATCAGCTTTTCTATGCCTTCTATGTACTCGGTTGTCGCCAAGTTATTCAACCACACACACACACACACACACACTCCCCTCCCCCTCTCTCCCCTCCCCTCTCTCTCTATCTGTCTATCTCTTTCATTCTATCTATCTCTTTCTCTCTCTCCCTCTCAATTCTCTATCTATCTATCTCTCTCTCTCTCTCTCTCTCTCTCTCTATATATATATATATATATATATATATATCATTCTATCTATCTCTTTCTCTCTCTCCCTCTCAATTCTCTCTCTCTATTTATCTGTCTGTCTGTCTCTCTCTCTCTCTCTCTCTCTCTCTCTCTCTCTCTCTCTCTCTCTCTCTATCTATCTATCTCTCTCTATCTATCTATCTATCTATCTATCTATATCTATCTCTTTCTCTCTCTCTCATTCTATCTATCTCTTTCTCTCTCTCTCTCTCTCTCTCTCTCTCTCTCTCTCTCTCTCTCTCTCTCTCTCACACACACACACACACACAAATGTGCTGGGTCTGGTCTTATTTTCCAATGTAAATGCGTTAAGAAATGTTCCTGTCAAACGGAGACCAATGATACCCGGCGACCTCCCAGTTTATCTTATTGTCCCTAACTACCCTTGTGAACAACAAGAGTAAGAATGTAAAATACTCGTAGTATGCGCGGGATATCACGTGCACAACAAAAAGCTGACCATATGTAGTAAAACTTCAGTAATAATGGCCGAATGTAGTAAAACTTCAGTAATAATGGCCAAATGTAGTAAAACTTCAGTAATAATAGCCAAATGTGGTAAAACTTCAGTAACAATGGCCAAATGTTGTAAAACTTCAGTAATAATGGCCAAATGTAGTAAAACTTCGGTAATAATGGCCAAGTTAAAGAAAAATCGAAAAATTAGCAGAACAAGCACACCAATAATGAACGGGGAAGTCACCCAGTTTACAAGTGTATTAGGCCTATCCACCTTGAATCTTCTCCAAATGCTAGACTTTTTGAAGAGAAGAGACAGGAGGAGGCGCTGTAACTGAGCATGTCAGGAATATAGACACAATAGACCTAAAAAGGTCGCAGTGCAACAGTAAACCATATAAATTAATTCATTCGATGTTTCTTTTACCAGTTATCTTCTGATAGGTGTTTCCTACTGACGATTTCCGTATGTTTTTACAAAATAATTTGTATCTCAAAAACGGTTTAACCGACTGACTTGCCATTAGGAATAGTGCACAAAAACTGATCGATATACCGAAATTTGTTTTCGATTACGATACTGTCATTACACTCAGTAAACTAAAGTGTCACGAATATGACAGACACAAGAAAGTATCCTCAACTACAAAAATAATACCGCGAAGTTCGCCAAGGCTTTTTTGTTTAGGAATACAAAGTCGTTCGATTTAATCCACCTCTTTCAAACGACACAACGATTCCCCACGCCCTGTATATCGATCTCTTGGCTTACATCGATTATGAGTTCCTCATTTCACTGCCCTCCATTTTAAACGCATAACCTTGTTACAGTTTTTCTCCCTATGCACTGGGGAGGGCTTCCGCGCTGCGGGACTCTCTCAGAGTATGCCCAACGAGTGTGTTATTCAATTCGTCCTTCGCCAGTCATAATCACGTTACGCCAGTCTGGGGCTACGTCTGTTACTGAAGTACCCATGTGTTCGTGTATTCATATGAAGTACCTATATAGTACCCATATGAATTTGCGTTATCCATATGTTAACGTACGCATTTCTAACATAGGGTATTCGTAGCTTACTTTCCAGGTGTAAAACGCGGTGTCGATACTCAAAACCAGCGCGTTCATTTGAAACGTAAACATTGCACAAACTTTCTTTTGTCTCTATATTTGTTTCATCCAACTTTGGGGTACACTAAATCAATCACTTCTCAATGCTCTGTGCCTTCCTCGTAGCCCAGTATTGCTTCATACGTTGTGATCTTGCTTTTCTTTCTTCGTCAGAGATTTGGATCGTTCGCTTGGATTTGACTTTGCCTTGGAACCGTTGCTTCTTGTCCTTGGTTATTGTTTTGGCTGTTCTGTCCATGAGCATAGTGTCAGTGATTTGTAGTTCTGTCATGTCTTTCTCTGTTTCTCTAAACCAAAATGGTTTGGCTCTTCTACTGCGAAAGTAGTCAAATATTTTTTTGGTTAGTCTATTTTTGTCCATTCGGAGGATGTGCCCATAAAAATCAATCCTCCTTTTTCTTATTGTGTCCGATAGTGTTTCAGTTTTTTGGTAAAGAGTTTCATTACTGATGTGGAGTAATTGGTTGTTACGGAATTTGGGACCTAGGGTTTTTCCTAATATCTTTCTTTCTTTGATCTCCAGCCTTTCAAGTGGGCCCTGGGTTGTGAGCGATAATGTTTCAGCTGCATATAACTTTTATTATTTTATTCAATAACAAGCGGTTTTTGCTCGACGATGATAAATAAGTGAGGCATATTATTTTAAAAGCCCCTATATTGGCTAACCCTGCGAAATATCTGTTTGTTTAAATTTAATTATTCAAACTGTTACCAAGGAAACAAATTAGAAGCTAATTGTTTGATGATATTTATTTTTTTCAAATGTTATGAAAATTATACTTTTTTTTCTACATATGTTTTGAAAATAATAATTTATATTTGAGAAAAAGTTGAAGAATGATTGTTCCCTTAAGGAATCGTTTCTTAGTGCGCTCTCCGTTACAAAGTGATTGTATCCTCAAAGGTTCAAGTCATAAGCTGACGTAGTTTTGGCTGAGTTGATCAGTCAGTCAGTCACGGTATTGCATTTTTATATAGTTTAACATGCATCGTTAAAGTAAATGAAAATATTGAGGTTATGCTTAAATGAACAAACAAATATAATCGAATAATCGATCGATCGATAAACGTAGTAATTCAGACAGACAATAAAGGATCGTAAGCTTTGCCGCCGGCCTAAATACACATTACATTGCAGTAATTATTATTAGTATAAATAAGCAGTTTAAGTCGATTTGACGACTCAAAAAATCCTGCCCCAGTATATAAAGTTTATAGGCTATGTGATAATTTCATGACAATACACGCAGTGGTTTAGGTTCCTATTCCGGACAAACACGTACTTTTGGTTATGTACGCATAGGTTCGGATCTAAAGTTTAAAAACATTTTGGAAATTCGTTTTTATGAGCGAGACAGCTGCGTGCCGCACTTGTTCGTTTTTATTGAAGTCGGTACTTCGCTTAAAATTTGGAAATTTGAAATGGTAATTTATGCTGACTACTGAGACAGATTTACAAAAAAAAATATAAAAAGAAAAATTATGAATTGTTTTGATTTGAAAGTACGTTTTTTGTAACTGATTTTACGTGGTAATTAACTATTACAAAATAGCTACGATTATTATTATTTCACTCCTCCAAGACAGCTACGGTTATTGTTATTTTACTTTTCCTCCAAGACAGCTACGGTTATTGTTATTTTACTTTTCCTCCAAGACAGCTACGGTTATTGTTATTTTACTTTTCCTCCCATGGCAGCTACGGTTATTAATATTTCACTTTTCCTCCAAGACAGCTACGGTTATTGTTATTTCACTTTTCCTCCAAGACAGCTACGGTTATTATTATTTCACATTTTATCCAAGACAGCTACGGTTATTATTATTTCACTTTTCCTCCAAGACAGCTGCGGTTATTATTATTTCACATTTTATCCAAGACAGCTACAGTTATTATTATTTCACTTTTCCTCCAAGACAGCTGCGGTTATTATTATTCCACATTTTATCCAAGACAGCTACGGTTATTATTATTTCACTTTTCCTCCAAGACAGCTAGGGTTATTATTATTATACTTTTCCTCCAAGACAGCTACGGTTATTATTATTTCACATTTTATCCAAGACAGCTACAGTTATTATTATTTTACTTTTTATCCAAGACAGCTACAGTTATTATTATTTCACTTTTTATCCAAGACAGCTACGGTTATTATTATTTCACTTTTTCTCCAAAACAGCTACAGTTATTATTATATCAATTTTTCTTCGACAGCTACGGTTATTATTATTTCACTTTTCCTCCAAGACAGCCACGATTATTATTATTTCACTTTTCATCCAAGATAGCTACGATTATTATTATTATTTCATTTTTCCTCCAAGACAGCTACGGTTATTATTATTTCATTTTTCCTCCAAGGCAGGTAGGGTTATTATTATTTCACTTTTCCTCCAAGACGGCTACGATTATTATTATTTCACTTTTCATCCAATATAGCTACGATTATTATTATTATTATTATTATTTCATTTTTCCTCCAAGACAGCTACGGTTATTATTATTTCACTTTTCCTCCAAGACAGCTAGGGTTATTATTATTTCACTTTTCCTCCAAGACAGCTGCGGTTATTATTCTTTCACATTTTATCCAAGACAGCTCTAGTTATTATTATTTTACTTTTTATCCAAGACAGCTACGGTTATTATTATTTCACTTTTCATCCAAAACAGCTACAGTTATTGTTATTTCACTTGGCATCTCTAAGCCTTTTAAAATGGTGTGAAAGTCTCTCGTTAGAAGCCGCCGAGAGTGAGAAATTAAAAAGAAAACAATTTCCCCGAACTTCCGGAAAAAACAATACTTGGAAATAAAATAAAAGTCTTTGAAGGGGTTTTATCCCTCCTTTTCAGTCGCAATTCAATCTGGCAGGCTGAGACCCTCCCCCCGCCCTCAGTATTGTCACTTGTCACAGATGTAAAGTTTGCCCTGTTACATCCCCCGACATGAGAGGGTAGCGGGTTATAATGAGGGAAAAGTGCCGTGGAATTGTGGGACCAGTAGAGCGTGGCGTTCAATTTGGGTTTTTGGAAAATTAGAAGCCGGCGAGGGGTTAATAAACGAAGACGGACAAAGTACTTACCACGCAAATTATTGGCTTCTAATTTAATGCGACATTTTGTGTTATCGTATATATAATCGCTATTGTGTCAGTTAAAACAAAGTCTGTTTGGGTTAATTCTTTTTTTTTGAAATTTTTCACCATTATTTGTTTTATTACTTTATAACTAAACGAAATATAGCCTATCGGCCGTAATAGGCTTCGTGAAAAGAATACCAGTAAAATTCCATTTGAAAACACTCTGCTGCAAGGGGCCATCATGGTAATACTCAGATCCGGGACCTTGTGATGAGCGCCTATTCTGAATTTATGATCACTTTCTGAGCGAGTCGTTACAATTACACACACACACACACACACACACGCGCGCGCGCGCACGTATACACAAACACACACACACACACACACAGAAGCGCACGCACACGCACAAACGCGCGCGCGCACACACACGCACGCACGCACACACACACATACCCGCGCACGCACGCACGCACACACACACACGCGCGCGCGCACACGCACATATACATACACAAACACTCGCACGCACACACACACACACACACACACACACACACACAAACACATACCCCCGCGCGCGCACACACATACACACACTCAAACACGCGCACGCACACAAACGCGCGCGCGCACACACACACACACACACACACACACAGAGAGAGAGAGAGAGAGAGAGAGAGAGAGAGAGAGAGAGAGAGAGAGAGAGAGAGAGAGAGAGAGAGAGAGACATACGCACGCGCGCATGCATGCGCGCGCGCTCATACACAATCACGTACCCACACTCATACACACGCACACACACATACACACACGCACACACAAGGTGTGTTTTACCAAGCTTACGTGTGCCATTCTAGTACGATTGTATTGTAACTTATTGCATGAAATTATATGTTCAGCTTACGTATCATTAACGAAAGCTTCCCTTCTGTTGGTAACTCCCCGGGTTCCACACGCGTACTTTTTTATCTCAGATGACTAGAAAACGAATAGCCTATATCTATGCAATAAAATCGAAAATGTGATTTTTTCACAATTAAAATATGTTCTACATTAGTAAATATCAGAATGTAAATGTAGCCTTACAAGTGTAATACGACTGTGTAACTCCACCGAATTAACCCCATGTGTGTAACCCCATTTGGAGTTAACACCCACTATGCAGAAATTGAATACCGCATTTGGTTGCCTCATGTTACGGCATCTCATGATGCGGGGGGGGGTTGTTTCGTTACAAAAGCAGGCATAATTAGCCTTGTTCCCGGTCATACATAGGCGAGCCTATAATTGTTGGTAGGGGCGACGCTTTTTGTTAAGAACCAAACCTTATAATTTGGTGAAGCTGTACATGGTTGGACTTTGCTCAGTTGGGTCCCAAGTAGCATTTCCTGTTGGCCTATTGTTGGTATTTTGTTTTCACACATGGTTGGGCAACGGTTAAAATTGCCACAAATTCCTACCAATTAATAACGAACCAAATCCCAACATAGGGCCAACAATTAAACATCACCAAAAACCAACAAAGAAATTGTTGGCCCAACTTACTCCCAACAGTTACCCAACTAACTTTAACCCTACTAATTACCAACATGTTTAAAGTATTATATTTCTATTCAATTGATTAGTGAACTTAATAGTAATCATAACTTCTCTACATTCGCGAACACAATTGAATACCTTTTATTATCAAATGTAGAATATTCTCACTCGAAGTAATATATAATATGTAGCCTACTTTAGCTTTTTAATTGTATATTATAATGTACATATTATTTTGAGTAAGAATACATATTGAATTTGATAAGAAAAGGTATTCAAACGTGTTCGCGAATGTAGAGAAGTTATGGTTATTATTAAGTTCACTAATCAATTAAATAAAATATAGCACTTTAAACATACTGGTAATTAGTAGGGTTAGGCCTACTATTGAAGGTTAGTTGAG
>CM040185.1:94956122-94961122 GCA_022606455.1 Callitettix versicolor
CCAAACCTAATAAACGTAACCGTCCAATGTCCCTCCCCGCAGGGGGTGCAGACTAGCTGCACCTATTGAGAGGATTTAGACGTCCCTCGCGGTACACACTTACACTTACAGCACTACACTTATGACTTTAACACTTTATACTCACACTTAAATTTAAGGAGACGATAATAGCCTCAATGTGCTTTTCGCCTTAAAATAAAAAAAAATCCAATATATCGTCTTCTTCAGCTCTCAGGTTCCTTCTACACTATAGCCTCCTCCACTTCAATCCTTAGATTTCGTCTAGGTGAAGTCCTCGTCTTCTTCTTTTGATGTGTCCATTCTCGAATTCGTTTAGGCAACGATTACTTGTCATTTGGAGGTAACCGACTACTAAAATCTTTTCACTTTGATGGCTTCTATTCCCATCTTATCTTGAATATCGGTGTCTCTTGTTCGATCCTGCTTGTTATATCAACAACATCAACAACATAATCCTTCTCCGTCGCTAATATCCTAGATTTATTTGCTTTATTGATTTTTTACATGCACTGTAGGTCAGCCGCTTAGAAAACGCCCTGCTAAGAACACCAGTGGGATAAAAAAAAGTGTGCGAGTGAGAGGTCGAGTCTCCATTCTTCTCACCACAGCTCTCGCTGTTTCTTTAACTATCGCAGAATAGTAACAGTTTGTAGACAGATTGGTAGATTGTGTGTCACTGGACTGTTGGACGGAGCTGGAAGGAATTCTCCTACATGCGCGAGAAATTCTCGCTTGGTTTGTTAATTGGCTGGTCGATATCAATGACCCCAATTATAGGTTTAGAGAGTCTTATTTTTGTAAAACAAGTAATTTTGCACGCCAGAGCAAGCGGTTTAGTAACAGCCCTTGTTGTTTTTCGTGGTGTATCAATGACCCGTACGTTAATTTAGTTAATTGGACTCAAGATCCAAGTGTGCACAATAGTCGGATGTTAAACACACACAAAAAAGGAAAACAAATCAAGATTTTTTTGTGTTTAACGTCCGACTATTTTGCACACTTGGGCTAATGCAGACGATGGGATGATTTATAGCGTATGACAATGCCAAGCCCTGGACGGGAATCGAACCTGGGTCCTCGGGGTGAAAGCCCAGTACGCTATCAACTAGGCCACCGAGGCGGCTAAAAAATCAAGATAATTTATGCTTTACTTTTGCACTATTTTTTCTTCAGTTTTTTTTTTTTTTTTTTTGAGATAGAGCCAGGATATCTAACGTGACGTTTAATTTCCCCCATAGAAACACCGCCTCACAAATAAAACAGTTTACCCGTTCTGAGTGAAGAATCAATCACAACTACTGAAGGCAGTGTAAACAATGTGCTTTGAGTAGGCTTTCAACGCGCCGGGACTAACCTGTCAGGCTGCACGCCACAATGGCCTATTTTTACCTCGTCCGTAGTATAAACACGTCATTTCACGTCTTCAATCTTCACCCAGCTGGCGTGTCTTCTGTCTTCGCGCGCTGATTTGTTTATTATCCTTGCTTCCGCTGTTGGCTTTATTTAACCGGGCCGCGGTCTTGTTTCCTGCCTCCTGACTTAACGGGTTGCGAATTAAGGATACATCGATGGCAGCAGTAGAACCGGCAAACGAAGCGTTCGATGTTTTCAGTTTGGTGATTAAGTCAATTTATCGATTCCGGTGCGTTATGTGGATTTAGTTTGTTATTTAAATCGATTTAAAGCATTCTCAATATCGAGTTTTTTTTTGGAAATTACTAGTTTCAAGCTCTATTTGTTTAAAACATGTTTATAAGTTATTAAAACTTGTATTTTTTTAAAAAATGTTCAATTTTTTTATTAAAAATAGCTCAACTGTAATTCTTCTTCTTATCAATGCTGCATTTCGATTGCGTTATGTACCAGTGCAATGGAAAATTGCTGAAGTTATAATGATACCCAAGCCTGGTAAGGCATCTAATGATAAAACATCGTATCGGCCAATATCATCGTTACCCATAATTTCTGAGATCTTTGAAAAGTTATTATTAAAGCAACTTAAGCAAGTTACTGTAAGGAACAATCTGATTCCAAACCATCAATTTGGATTCAGAGACAAGCATTTCCGATTGACCAGGTTCATAGAATTGCCAGCGTTTTTTAAAATGTATTTGAAGAAAAACGAAACTGTTCTGCTATGTTTTGGATGTTTCCCAAACTTTTGATAAGGTGTGGCATCGAGGATTGGAATACAAAATGGAAAAATACTTGCCAAAAAACATAGACAATTGCTGAAGTCCTGTATTTCAGGAAGGCACTTTCGAATCAAGTATGAAGACAGTTACTCTGATTTGAAGCGGATATCTGCCGGAGTTCCTCAAAGAAGTGTGTTGGAGCCCTTGTTATACTTGCTTTATACAAGTGATATTCCAGTCTGTGATGAGGCCATCATTGCTACATTCGCGGATGATACTGCTGTTATCTCAGAAGTAAATAGCATGGAGGAGTCTACTCGAAGGCTGCAGATAGCTGTCAATGGAATTTGTGACTGGACTAAAAAATGGCGAATAAAGCTGAATGAGACAAAATCTGTTCATGTTACTTTTACTAACAGAAAATTCAATTGTCTTCCCGTGGTTATCAATCAACAAGTGATCCCACAAGATAATAATGCAAAATACTTGGCCATGACACTGGACGCACGACTGCGCTGGAAGCTACAAGTCAAAAAGAAACGTAATGAACTGAATCTGAAACTAAGGAAAATGCATTGGTTTCTTGGGCGACAATCTGAGTTGTCAGTGCACAATAAACTATTACTTATAAACAAGTCCTAGAACCAATCTGGACATATGGTGTGCAACTTTGGGGCTGCACGAAAAGAAGCAATATTAAAATTATTCAAACGTTTCAAAATAAAGTACTGAGAGGCATTGTTAATGCCCCATGGTACGTGCGCAATGATGATCTTCATAAGGATTTACAAATTGCTACAGTTCATGAAGAGGTTCGGCGATTTGCTAGGAAGCATGAAGTAAGACTGCATAAGCACCGTAACAAGTTCTCGACAATTCGGTTCAAGTTCGGCGGTTGGACAGGATAAAACCGTTTGATTTGTACTAAGACAAGGTTGATACAACTGTCACAAGATCAAGTGATTTTTGGATTTTGGAGTGCGTCATAGGATGTGCAACCAACTAAAGCTTTCATTTCATAGATATATTGATAGATGGACTAATGTTCAGTTTCAATTGTAATAAAATAAAAACAACGCTGTAATTCTTAATGAACCGAATAAAACTTTGAGCAAATCAGAAAGTTATCCATAATTGTCATCGTGACACTTTAGATCATTTCCCCCAAATGTTTTGGAGTAACTTCGGTTAAAAACTTCATGTTTGTAAAAAATCTGATAAAAAATATTGAAACTGTTTCTTTTTTTTTTGCAGTCAGCTTCTGGAGCGAATTTTGTGGAAGTATAAAGGATGATATTTCGAGAACAGGAAGCACGTGAGTATATTTTGAGGCGTTTAAGATTAGAGTAGATTATTTAGAAAATGTGGTAATATTTTACAAAAAAAAGACTTAACGTTGCCGCAAGCTCTAAAACTGTTTTCCTGCTAACTACTTTTCTTCTACCTGCTTTTATGCTTTTTCCCTTTATTTCAAAGTTACTTGTTGCTTGTAGTGAAGTAAGAACTGTTTGGTCAATGTCAACATTTATCTCTATTTTGTTGCGAGTTGTAGTAACAACTTCTCACATTTTGTAAATAGAGAGCCTAATTTTATTTAAACATATTTTTTATATTTATTATCAATCGTCAGTATTTTTAATCAACTAAAAATATTCTAAATCGTTTGTTTTTTGGTAAATATGCAAAGGACTATTAAATTTTTAAGTAAAAAAAGAATGCTTCTATTAGAAATTCATCGCATTTTGTACACAAAATGGCTTACATAATTATTACGTTTTTAGAATGTAATTTAATTATTACTACACTTGTAAGGATTATTTTTATCCTTTCTAAATGCTTTATACCCAAAAACAATTTAAGAACATGGTGGTAATGGGAATGAAAAAGTAGTCTTAGAAAACTGATCGTATGTGCTTTATGTTTTAGCTGCCAATACAACTTTGAGTTTCAGTTTTCTAAACCTGTTTTTTCCAGCTGTTTTAAAAAGCAGCTTTTTTCCCTCAACAAACAGTTTGTTGACGTTTTGTAAAAATAGCAGAAACGCCCATCTTCTAGTGACTAGCACGTCTGACAATAGCAAGGTCGCGCGCGTAACCAAACGCCGTCAACTGAAACATGATGACATCTCTAGCTTTTTCATTTTCACCCTGTCCTCTTTATTTCGGCTAATCGGCGAATTTCTGTTAAGAAAATGAGCAACTGGAGCGACAATCATGGTAACAGTAAGTCATAAGATCTTAAAAATGATATTTTTGAAAGGTGATGTTTTTGAATCTTCATAGCATAGCCAAAACCAGAACAGCTGATTTTAAAAAACAAATAAAATAGATTATCTGATATTTCTTCTTAAGCTTGATCTTCCGGTTCTGTTTATTACTTTTGTTCTGAGCCTATTTCAGTAATTTAATGGAAAGTTTGTGCAATATTTTTATACCATTCACTTTTATTAAAGTAATCTATATTTCTTTATCCGTTTTATCGTACGCGTGGGAATTATCGTTTTCAAAAGTTGGCAAGCCTTCGTGTGTTTATAAACGACGTGTGCCTGGGTAAATGTATTTGCGCCGCTGCAGCCTGCAGCCTCGGGCAAGGGAAAAACAGGAAATACTAATGTATAGTACGGCGCCGAATGGATCTCTTCGCGTCTAGATGTTGTTTATACTTTAGAAGGCATTGACTTCTATTCAGTAGCCGACTGTAGTAAAGCTGCAGAAAACTGTACATGTAGTTTGTAAACATAATTTGCTACCGACTGTTGGAAAACAACGTTTTATTAAATCAAATGTGGTGATTTGTCAGAAAACAGCTGATGTTATAAATAGATTTAATTTTTACTGTAGGCAG
>CM040185.1:94966122-95003622 GCA_022606455.1 Callitettix versicolor
TCACATTTAATTTATTAAGCATATTTTTAACAGCTGTTATTGGTTTATTTATTTAACAGCAGTTTTTCGTTTATTTGTTTAACAGATGCTATTGGTTTGTTTATTTAACAGAAGTTTTCCGTTAATTTGTTTAATAGCTGTTATTGGTTTGTTTATTTAACAGCTATTACTAATTCGTTTATATAATCGGTTGTTATTGGTTTGTTTATTTAACAGCTATTACTAATTCGTTTATATAATCGGTTGTTATTGGTTTGTTTATTTAACAGCTATTACTAATTCGTTTATATAATCGGTTGTTATTGGTTTGTTTATTTAACAGCTATTACTAATTCGTTTATATAATCGGTTGTTATTGGTTTGTTTATTTAACAGCTATTACTAATTCGTTTATATAATCGGTTGTTATTGGTTTGTTTATTTAACAGCTATTACTAATTCGTTTATATAATCGGTTGTTATTGGTTTGTTTATTTAACAGCTGTTACTGGTTTATTTATTTAACAGCAGTTTTTTATTTATTTGTTTAACAGCTGGTTTATTGATTTGTTTATTTAACAGCTATTACTGGTTCGTTTGTATAATCGGCTGTTATTGGTTTATTTATTTAACATCTGTTATTGGTTCGTTTATATAAACAGCTGTTATTGGTTTATTTATTTAACAGCTGTTACTGGTTTATTGATATAAACAGCTGTTATTGGTTCGTTTATTTACCAGCTCTACTGGTTCATTTGTATAAACAGCTGTTATTGGTTTATTTATTTAACATCTGTTTACTAAATCGGTTTACTAAACAGATGTTAAATCCTTTTTACCTTTCCTAATTTCAAGGAAAGGTACAATTAGGAATGGGTGAGGATAAGTTTTGTAAGGAGCATCCTTAATATGTCTCCACAAGAAGAAGACAGCTAGCGTACTAGGCTTTCACCCCGAGGACTCGGGTTCGATTCCCGGCCAGGGCTTGGCATTTTCATACGCTATAAATCATCCCATCGTCTGCATTAGCCCAAGTGTGCACAATGGTCGGACGTTAAACACAAATAATAAAAAAAAAATGCAAGAAAAGGTCGAATGATCTGTTGCTGCAATTTTTCAGCAGTAGTTACTTGTGTTCAGAAACATGAATAGTCGTATTCAGTTTGTGAAACGCATAATGGAGCCTATTTTTCGTTTTTTATAACTGATTCGCAGAATAGAATCAGACGCCTTATTTCCTCTAAGGTTGCGTCACTTTTTGAACACCCTATATAAGACTTCGTTTTAACCATTACAGAAATCGAATTTTTAATAACCTGATTTTTTTTACTTCGATGTTTCTCTGTGTGACAGTTTTGGTTCTCCCATATCTCAGTACCAACTTTTAAGATAAAAAATTTAAAAGTTTTTTGTCAAAATCTGTTAAAATCGTTTTTTTCAAAATCTACTCAAACGTGTTCGAATAAATTTTGCTCTAAATGTACTTAAAATGTATAGTTCGTTTTTGCAAATAAAAAGCGTTTCGAGAGCTATAATTTTTTTTAAAAAATCGGTTAATTATATTTCCTCAAATTTTGTTCATATTTGACGCTTTAAAATTCAAATTATTGTAGCAAATTTGAAAAAAACGAACTTGACGGTCGCAAAACTATAACGAGCCTTAGATTATTTTTTTCGATTTATTCCCGAAAGGCAGTAAATTTTTGTACTGAAAATTTTGTACTCGACATGCATTAAAAATATTTTAAATATTACCAGATTTTCAGCGAAATATCTAACAAATTTTGTGAAATTATATTTTTTTTTCAAACATGGACTTTGCTTAGAAGTTTTGAGGTTGTTATTTTAAGGAAAAAAGCACATTAAGGCTGTTATTGCCTCCCTAAATGTAAGTGTGAGTGTAAAGTGTTAAAGTCGTAAGTGTAGTGTTGTAATTCTTTTTATATTCTTCTTCTTTTCTGCTAGGAAGAACACATTATATATCACTGTGTTCAGTATAATGATCTGCTTTCCCTAGCTTTATCAATTCTACTTTCGTTGACGCGTTTCGGAGCACCTCCATCTTCAAAAACTATATCTATACTGGTCACCAATATTATGGCCCGTCCTATTTATAATTTTCTATCTCCACCTCGTACCCCTCCTCTATTTAACACGTGTACATTAAACCTGACGTGCTCGCTTCTTCAAAATCATACGTTTTCGCTCGCTTCTGATTGGCTCCTTTCAAACTTTCTCTTCAACGGTCGTCCCTCCTGTTAATTTTTGAAAATTTTTAGATTTTTCACGTCACGTTAAACGATTACGTCAGGTTTAATGTACACGTGTTGAATAGAGGAGGGGTACGAGGTGGAGATAGGAAATTATAAATAGGACTGGTCATATATAGTTGACCAGTATATAGTTTTTGAAGATGGAGGTTCTCCGAAACGCGTCAACGAAAGTAGAATTGACGAAGCTAGGGAAGGCAGATCATTACACTGAACACAGCAATAGTGTTGTAAGTGTAAGTGTGTGTTAGACTCGGGTATGGCGAGGGACGTCTAAATCCTCTCAATAGGTGCGGCTAGTCTGCACCCCTTGTGGGGTTGCTTAGAAATAATTAAACGTAAGGAAGTTTGTGCAATGTTTTGATGTTTTGTAAAAATCAAAACAAAACAATTCTTGAATAGATATTGTGCGAGGGGGATGATGAGCTTTTGATTTTTCGGCGCCTAAACAATATTAAAACAGAAGATATTCTGTGAAATATCATTTAATGTTGTTCCTTTTGGAACGTGATATTATCTTGTCAGTTAAGCTGTTAATAGGAATTTTTAAATCTTTAAACGATACTTAAGGTAAAGTACAAACATGTGGCTATCGGAAAAAAGTCACGTTATCATTATTTATTTCCAGTTTATGTTGATTCAGTTATATTACTGAACTTATTACTAAACTGAAATTACACACAGCTGATATCAAAGAAAATCATCAAAACATCAATATTGTACAATACGATCTGTGTTGCCCTAATAATTGCGATAGTAGGCTGGGAATTTTAGCGTTCGTTAATATTTTAAATATTTATAGTAAAATTTAATTGTAAACGCTCTAAACAATTTTGTCCTAGATGGGTTGGGTAGGTAGTATAATGGCTTTATTTAAACATTACATGTAAAAATCTTACGTACAGTAGCGGACTTTCAATTCATGTTCTTTAGTTTCACAAACAGAAATCATAGCTTTGACACACGAATGCACTGATCTATCGGCTCACTGGTAGACTTAAATTTACTTCAAGAATAGGGTACTAATAATACGTATACGGGTTGCGAGGTGCTACTGAGAAGTTTTAGTTTTTCCCCCTCATACAAAAAAGTATTAAGCACTGATCTATCGGCTCACTGGTAGACTTAAATTCACTTCCAGAATAGGGTACTAATAATACTTATACGGGTTGCGAGATGCTACTGAGAAGTTTTAGTTTTTCCCCTCATACAAAAAAGTATTAAGCACTGATCTATCGGCTCACTGGTAGTCTTAAATTCACTTCAAGAATAGGGTACTAATAATACGTATACGGGTTGCGAGATGCTACTGAGAAGTTTTAGTTTTTCCCCCTCATACAAAAAAGTATTAAGCACTGATCTATCGGCTCGCTGGTAGACTTAAATTCACTTCCAGAATAGGGTACTAATAATACGTATACGGGTTGCGAGATGCTACTGAGAAGTTTTAGTTTTCCCCCCTCATACAAAAAAGTATTAAGCACTGATCTATCGGCTCACTGGTAGACTTAAATTCACTTCAATAATAGGGTACTAATAATACGTATACGGGTTGCGAGATGCTACTATGAAGTTTTAGTTTCCCCCCTCATACAAAAAAGTATTAAGCCCAACGGAAGCGGTTTTCGTTTCAATAATTTTGAGTCTGTTCAACTTTCTCCAACTACAACAATAAGAAATTGGGAGCAAAACGGCAAGCATTTGCTGTCAAAGAAATAAAGCATAATGGAAAATGACGAGTAAATAACTTGTTTAACGGTGAAAGAATTATGCACGAATCCGGGATTCGTTTGTTGGCACTATGCTAATGGCTTGTTAGCGGACGAAAGTTGAGGAATTGTTTGAGTTAGCGCGGAGGGACTGGGGTAGGTTTGGCGGGGGCGGGGGCGGGAGGGTTGTCGTCTTGCGTCAGATTTCTTCAAATGGAAATAACGCGTCGAAGAAAGGGATTTGGAAACCTGAATTATTACAGAAACAGGAAACACGGGAAGGCTGTTGATGTTCAAATATTTATTCCCGTGTTCGGGGAACCGTATGCAGGTGTGGTGGATGACGTTATCCGTGCTTTGTTATTACGTACGTGATAAAGGGGTGTAATGGTGATGGTACGTTAAACAGCGTTAACTCTCTCGCAAAACTACCCCATGGGGATACATATTAGCCGATGTAAACGTGAAAATCAGTTTCAAAAATAATTTGTGATGTTGATAATTTAAGAGATAAATTTATAAAAAATTGCCTAAAATTTTCAGCCTACCAGGAGAATTACCTCGATTTAGCGTACAAAGTTGAAATTGCAGTTTAGAAAAATGGGGAAAATCTTGACGGTTGGATTTCGTTGGTAATTTTTTCATATTTGAAACGCGGCAGTGGCGGCTCGTAGCTAAACTTAGTGACCGTGCTGTTCCGGAAAATGTTAAGCTTTTGTTTTGAAATTGTGTAAAAAATTTTACGTTTTGTTTTCAGTAAACGTTATTAGCAAGAAGACAGGAGGAAGGAATTATCTGACGAAAATCTTTTCTCTTGTTCTACACACTGGTTACATTTGGGCCAATATTATCAGAATTTTTGGAAAATATTTATATATAATTGTTCTATATATTTCTACGAGATGTGTTCAGAAAGTAACGAGAATTTTTAAATTTCGCTGGCTTGGAGAGTCCGATTGTCAAACATTTTTTAAATTATGTTGGTATACATGTCCTTGAAGTATGATATAAACTTTCAGCTGTTTTCATTGTTGACTTTGTCTGTGACAGCCACTAAGGTTAGACGTGTTTTTATGAGCTCGGGGATTTTCGTTTGTTAAAAGAAATAGATCAAAGAATGTGCATCAAATTTTGCGTAAAAAATGGAATAAAGTGTAACAAAGTGTGTGAAATGTTAAAAAAAGGCATGTGGTGAGTCTGCTATGAGTAAAGCAAGAGTTTACGAGTGGTATTAGCGTTTCCAAGAAGGCCGTGAAGACGTTGAAGATGACGAACGCCCTGGACGCCCTAGTACATCAACAACCGATGAAAACGTGGAAAAAGTGAAAGAAATGGTTATGAACAATCGCCGAATCACAACTAGAGGGTCGCTGATGATGTTGGCATATCGATTGGATCATGTCATGATATTGTTTCCAATGTTTTGTGTATGAAACGCGTGGCATCAAAATTCGTTTTAAAATTATTGAATTTTGAACAAAAACAGCGGCGAATGGAAGTTGCTCAGGAGTCACTAAATGAAGTTGACGACGATGCAGAATTACTGAAACGTATTTTAACAGTTGACGAAACATGGGTTTACGGATATGACGTAGAAACTAAGGCTCAATCATCCCAGTGGAGGCATTCTGGCTCGCCAAGACCGAAAAAGGCTCGACAAGTGCGGTCGAACGTGAAGGTTATGCTCACTGTGTTCTTCAATATTAATGGCATAGTGAATCATGAATTCCTACCACCAGGTAAAACGGTCAATAAGGAGTACTACCTACAAGTTCAACGCCGTTTGATTGAAGCAATCCGAAAAAAACGCCCGGATCTGTGGAAAAACTATTCATGGCTTTTGCACCACGATAATGAACCAGCTCACACTTCATCGCTTGTTCGTGAATTTTTGGCCAAAAACAGTACTGTAACGATGCCCCAGCCTCCATATTCGCCAGACACGGCTCCGTGTGACTTTCTCCTATTTCCAAAAATAAGGATAACCTTAAATGGTCGTCTTTTTACAGCCGTAGATGACATTAAAAGCGCATCGCTGAAAGAACTAAAGGCTACCTCAAAGATCGAGTTTGAGAAGTGTTTCGAGGATTGGAAGAAGCGCTGACACAAGTGCATAATCTCCAATGGGGACTATTTAGAAGGTGACAAATTCAATAAGGTAGAAGAATAAATAAATATTTTGTTCAAAAAATTAAAAAAATTTCGTTACTTTCTGAATACACCTCGTATATATTTCTTCTATATAATTTTGACATTACATAGCTAATTAAAAAAATTCTTTTCGTGGGATTAAGAATAATTAAAACCCTTTATGGTAAAATAGCTTGCGATCTTCCTTCTTCAGCAGGGTACTGGATTTCCCAGGCCGGATCGTACTTAAGAAGGCTACAAAGTATAGCTATGAAGTGGCGATGTGCTAACCACGTTACCCCCAAAATCAGCCTCCAAGGCGCTCATTGAGCCGACGCGCTGTTTTAAACAAACATGTATACGTAGTACTTACAAGCCACTTCCACTACAGCGGGCTGGCTCCTGATCTGACCCCTGGACGACCACGCGACGCACTCGCACTTGAACTTGTCCTTCCCGAAGTACTCTTCCACGTCATCCCTTGTCACATTGATGCTGGTCTCGACGTTCCGTACGCCGGTCTGCGGGTCGACGAACTCTTGGTGCGGATGTTCGGCGCGCTCCAGACGTCCGCCGTTACACCGGAAGTACACTTGGAGAGCGTGGGCCGCGCGGCAGACCAAGGTGGCCGCTTTGTTCTTGATGACGTAGGTGTCTGTCGGCTCCTCCAGGAAGAGAGGCAATGGAACCGAATGTTGTTCGGGGTTTGAAGGAGATAACGGTTCCAGGTGGTCTTCTAGGAGGCTTGCCTCTTCTCCCACATCGCCGTCCCCTATTGGACAGAAAAAAAAATAAAATTGTATGTATTCAGCTACACTTGTACTCACAAACGCATTTAATCAGCACTATATGTACTCAGAAAATAATGTACAAATCAATTATATCTGCTCAACAACACTGCACTCAGAACTCTTGTAACCAGCAATATAATATGTGCTCAAAACACATGAACTCTGAAACTCGTGTTAAAAGCAATATAAGTATTTAGAAAGTCATGTTCCGAATATATTAGTTCATATCCTATATTCAGCAATATATGTATACTCAGAAACTCGTGTACTCAAAAATATATTTACTCAAAAACACATGAACTCTGAAACTCAAGTAAAAAGCAATATAGTACTTAGAAAGTCGTGTTTCGAATACATTAGTTCATATCCTATACTCAACAATGTATGTATACTCAGAAAGTCGTGTACTCAAAAGTATATTTACTCAAAAACACATGAACTCTGAAACTCGTGTAAAAAGCAATATACGAGTATGTACTAAGTAATTCATGTGTGTGTGTGTGTGTGTGTGTGTGTGTGTGTGTGTGTGTGTGTGTGTGTGTGTGTGTGTGTGTGATTTCAAAAAAACGTATAAACTCTGAAACTCGTATAAGACGCAATAAATGTAGCCTATTTAGTAACTCATATTCTGAACAAATTAATTTATACGCTGTACTCAGCAATATATGTAGGCCTACTCAGAAACTCGTGCACTCAAAAATATATATACTTAGAAACTCATGTTATGAACAACCCATCAACTCAGAGAAATGTTCTCGGCAGTTTATGTACTTGTAAACAATATATATATATATATATATATATATATATATATATATATATATAAACACACACACACACACACACACACACACACACACACACACACATTTAAAACACAGTGTTAGCATTGCACAACACACTCGTGCACGCACCTAAGCTCAAACATGCAAACAAATATGACCGCCTCTACAACAGCTCATTTTCGAATAGAAATCAGTTAATTATCTGCCGTACTAAATGCAGGATCGTTATGAAATGTATACTGTAATTGCAGCATTAGGGTGGTTAATGTAGTGGTAATGGTTCCATTTAAATCCGTGCAAAATCGGTCGGTAAAAATGTGATTGGCGGGAACGGAATGGTAGAGTTTTTATTTGATTAACGAACATGTGATCTGTGTTGGTGATTCGATTGCATGTTTGTGTAATACATGTATACATACATACATCCTATATAGATATTATTTAATCCTGTATAGAATAAATCTCAGCTGAATTGGTAAATATGAAATATGAAATACAAAAACCCCTTTTTAAAATAATTCTTTATGTTATAGTACGAGTATTAATTAGAAGGCTATATCCTGGCACGATATTATTCTACCTAAAGCATAGGTATTTGTAAGGGTTGTAAAATGATAAAATCGATTGAATCTTTTTATTTATTTGCACAAATATTTTTTAAAAAGCTTTTAACTTTTTTAGCTAGAAAATTACTTATTTATTCTGCCATCCTCAATTCATTGACAGTAGTTTTATAAAAAAAAATTATCATTCTTGTTATTTTTGCTATGGTAGGGCTAAGTCCGGAACGTAACGACATACGAGTAGCGCGTATCGTTTGGCCAAACCAGATTTCATCGTGTTTATTTAATCGTGTAATTGTGCTCAGTGTTTGTGACGTATGTTTTTAATGTTTTGTTTGACTTTGTGACGACCTCGACAGAAAGATTTAACATTTTGTCGGCCTGAAGATGGAACAATAGAGGATCGTAAACCGCGGTAGCCTTTACGAGGTGAGTAGATAGACCGCTGACGGGAAGAATAGGTCGTAATCCAAATTACTTAAATATGTGGTCCGGTGGCTGTGTTGCTATAATAAATTAAACAGGTAAAAGCGATTTAAAAACATTTACGGAGTATTTTACGGGTGTGGATCGCGTAAAAATTGCAACCCCTAAGATATAAAATTAAAAAAAAGTATTATCACATTTGAAAACAACATTATACAAGACTGTATTGTACCAAGTTTTATAAAATTAGGGCAAATTTTGATATTTACCCTTTTTAGATTTTTTTTTGGTGGTTAACGTCCGACTATTGTGCACACTTGGGCTAATGCAGACGATGGGATGATTTATAGCGTATGAAAATGTCAAGCCCTGGCCGGGAATCGAACCCGGATCCTTGGGGTGAAAGTACGCTGTAAACTAGGCCACCGAGGCGGCACCCTTTTTAGAAGTTTTTTTCAAGGCTAGTAATTTTTTTTTAATTGAAAAGCACATTGAGGCTATTATCATCGCCCTAAATGTAAGTGTGAGTGTAAAGTATTAAAGTCGTAAGTGTAGTGTTGTAAGTATAAGTGTGTGTTAGACTATGGTACCGCGAGGGACGTCTAAATTCTCTAAATAGGTGCAGCTAGGTTGATCCCCCTGCTGGGGAGTCAAGGCTAGTAAACGCCACAATCACATCAACATGCGTTTTAAAAATTTCATGTTCGAGGGCTTTTGGTTTAGGTTTTGTAAGGCAGAGTGGCCGCCAAATGCGGAGCGGACTACGTATTCAAACCCTATCCTATTGTTTTTAACGTAATTGCGGTCACTGACAGAAACGGAGCATGCGTCGCCGACTGACTCCCGCTCAGCTGCGTTTCTCATTCAATAGTTTTGAATGCATCGTTCGCTCCGCTCAGCACTTGCTGGTCACCCGGCCTAAGCACCCGATTGTGTAGAGCTGTAAGGACAGTTATTTTTTTAAGGACAGTTAAATTTGTTTTCCATAGCAAAATAAGCTATTCAATGAGAAAAACCGATAATGACGTCAACGCATCGACTGAAAAAGACGAATATTGTCGCTATCGGAATATTCGTTTATGTAATGTTATTCAATATTGTTAGTATTTAAAAATTTGCTTATGTCACAACAGCGAGACATGTGCGTGCAGTGTGATTATTATTATTTAAATAGAAATCACCATATTACCATATACGACGCGTTTACATTTCGAATGTAGGGTCGGAAGCAGGTTATTGTAAAGGGTTTCCTGTTTATATTTAGGCAATCGCTGCCCTGAACTCTTTTACAAAGCTTTGCTCGCCGGCCCCATTGTTGTGCGGGGCATTTGGAAGTTTTCTTGCCTTTTGCGAGGGAAATGAAACCCGAAAATTGAGCGCTTTTCAACAACGCTACGTTTTTGTGTATATGTGTGCCTGAAAGCGGCGAACAAATTGAAAATATTAGCGGCACGCAGCTGTCTCGCTGGCGTGATGGAATTTTGTTATCAAGATGAGTAATAACATCTGTATATACGTGCATTTTAAATTACATATAAATTATATTTTTCAATTATATAAATTAAATTTATTCTTCCCCAGTGTGTTGTATTGTAAATGAAATGAGTTTCAATGCTTAAGAAACAATAGACACTGCCGGTCCGAATCTTCAAATAAGCATATCCATATGTCTGTATCGATATTTTATATTTCTCTTAAAAGGGTTATTGTAAAACGTTTTTCCTCATAAATGCATAAAGGCCTCAGACCAGTACTATGTTTAGTAGCTCGACAAAGTTCATAATTTATGTTGTAGGGTCGTTCATCATATTCGTTGTTAGAGGTTTGATATTCGGAATGAGCGAATATTTTGATGTTCGGAATCGGCGAGTATTTTGATATTCGGAGTTCGGATTTAGCAAGTATTTTGATGTTCCGATTTATCGAGTATTTTGATATTCGGAATCAGCTAGTATTTTGATATTCGGATTCAGCGAGTATTTTGATATTAGAAATCAGCGAATATTTTGATGTTCCGAATCAGCGAGTATTTTGATGTTCCGATTTAGCTAGTATTTTGATATTCGGTATCAGCTAGTATTTTGATGTTCGGAATCGGCGAGTATTTTGATATTCCGAATCAGCGAGTATTTTGATATTCGGATTCAGCGAGTATTTTGATGTTCCGATTTAGCGAGTATTTTGATATTTGGATTCAGCGAGTATTTTGATATTCGGATTCAGCGAGTATTTTGGTATTAGGGATCAGCGAATATTTTGATGTTAGGAATTAGCGAGTATTTTTAGATTCGGAATTAGGATTCAGCGAGTATTTTGATATTGGGAATCAGCGAATATTTTGATGTTCGGAATTAGCGAGTATTTTGATGTTCGGAGTTCGGATTCAGCGAGTATTTTGATATTCGAATTCAGCGAGTATTTTGATGTTCGGAGTTCGGATTCAGCGAGTATTTTGATATTCGGAGTTCGGATTCAGCGAGTATTTTGATATTCGGATTTAGCGAGTATTTTGATATTCGGAATGAGCGCGTATTTGATATTCTCAGTTCGGATTCAGCGAGTATTTTGATATTCGGATTCAGCCAATATTTGATATTCGGATTTAGCGAGTATTTTGATATTCGGAATGAGCGCGTATTTGATATTCTCAGTTCGGATTCAGCGAGTATTTTGATATTCGGATTCAGCCAATATTTGATATTCGGATTTAGCGAGTATTTTGATATTCGGAATGAGCGCGTATTTGATATTCTCAGTTCGGATTCAGCGAGTATTTTGTTATTCGGAGTTCGGATTCAGCGAGTATTTTGATATTCGGATTTAGCGAGTATTTTGATATTCGGAATGAGCGCGTATTTGATATTTCAGTTCAGTTCGGATTCAGCGAGTATTTTGATATTCGGAATGAGCGCGTATTTGATATTCTCAGTTCGGATTCGGATTCAGCGAGTATTTTGATATTCGGATTCAGCCAATATTTGATATTCGGAGTTTTAGCGAGTATTTTGATATTCGGAATGAGCGCGTATTTGATATTCTCAGTTCGGATTCAGCGAGTATTTTGATATTCGGAATGAGCGCGTATTTGATATTCTCAGTTCGGATTTAGCGAGTATTTTGATATTCGGAATGAGCGCGTATTTGATATTCTCAGTTCGGATTCAGCGAGTATTTTGATATTCGGATTCAGCCAATATTTGATATTCGGATTTAGCGAGTATTTTGATATTCGGAATGAGCGCGTATTTGATATTCTCAGTTCGGATTCAGCGAGTATTTTGATATTCGGAATGAGCGCGTATTTGATATTCTCAGTTCGGATTTAGCGAGTATTTTGTTATTCGGAATGAGCGCGTATTTGATATTCTCAGTTCGGATTCAGCGAGTATTTTGATATTCGGATTCAGCCAATATTTGATATTCGGATTTAGCGAGTATTTTGTTATTCGGAATGAGCGCGTATTTTGATATTCGGAGTTCGGATTCAGCGAGTATTTTGATATTCGGATTCAGCCAATATTTGATATTTGGATTCAGCTTGTATTTTAATGTTCCGATTTAGCGAGTATTTTGATATTCGGATTCAGCGAATATTTTATTCCGAATCAACTACTGTACGTGAGGGAACGAGCGTCACAATTCCACGCTTCACGTTTAATGGTACGACCCAATTAGCGGAAACAGTAGGCGTGTTTAGGCGTGCTATTTGCTTTTTCCGCGTTTCTTATTATTTACTCGCGTCGAGGTGAATTACGTGTAATGAAACGTAACAGGGAAGCCATCTTATCAGCCGAAACAACGGTCGGAGTAATTTGCCGGCAGTGCTCCTGGCGGACGAAATTAGAAGTAGAGCTCCTACTTTATTGGGGCTTAAGGCTGTGTTTAAATCATTTAGTGTGAACAAACCTATTTGGAGGCAGGTGAACGCGTTACACCTTAATTTTAGTTCTTGTTCGCACAATTTTGTTCTTACAGGAGTCGGGCATAACAATGGGTAACCATGCCCGATGTGCGGGCCAACCACGTTCGCCACATTAAAAGTGTACTGAATTTAAAATACATTTACGGGGTAAGAGTAAATCGGGAAAACTCGATTCGGTCAGTGTTTTAAAATTTAAAATTTGCTACACTGCCTTGTACGTACCTTCGTAAATGACAGAAGTTCGAGGAAAAACAAAAACAGATTTTGATAAATTAGACTAATTTTTTTGGTGATTTTTTTCGATAATTACTCTCGCATTCGTGTTCGACTTTCTAGCAATAATACTGTCTAAAACTATCGAGATTGTTAAAAGTTTTTCGAGGAAAAACGAAAACAGATTTTGATAAATTAGACTATTTTTTTGTGGTTTTTTTCGATAATTACTCTCGCATACATGGTCGAAGTTCTAGCAATAATACTGTTTTAAACTATCGAGATTGTTAAAAGTTTTTCGAGGAAAAACGAAAACAGATTTTGATAAATTAAACTAATTTTTTTGTTGTAGTTTTTCGATAATTACTCTCGCATACATGGTCGAAGTTCTAGCAATAATAATATCTAAAAGTATCGAGATTGTTAAAAGTTTTTCGAGGAAAAACGAAAACAGATTTTGATAAATTAAACTAATTTTTTTGTTGTAGTTTTTCGATAATTACTCTCGCATACATGGTCGAAGTTCTAGCAATAATAATATCTAAAAGTATCGAGATTGTTAAAAGTTTTTCGAGGAAAAACGAAAACAGATTTTGATAAATTAAACTAATTTTTTTGGTGGTTTTTTCGATAATTACTCTCGCATACATGGTCGAAGTTCTAGCAATAATACTGTCTAAAACTATCGCGATTGTTAAAAGTTTTTCGAGGAAAAACGAAAACAGATTTTGATAAATTAGACTATTTTTTTGTGGTTTTTTTCGATAATTACTCTCGCATACATGTTCGAATTTCTAGCAATAATACTGTTTTAAACTATCGAGATTGTTAAAAGTTTTTCGAGGAAAAACGAAAACAGATTTTGATAAATTAGACTAATTTTTTTTTTTTTTTTTGTAGTTTTTCGATAATTACTCTCGCATACATGGTCGAAGTTCTAGCAATAATACTGTCTAAAACTATCGAGATTGTTAAAAGTTTTTCAAGGAAAAACGAAAACAGATTTTGATAAATTAGACTAATTTTGTTGGTGGTTTTTTCGATAATTACTGTCGCATACATGTTCGAAGTTCTAGCAATAATACTGTCTAAAACTATCGAGATTGTTAAAAGTTTTTCGAGGAAAAACGAAAACAGATTTTGATAAATTAGACTAATTTTTTTTTTGTGGTTTTTTTCGATAATTACTCTCGCATACATGTTCGAATTTCTAGCAATAATACTGTTTTAAACTATCGAGATTGTTAAAAGTTTTTCGAGGAAAACGAAAACAGATTTTAGTAAATTAGACTAATTTTTTTGTGTGGTTTTTCGATAATTACTCTCGCATACGTGTTCGAAATTCTAGCAATAATACTGTCTTAAACTATCGAGATTGTTAAAAGTTTTTCGAGGAAAAACGAAAACAGATTTTGATAAATTAGACTACTTTTTTGTGGTTTTTTTCGATAATTACTCTCGCATACATGTTCGAAGTTCTAGCAATAATACTGTCTTAAACTATCGAGATTGTTAAAAGTTTTTCGAGGAAAAACGAAAACAGATTTTGATAAATTAGACTATTTTTTTGGTGGTTTTTTCGATAATTACTCTCGCATACATGTTCGAAGTTCTAGCAATAATACTGTCTTAAACTATCGAGATTGTTAAAAGTTTTTCGAGGAAAAACGAAAACAGATTTTGATAAATTAGACTATTTTTTTGTGGTTTTTTTCGATAATTACTCTCGCATACATGGTCGAAGTTCTAGCAATAATACTGTTTTAAACTATCGAGATTGTTAAAAGTTTTTCGAGGAAAAACGAAAACAGATTTTGATAAATTAAACTAATTTTTTTGTTGTAGTTTTTCGATAATTACTCTCGCATACATGGTCGAAGTTCTAGCAATAATAATATCTAAAAGTATCGAGATTGTTAAAAGTTTTCGAGGAAAAACGAAAACAGATTTTGATAAATTAAACTAAATTTTTTTTTTGTAGTTTTTCGATAATTACTCTCGCATACATGGTCGAAGTTCTAGCAATAATACTATCTAAAACTATCGAGATTGTTAAAAGTTTTCGAGGAAAAACGAAAACAGATTTTGATAAATTATAACTAATTTTTGGTGGTTTTTTCGATAATTACTCTCGCATACATGGTCGAAGTTCTAGCAATAATACTGGTCTAAAACTATCGCGATTGTTAAAAGTTTTTCGAGGAAAAACGAAAACAGATTTTGATAAATTAGACTATTTTTTTGTGGTTTTTTTCGATAATTACTCTTGCATACATGTTCGAAGTTCTAGCAATAATACTGTTTTAAACTATCGAGATTGTTAAAAGTTTTTCGAGGAAAAACGAAAACAGATTTTGATAAATTAGACTAATTTTTTTTTTTTTTTTGTAGTTTTTCGATAATTACTCTCGCATACATGGTCGAAGTTCTAGCAATAATACTGTCTAAAACTATCGAGATTGTTAAAAGTTTTTCAAGGAAAAACGAAAACAGATTTTGATAAATTAGACTAATTTTGTTGGTGGTTTTTTCGATAATTACTGTCGCATACATGTTCGAAGTTCTAGCAATAATACTGTCTAAAACTATCGAGATTGTTAAAAGTTTTTCGAGGAAAAACGAAAACAGATTTTGATAAATTAGACTATTTTTTTGTGGTTTTTTTCGATAATTACTCTCGCATACATGTTCGAATTTCTAGCAATAATACTGTTTTAAACTATCGAGATTGTTAAAAGTTTTTCGAGGAAAAACGAAAACAGATTTTGGTAAATTAGACTAATTTTTTTTTGTGTGGTTTTTTCGATAATTACTCTCGCATACGTGTTCGAAATTCTAGCAATAATACTGTCTTAAACTATCGAGATTGTTAAAAGTTTTTCGAGGAAAAACGAAAACAGATTTTGATAAATTAGACTACTTTTTTGTGGTTTTTTTCGATAATTACTCTCGCATACATGTTCGAAGTTCTAGCAATAATACTGTCTTAAACTATCGAGATTGTTAAAAGTTTTTCGAGGAAAAACGAAAACAGATTTTGATAAATTAGACTATTTTTTGTGGTTTTTTTCGATAATTACTCTTGCATACATGTTCGAAGTTCTAGCAATAATACTGTTTTAAACTATCGAGATTGTTAAAAGTTTTTCGAGGAAAAACGAAAACAGATTTTGATAAATTAGACTAATTTTTTTTTTTTTTGGTAGTTTTTCGATAATTACTCTCGCATACATGGTCGAAGTTCTAGTAATAATACTGTCTAAAACTACCGAGATTGTTAAAAGTTTTTCGAGGAAAAACGAAAACAGATTTTGATAAATTAGACTAATTTTTTTTTTGTGGTCTTTTCGATAATTACTGTCGCATACATGTTCGAAGTTCTAGTAATAAGTAAAACTTTTCGAGGAAAAACGAAAACAGATTTTGATAAATTAGACTAATTTTTTTTTTGTGGTCTTTTCGATAATTACTGTCGCATACATGTTCGAAGTTCTAGTAATAATACTGTCTAAAACTATCGAGATTGTTAAAAGTTTTTCAAGGAAAAACGAAAACAGATTTTGATAAATTAGACTAATTTTGTTGGTGGTTTTTTTCGATAATTACTGTCGCATACATGTTCGAAGTTCTAGCAATAATACTGTCTGAAACTACCGAGATTGTTAAAAGTTTTTCGAGGAAAAACGAAAACAGATTTTGATAAATTAGACTAATTTTGTTGGTGGTTTTTTCGATAATTACTGTCGCATACATGTTCGAAGTTCTAGCAATAATACTGTCTTAAACTATCGAGATTGTTAAAAGTTTTTCGAGGAAAAACGAAAACAGATTTTGTTAAATTAGACTAATTTTGTTGTTGTTGTAGTTTTTCGATAATTACTCTCGCATACTTGTTCGAATTTCTAGCAATAATAATATCTAAAAGTATCGAGATTGTTAAAAGTTTTTCGAGGAAAAACGAAAACAGATTTTGATAAATTAGACTATTTTTTTTTTTTGTAGTTTTTCAATAATTACTCTCGCATACGTGTTCGAATTTCTAGCAATAATACTGTCTAAAACTATCGAGATTGTTAAAAGTTTTTCGAGGAAAAACGAAAACAGATTTTGATAAATTAGACTAATTTTTTTTGTGGTTTTTTCGATAATTACTCTCGCATACATGGTCGAATTTCTAGTAATAATACTGTCTGAAACAATCGAGATTGTTAAAAGTTTTTCGAGGAAAAACGAAAACAGATTTTGATAAATTAGACTGATTTTGTTGTTGTTGTAGTTTTTCGATAATTACTCTCGCATACATGTTCGAATTTCTAGCAATAATACTATCTCATACAATCGAGATTGTTAAAAGTTTTTCACCAAGAAAATGCTTTAAACTTTTTTTTACGATTCTGAGATAAGGGCGAACGCAGCAAACAACATGCCATCGTAACCTATTTTTATTTCTTTAGAGCCCTTTGTATGCTTCCAGTAAAACGGCGAAAACATGCAAGCCTCAGTCTGCTGTTCGTATGTTTTTTTAACCTAAATGTGAGTCATCTTTAAGTGTTCCTAGAAATTGTATTCTTATGTTGCTTACATCATATTACAATAACAGTTGCAGTAAAGCCATTAAAAAACAGCTTGAATGCAGTAGAAATACATTATTTTAAATGTTTATGTGTAATTATTACTTTCACAACAATTTTAAGTCAACAAATAATACAGATTAAAAAGCGATGGGGTCATACGGCCAAAAGATCAAACAACCGAAAGTTCATTCAACCAAATTCTATACTAATATTTTGGCCCAATGAACTTTTTGTCATCTGAACCGTGTTTTTAAGAGGATAGATCATATGACCAAATGATCAAACAACCAAACGTTCATTCAACCAAATTCTATATTAATATTTTGGCCCAATGAACTTTTTGTCATATGAACCTCGTTTTTAAGAGGAGAGATCATATGACCAAAAGATCAAACAGCCAAAAGTTCATTCAACCAAATTCTATACTAATATTTTGGCCCAATGAACTTTTGGTCATATGAACCGCGTTTTTAAAAGGAGAGATCATAAGACCAAAAGATCAAACAACCAAAAGTTCATTCAACCAAATTATATTTAATATTTTGGTCGAATGAACTTTTGGTCATATGAACCATGTTTTTATTATTATTATGTTTTTATTATTATTTTAAACACCATTATACTACTTACCCAGTTCAACTTAATTATTTAGCATTCAAGTGTTAATTCTATAACAGTGGCGTTTTATACGTTTATTGTATATTGGTAGGTGTGAATAAAAATGTTAACATTTTAAACGCCATCATACTAGTTACCCAGCCCAACATAATTATTTAGTATTCAAGTGTTAATTGGATAACAGTGACGTTTTATACGTTTATTGTATATTGGTACGTGTGAATAAAAATGTTAACATTTTAAACGCCATCATACTACTTACCCAGTCCAACTTAATTATTTAGCACTCATGTTAATTCGATAACAGTGACGTTTTATGCATTTATTATATATTGGTAGGTATGAATAAAAATGTTAACATTTTAAACGCCATCATACTAGTTACCCAGCCCAACATAATTATTTAGTATTCAAGTGTTAATTGTATAACAGTGGCGTTTTATATGTTTATTGTATATTGGTAGGTGTGAATAATAAATGTTTAAATTATATTAAACGCCGTCATACTACTTACCCAATCAAACGTAATTATTTAGTATTCAAGTGTTAATTCTATAACAGTGACGTTTTATACGTTTATTATGTATTGGTACCTGTATGTAATAATAAAAAAGTGAATATATAAAATGTTGACAGTATATTCAACTGTAGGCCTAAACGATAAAACAATATAGTAATGACTGGTCTGGGTATGTAGTGTAATGGCGTCTATTATTAATTTAAATATTAGTATTGACACTGATCTATACGCAATAATAAAAAAACGTGTTTTACAAAATACCCTTGTTCGAAGGAAATACGAACCTCGATGTTATCTCTAAGTTATTTTTGGTCGAATGAACCTTTGGTTGTTTGATTTTTTGGTCATATGAACCACTCTGTTAAAAACATGGTTCATATGACCAAAAGTTCATTCAACCAAAATATTTAAGTATAATTTGGTAGAATGAACTTTTGATTGTTTGATCTTTTGGTCATATGAGCTCTTTCCCATTAAAAATTATTCCGTTCACTGTACATTTATTAAGATCCAGAACATCGTAGTACAAATGTTAGTTTCAAAGTTTACGAGGGTAAGTCAGTAAATAAACATGAAACAATAATCTCGACGAACAGCTGATAGACGTTGTCAGTTATAGCAGTAGAATCAGTGCTGACGTACATGTGATTCGGAGGGAAATTTAAATTTCCCTTTGCTTTTTTGACTCCCATAGTAGTTTTACTTTGAAAAGGAGAACCTTAATTTTTCAAATGATAAATGTATATATTTTAACACTGCCATATGAATTTTCAAAAACCTTTTTGAATTATATACTTATTTCGATATGCCGAGGAATAATCGCTGGATTACGAATGTGCCCAAGCTGTAAGGAAATATTTTTTACGATACTTCAAAACTTGTTTTCAAGAACAGGATCGGCAAACCATGAGGGTCGCTAGAGTAGCTTATGGAATTGGAAACATTTTTGTAAGTTTTGAATGACCGCCATTTGAAAAAGTTCATGCCATATTATCAAAATCAGTTTGATTCTCACGTATCGAAATTTTCATTAACGTGGTGTGTGTGCGCGCGCACGCACGCGTGTGTATGTACGTGAGGGGAGAGGGGAAGTGAAACAGATAAAACAGGAAGCAACTACGTTAGCTTGATAGAAAGATTAGGCGGGGGTGAACGATTGTATTACAAAAATCAATTAATCAATCAATACTCTGCAAATTGGTTTCTGTTTTTAATTTTCTCCTTAATTACAAACCTGGATTTCGCAGAATTTAATTTGTGCGCCCAATTGTCCACTGCTAAAGGAAGCCTTAATTCAGTGACATATAGGTCTTCTCCAATTCAATTATCGATGTACCACTTCCCAGGCGTTGTTCATTACAGAGGCCTATTTTGCACCGATATATTTCTTTGAAGTGACAAGTAGCGGTTCAAAGAACGGTACACGTCGCGATATGTGCTCAATTAACGTATAGAGTGCTCCACGATAGCGTCAATTTAACCGGTGACCGTAATATTTACGGAAAATGTTACTTGACCAACTCTATCGGACGTTTTTTGTACTTTCTCCCAGAAGCTGTCAAAATTACGATAGGTTTTGTCGTTCAGCCAGAATTAATTAAAAATATACTGCAAAGTCTACTGTTTTTTGAAATAATAATACGATTTGTATTTTAAATTAAATATTGTTTTGTTTTTTGTTTTAGATAATAGCCCACGACGTTACGTATTGATAGCCGAGCTACGTCACACAGACCTTTGATCGCAATACAGAAACCATCCGACTGGTATGTGCACTTTATGTTTATTCCGTTACTCGTTTGAAATGTTAATTTTTTTATATTTATATTCTTTATTATTTAATTTTTGCGTGTCTGTACGTGTTCAGCGTGTGTTTTTTTGGAAATAATTTCTGAGCCGCGTAAAACGTTTTCAGCAAATTTTAGTTGGAAAATGAACTAACTTTTTTGAGCGGCCGTTACTGCAAGACACGGACCCGTAAACACGAAATGTGCACTGATCCTTATCTCTGAGCAACATTTTAAAAAACGTAGGATAAAGGATAATGTATTTTTGGTTAATCGTACACACACACACACACATATATATATATATATATATATATATATATATATATATATATATATATGTGTGTGTGTGTGTGCCTCCTCGGTGGTCTAGTTGATAGCGTACTGGGCTTTCACCCCGAGGACCCGGGTTCGATTCCCGGCCAGGACTTGGCATTTTCATACGCTATAAATCATCCCATCGTCTGCATTAGTCCAAGTGTGCACATTAGTTGGATTTTAAACACAAAAAAATATATATATGTTTGTGTGTGTGTGTGTGTATGTGCGTGCGTGATTGTATGTGTGTGAGTGTGTATGTGTGTGCGCGCGTGTGTGTTTGTGTGTGCGCGCGTGTGTGTTTGTGTGTGCGTGTGTGCGCGTGCGTGTGTGTGTGTGTGTGTGTGTGTGTGTGTGTGTGTGTATGTGTATGTGTATGTGAGAGAGAGATTGTGTGTGTGTTTGTGTTTGCGCGTGTATGTGCGTTCCTCCGTGTATGTGTGTGTGTGTGTGTGTGTGTGTGTGTGTGTGTGTGTGTGTGTGTGTGTGTGTGTGTGTGTGTGTGTGTGTGTGTGTGTGTGTGTGTGTTTCCCACAATAAGTCTAAATCTTGTGGACCGGTTTCAATCGAACTTAGTAAAGGTTATATTGATTAAGTGGAATAAAACAACCCCCCAGCTCTCTATAGCTTAGTAAGGGGTAAATATTGACGGGTATCATTGCGAAATGAATAATTTTTGAGATCGCGTGGCACGCTTGATTGTTTCTTAGTCCAGGTTCAGATATTCTTAGTTGAGATTGGGGGGGGGGTTGAGGAGAAAGTAAAAATGTCAAGAAATCAGTAAGTGGAAAGGTGGAATAACACTGTTTGGCAGCGAATAGAAGAAAATTGGAATAAATAAATACTGAAGTAACGCAAGGTATCAAGTGTATTAAAAATATTAAAACACAATCTTAATGAGGAGAACGTTCATTTTCGCATTAATTTTGGAGATTAATAACTTTTAAGGGTGTGAAATTAAGGATTGTTGTTCAAAGCGGATCGGAATACAATCGTTACTACTTGGTCAATGTAATCCGGTGTACATTCAAGTGTCGTCTACGCAAGTGAACCGTATCGTACAGCGCAACCCAGCTGCGTGCCTGCAGAGCGCAAGCTGTCACTGGATACGTGCCCAACCTGACAGACGTGTTCATTAAACAGCGGCAGCGGCGAGAGCGATATATCGATCGGCAGGATCGATTTCTACAGTCGTAAAGCGGGTCGTAAACGTCGACCGTAGCTTTGAACGGCAGTTCGGGCTATTCATAGGTCGTTGTTTAAAGACGCCAGTTGATTCTTCCTGTACGGTTGGCTATTTGGATGTGGGTTGCCTTTAAAGTAGCAAGAGAGGTGTTTGTTGATTTTCTGCAAGCGAAACGATCGAGGAAACATTCTTGGGTTTTTGTCTGTGATTCGAGTGTTATTCAAAATGAATAGCGTAAAAATAATAGGCCTACATTTAGTTTGTCAGATACAGTTATTTCGTCTAAAACGTCTATTCGGCAGCTATGACAAAAAAACATAAAATCGGCCTAAATTCTTAGAACGGTCAAAAAGCTTTCATTCCAGTTTGAAATTAAAAGAGATTTACGGTTCAAAAGTACGTCGGAGAAACCTCATCGGTGGTCAGTATTTCTTTTGTTTTTGTATTATTATTTTAAACCAAAACCGTGAATTTCGTTAATTTATAGTTTATGATTTACGACAACTAGAAGCTTTGCAGTTGTCGCTTCGTTTTACGGGCCCCTAACAACTGTTTAATCGCATACAGTATAGTATAATTATCGAAAACTTTATTAATTAAAGCACAATTAATTATGACAATCATTTTAGTTAGTTCTATTGTAATTGGTATTTCAAAGAACAGTATTCTTAATTAATATACAGATGCCGTAACTTTAACCGGTAACAGTGATATTTAAGGAAGCTGTTACTGGATCAACATTATTGGACGTTTCTTTCTCCTTGATAGCTTATGCCGTTCAGCCATTATTACAGGAAATAACAAGCAACCATACTCTCAACGTTGAATCAGAGCCGGCCATCTTGAAACGGAAGTGAATGGGTAAACAATCTTACACAAGTCTTTCGGGTTTTATACAAGATAGCCTTCGTAACGAATTTCGAAACAGTTGCTAATGCGTTTGATTAAAATCGCGTGCACTCGTCGTCGTTAAATCGGAGCCCGCCATCTTGAAACGGAAGTGAATGGGTAAACAATCTTACACAAGTCTTTCGGGTTTTATACAAGATAGCCTTCGTAACGAATTTCAAAACAGTCGCTAATGCGTTTGATTAAAATCGCGTGCACTCGTCGTCGTTAAATCAGAGGTCGCCATCTTGAAACGGAAGTGAATGGGTAAACAATCTTACACAAGTCTTTCGGGTTTTATACAAGATACCTTCGTACCAAATTTCAAAACAATCGCTAATGATTAAAATCGCGAGCACTCGTCGTCGTTAAATCATAGGCCGCCATCTTGAAACGGAAAAAAAATGGGGGAATCTTAAACGTCGTTCGAGATTTATACAAGATATCCTTTTACCAATTTTCAAAAGAATCGGTCCATGCGTTTGGCAAAAACTGCGTAACAAACACAAAAACCAAATGCCTAACGGTCGAGTTGAAACAGATGCCTCGCTTCGCTCGCTCAGTAATTAAATATATCCATAATAACTGAAATGTAATTATAATAGTTCATTTCTTATTATTTGTATACAGTAGCAATAAACATGACCTCAATTAATGTATTATTACAGTAGGAGTTATATGATGCCAAATCAACCTCAGTCCACATATAATAGCATCTTCTCGTACGTATTGGAATTTACCTTTTTTTGCATTTGTAGAGTAATCGTTTGAACATCAACATTTGATGAACAATACAGGCTCGAACAGACCATACAAATCCTACATTTATGGTCGCAGGAAATCTGAAAGCGATGCATCAAACTAAATCTAAAAATCGACTTTTCTTCAACACCAAGACGTGATTAGTCTATACTTTATGCCAGTTAGACTAATGAGGACGAGTGATTAGAGTCAACGGTAAGGGTAAAGCAGTAAGAATAACTGTGTTTCGAACCTGCAACGTTGAGGTGCGTAGTTTAAAGACGCTGCAGACTGAACGGTGCCTCAGCCAATTCGACCAACGAGCTCATTTAACTAAGTAGTCTCCGTGAGAAGCTACCAGATCGGCAGCCGGCTGACGAGGACACTCTTCTGGGCCGCGATGGTGACAAGATTTGTTCTTTAAATCTGGCCGGATTCCTCGTTTTTCCACCCGAGCAAGTTGTGATGTCTTGTATAGTTGATCCGGGTGTTGCCAGGCTGTTGTATAGTTCTTTGATGTTCTGCCGAACGGTATTTATACTCGAAATTACGGCGGGGACCAATAATTTCTCAGAAATCCATTGTTAAAACCAAAAGAACGCACCAATCAGGATGAAACTACTGTATACTGCAACGTGGTGCGCCGGCAGAAATGTGATGATCACATTTAGTTTTTATAAACTGATAAATTAGTTTTTGTGTATGTATTACACGAGGTACGCGAGCACTGCGAACCAATCAGAAGTGAGTATTACGGGAGGATTATGAACTAGGTTCGCAGGTGTAGGCTGCTTGAAAGCCGGAAGAGAAGTTTGGAAATTTAGCGTTAATGGTTGTCGGTGTTAGCGGAACTAGGTTATGCAACTATATTTCTATGTGTTGGCGTATATTTCTAAGACATTTTAATTAAAAAAAGTATTGAAACACCTTGTACCGCTGACACGAAGTATTTCTTACTGCGAGGGAAGTATTAAGAAAAGTGTAGCTCTGTAGCTCTGTTCCTCACACCCTCGTGTCCTGTAAAATGTACCTAAGGATACAATCGTCCTGAACGTTGAATTATAAATGATAAATACAACATAAAGGCCTTACCTTCGCCCAGTGTGAACAACAGAAACGCGCAGAGAAGAGCGAGTAAAATATTCATATCGCCACTAGACTCGGCTCGTAGGAGGGTAGTCTGAACATCTCGCCGCTCCTGACGCCATTAGCGTTATTGTTGCTCGTAGCCACTCACTTCGGCTGCATTCATAAGTAATCTTCAATTCCGGCGGCCATTTTTATCTGCGAACAACAAACGGTGAAAGTATAAAACGCTGCGATAGAAACGGTGACTACTTGTCCGCAAGGTAGATTTTGTTAGTGGGCAATTTCAACGCACGGGTAAGTCGGAAATTATGGATTTCGGTAATTTTTTAACAGTGTCCGGGCGGAAATCTAGAAAACTATAGTGGTTTTTAGTACATTTTATGTTAAAGTAACTGCTGCGAAAACAATACCCAAACTTTATACCATTCAGTTATTTTTTTAAAAATCCGAATTTTACGGTATCGATAGTAATAAAAAGGAAAATTTAATTTAAAAAATAAGTTCATCAGATTTTGATAAAACTTTGTACATTTATCTATAATACAATTTAGTGCACCAAATTTGTAATACTGTAGTGCACTATAGTAAATCGAAACAACAGTAAGGATTTTTTTTATTTACTCAAAAAGCCAAAATTTGCCATACGTTTTGAAGTTTTTGCAACTCCACAACTCCATGAGTACAATTTAATGAATCGAATTTGAAATTTTTTTGTCCATGGTTTGGGAACCGTATTTTTCGGCCGAATGCATACTTAAGTAAAACTGTTAGTGCAAATTTTTATAAAATTCTATTTTTGTTAATTATTATACGAAAATGAACCTTGACCGTCGTGAAATGCATTTCGTCTTTTCAGTGGAATTTTAAATTTTAAGCTGCTAATTTATGCAGCGCATATACTTTAACTACGTCCCCTTAGGACTAGTTAAAGTAAGTAACTTTCTCTCTCTCTCTCTCTCTCTCTCTCTCTATATATATATATATATATATATATATATATATATATATATATATAGAGAGAGAGAGAGAGAGAGAGAGAGAGAGAGAGAAAGTCTGCACCTATTGAGAGGATTTAGACGTTCCTCGCGCTACCCGAGTATATCACACACTTACACTTACAAAACTACAATTACTACTTTAACACTTTACACTCACACTTACATTTAGGGAGGCGATAATAGCCTCAATGTGCTTTTCGCCTTAAAAAAAAAACTTTGACTTCCTCTCTGAAAGAGCTCTTGAGGTCAGGATCGCCGATAATTTCAAGATTTCGGGCGTGGGAGAGCGTCTTCATTTTCCATTTGTCTTTTGACATTTTAAGAAATCCTGTTTAGAGATCTTGTGATTGCATCTCCTTGTATACCCGGCAGCCTTGTTACATTATTTAATGTCAGCCAGACTGATTAGGACGAGGGGTCAGTAATAACGGTTAGGGTAACGCAACAGGAGAACGGAAAACCTCGGGGTGCGCAGTTCAGAGACGCAGCAAACTGACCGGTGTTTTAGCCACATCGACCACCGAGTCCTAGCCTCGTTACAGCTCATTCCGAGCGACAAGAGAGTTTTATTTGGCAATTCCAGTTTTGTTTCATTACCAGGATGTCCTTATTAAAGCCGTTGTTCTTGGACGGTTGAGTAAAGAGGAAGACGGATCGGGACAGGATGTTGTAAAATATAACGTAATAATGACTGTTAAAAGTACAAATGATTCTGGGCTGTTACAGCTAAGCGGAGGCGAATAACTGTTCAGTCTGTTACACGTTTTAGAAGACATTATCCTGAATGAACTACAGTGAAATCTCTCTGTGACGGCGTTGAAGGAACGTTAACTTTCGCCGCTATAGAGAGCTCAACCAAAACGTGTGTAAAATGTGTTTTTACTTATAAAACGTGTTATACGTTATTTTTAATTTGATTTATTGACTGCAAAGTTTATTGAAATAAGACTGTGTAACGTACAGACCTTAAAACACAAAGCCGCCTCGGTGGCCTAGTTGATAGCGTACTGGGCTTTCACCCCGAGGACCCGGGTTCGATTCCCGGCCAGGGCTTGGCATTTTCATACGCTATAAATCATCCCATCGTCTGCATTAGCCCAAGTGTGCACAATAGTCGGACGTTAAACAAAAAAAAAATCTAAGCTAGGTTCGCGTGTTTATTTAAACAAAACAAGATATTTGTAAACATATCTTCAAAACTAATTGTATATTCAGCAAAGATATCATTAATAAAAGCTTCGCTTCTGTCGGCTATAGTGAGTATAGCCTCAAAACTATATGTTTTTGAAGATGAAGTTTCTCCGAAACGCGTCAACGAAAGTAGAATTGACGAAGCTAGGGAAGGCAGATCATTATACTGAACATAGTGAATTGGTTTTTGTGAACTAATTGTTTCAAAGAACTACATTAGTTTAGTTTAGAAAGCCATATTTCCTAATATAATGTAATGAATTATTACTATACAAACGTTCTTGGCCACAATGTTGTCGGTTGTTACAATAACATGTTTACTGCGAACTTGGTTAAATGGTTGTTGCTATAAGTGTTTGTTTGTAACAGCACCGTTTCCCTCCCACGCGTCCAACAATGATTGGAAAAGTTAAACAGCAACGATCCACGCCCGACCCTTGTGGATCACCCGTTCTGACGCGGGGACAAAGTCAATTTATCTTTGCTCCATTTATCAAACAGACAAAGTAGTTTATTTTACTTAGCTGCTCACCAGGTTGGCAGCACTGATGGCCTCTTTAATTAATACGCCTTATTGATCTTTGTCACACCTTCCAGTTTTCAATACGTGTGCGCGTCGCACTTTTATACGCTGGGTTGTTGTGGTAAACGCCGTCTTTATTCCGGTCTTTGCGGCAATTAAAAGTGACTTGATAATTTTTGGCTGGAGAAAGTGTTGTTTATTTTAATTTTTAGATTTCAATGCTGAACGTCATTTTCTCTTTTGCAACAGACCCCGGAATATCTTTGCTCTAACGAGTGATGTTAAGAAGGTTGACGAAACTGATAATTAAAATTCGAATAAAAAAACTGGAATAATGCCACCCTATGCTCATTATTCTCACTCTCTCATTCTCTCATTCTCTCTCTCTCTCTCTCTCTCATACAAGCACACGCACAAACACACACACACACACACACACACACACACACACACACACACACACACACACACACACACACACACACACACACACACACACACACACACACACACACACACACACACACACACACACACACACACACACCCTGAGACTTATTTTAGCCCTTGAAATGCTATAATTTGATCAAGCTGTAGATGGTTGGACTTTGCTCAATTGGGTGTACGATGGTTCCCGACTGATATTAAATCATAATTTTTAGAGAATTTCGTTTGGGGAACGTGGCTGGGAGTGACCACCGTCATAAGAGCCAGATTAGGGGGCTTTAAAATGAACGACAGCCTTAAACTCTGGATCATATTTTGATACATTCACACACACACACCAAAACTTATTACAGCCCATCAGCTGTTCAATGAAATCAGCTGATCGTTACGAATTAATATAAAGCAACTGATCTACAGTAAATAATATCTAAGCTAGGCGGCCGCCTCGGTGGCCTAGTTAATAGCGTACTGGGCTTTCACCCCTAGGACCCGGGTTCGATTCCCGGCCAGGGCTTGGCATTTTCATACGCTATAAATCATCCCATCGTCTGCATTAGCCCAAGTGTGCACAATAGTCGGACGTTAAACACAAAAAAAAATCTATGCTAGGTTCGCGTGTTTAAACAAAACAAGATATTTGTAAACATATCTTCAAAACTAATTGTATATTCAGCAAAGATATCGTTAATAAAAGCTTCACTTCTGTCGGTAACTCTCCCAGTTCCACATGTGTACTTTTTGATTAGTAAGTATTTAAAAATCAATACAAATTAAGAATAATATTTAAAAAAACACACCGTCTTGAGTGTGAATCATCATATATGACCAAAATATTATAGAAAATCGCATTCACTGATTTAGGGACTGGTTTTCGGTTTTTCATTGTTCTTGATTTTTTGATGTGAAGAAATTTAGTGTTTCTGCGTTACTTTTATTTAGACGATACTGTGCAACGTTCACATTTCGGTAGCTTATAAAATTAGAATTTATATAGAAAAGTTTTCACTGGCGAAGTACTTAGACTTAATTTACTTTCGGATAGGATTGTACTCGAAATGAAAAGAGTGGATGCGATTAAACTACTAGTCGAAGCGCTTAAGTCGAATGAAATAAACTCGAAGACGGGAGAAGTCGATTTAACAAAGTTTATGTAAATATACAAATACGCCGCTTTTAATTTGATCCTTCCAGGATGGGTATTCAACAATGGAGGAAGTTTGATCTGTTTTAAAGTCTCACTCGGATAAATAAATGTTCTTTTATTGAGATCAAGCGCGCGCTACTGAGTTTCAGAAGCGTTAATTGCTTTTCGAGTGTTTATTTTTGGCTCAGGCAGTTTGTGCTTTTGTTGTACAATAATGGCGCGCAGCTGTTTCGCTGACGTTGTGAAGTAGCGAATTTCCGAAAAAATTAATCCAAATAATAATTTTATCTTAACAATTATTCTAGTTCCACCATCGTAATCCCTATTAACTTACTACGGTGGACTAAAGATTTATTTTCCAGAAAAGTGTAACATTAATTTTGTTGTGAGGCCGCCTCGGTGGTCTAGTGCAGGGGTCTCCAAACTACGGCCCGAGGGCCACATCCGGCCCGCGGAGAGCTAGCATACTTGAAAACTCCTTTTAGAGAACATATTTTTTATAGCAAATTAAATTTATTTACTGAAGTATTCTAATTTTATGTTGAATAATTATTAATATGATATCTACATTGATATGGTCATGGGCTAAGTACTCATAACATTGTTGTAGGCTTATTGTTATTGTAGGACTTATTATTTTCGGACTTTTTTTTCATCAATGGACTATTTCACTTTTTACCACCGGCAACAATGATAATATGGTTTTGGCCCTCGGTACTTACTGGACTAATCAGTATGGCCCTAAGGCTGGAAAGTTTGGAGACCCCTGGTCTAGTGGATAGCGTACTAGGCTTTCACCCCGAGGATCCGGGTTCGATTCCCGGCGAGGGCTTGGCATTTTCATACGCTATAAATTTAAATTCCCACCGTCTGCATTAGCCCAAGTGTGCACAACAGTCGGGCGTTAAACACCAAAAAAAAAAAAAAAAAAAAAAAAATTGTTTGTGGTAACGTATTTTTGAAACGATCGGACGAAATTTTGCTGGGTAACGTGTAAACGTGCGAGTTATTGACGAAATCGATTTTTGTGTGCCAAAATTTTGAATAAGATCGGCCCGAAATTGCGAAAGCTGTATGGCTGACACACAAAAATACAGTACCTTGTATATAACGTTTTTTAAACTCAAAACTTATTATAGTTCTTATCAACCTCCCACAAGGGGGTACTGACTAGCTGCACCTATTGAGAGGATTTAGACGTCTATCGCGGTACTCGAGTCTAACACACACTTACATTTAGCGAGGCGATAAAATCCTCAATGTGCTTTTAGCCTTAAAATAACAACAACAAAATTCTTGTCAAGCTTTCGGGTTTGGTTCTCACCGTAAGGGCGAAACCGAACCTAAATGCCGTATTTCTTTTAATTATTTAATTAATCTATTAACGCAGAGACAGACTCTCGAGTACAAACAGACGGACAGACGTTAAAAGGGAAACGACGTTTTTGGACTCGACAAACTATCGATATCTCAAGATCAATTTTTCACGATGACCATACTTACACTCCTGGAATGCGAGAGGCTTTGAAGATAATAGAAAAGCCTTTGAACCTCTACAACTAAGTGTACATCTAATGTTAGTACAAGCCGAACATTCCTAAACCTCTTTGAAGATACATTTATCGGTTTTGTCGTACCAGTAGGTACAATAAGCCCAGGTTGACGTACAGGGAACTTAAGTCCGCGTACCCAAATTATTGACCGAGCGAAGCGAGGCATCGACCGTCCGGCATTTGTTTTATCCGAAAGACGTATGTGTAATATTTCCCCCATTCTGTCTAATTTAAAGATGGCGGCCTCTAATTTACAATAACGAGTGTACACAGTTTTAGCGAAACACATTTGATACGAAGGTACTTTGTATAAAGCCCAAATGACGTATATGTAGACATTTCCTCCATTTACTTTTTTTCAAAATGGCGGCCTCTGCTTTAACGTTGACGATAGCAGGGACCGATTGTTTTCAAATTTGGTACGAAGGTAACTTTTATAAAACTCGTACGACGTGTTGAAGATATTCTCCCATTTACTTCCGTTTCAAGATGGCGGCCTCTGCTTTAACGTTGACGATAGCAGGCACCGATTGTTTTCAAATTTGGTACGAAGGTAACTTTTATAAAACCCGTACGACGTGTTGAAGATATTTTCCCATTTACTTCCGTTTCAAAATGGCGGCCTCTGCTTTAACGTTGACGATAGCAGGCACCGATTGTTTTCAAATTTGGTACGAAGGTAACTTTTATAAAACCCGTACGACGTGTTGAAGATATTCTCCCATTTACTTCCGTTTCAAGATGGCGGCCTCTGCTTTAACGTTGACGATAGCAGGCACCGATTGTTTTCAAATTTGGTACGAAGGTAACTTTTATAAAACTCGTACGACGTGTTGAAGATATTCTCCCATTTACTTCCGTTTCAAGATGGCGGCCTCTGCTTTAACGTTGACGATAGCAGGCACCGATTGTTTTCAAATTTGGTACGAAGGTAACTTTTATAAAACCCGTACGACGTGTTGAAGATATTCTCCCATTTACTTCCGTTTCAAGATGGCGGCCTCTGCTTTAACGTTGACGATAGCAGGCACCGATTGTTTTCAAATTTGGTACGAAGGTAACTTTTATAAAACCCGTACGACGTGTTGAAGATATTCTCCCATTTACTTCCGTTTCAAGATGGCGGCCTCTGCTTTAACGTTGACGATAGCAGGCACCGATTGTTTTCAAATTTGGTACGAAGGTAACTTTTATAAAACTCGTACGACGTGTTGAAGATATTCTCCCATTTACTTCCGTTTCAAGATGGCGGCCTCTGCTTTAACGTTGACGATAGCAGGCACCGATTGTTTTCAAATTTGGTACGAAGGTAACTTTTATAAAACCCGTACGACGTGTTGAAGATATTTTCCCATTTACTTCCGTTTCAAAATGGCGGCCTCTGCTTTAACGTTGACGATAGCAGGCACCGATTGTTTTCAAATTTGGTACGAAGGTAACTTTTATAAAACCCGTACGACGTGTTGAAGATATTTTCCCATTTACTTCCGTTTCAAAATGGTGGCCTCTGCTTTAACGTTGACGATAGCAGGCACCGATTGTTTTCAAATTTGGTACGATGGTAACTTTTATAAAACCCGTACGACGTGTTGAAGATATTTTCCCATTTACTTCCGTTTCAAAATGGCGGCCTCTGCTTTAACGTTGACGATAGTAGGCACCGATTGTTTTCAAATTTGGTACGATGGTAACTTTTATAAAACCCGTACGACGTGTTGAAGATATTTTCCCATTTACTTCCGTTTCAATATGGCGGCCTCTGATTTACAATAAAAATTGTCAGTTTTAGCGAAACGCATTGACCGATTTTTTGTTTTTTTAAATTCGATACCTTGTATAATGCCCAAATAATGCACGTGTAATATTCCCCCCCCCCATTTACTTGTGTGTCAAGATGGCGGCCTCTTATTTAGCGGTGACAAGCGTACGCAATTTTAACGGCATTGGCCGGTTGTTTTGAAATTTGGTTGGAAGATACCTTGTACAAAGCTCGATTTTTTTTTTTAACGTCCAACTATTGTGCACACTTGGGCTAATGCAGACGATGGGATGATTTATAGCGTATGAAAATGCCAAGCCCTGGCGGGAAATCGAACCCGGGTCCTCGGGGTGAAAACTCAGTACGCTATCAACTAGGCCACCGAGGCGGCTGTACAAAGCTCGAAAGACGAATAAGTAGAGGGTTTCCCCATTCACTTCCGTTTCAAGACGACTGGCTTTGATGCGACGATGGGAATTTAGTAGCTGGTTATTTCCTGTAATACTAGCTGAAAGGCAAAACCTATCGTAATTTTGGCCGCTTTCTGAGAAATAACGTAAAATTTTCCGATAAAGTTGGTGCAGTAGCATTTTTCATAAATATTACGGTTACCGGACAAAAAAATGGACAATTTACGAGCGCTGTCGTGGAGCGCTATTTGTATTAATTTTTGTGTGTGTGTGTGTGTGTGTGTGTGTGTGTTATTTTAAGGCGAAAAGCACATTTAGGCTATTATCGCCTCCCTAAATGTAAGCGTGAGTGTAAAGTGTTAAAGTCGTAAGTGTAAGTGTGTGTTAGACTCGGGTACCGCGAGGGACGTGTAAATCCTCTCAATAGGTGCAGCTAGTCTGCACCCCCTGCGGGGATTTGCATTAATTAAGGCTACTCTGCGAAGACTACTGTTTTTTTGGTATTACTAGTCCAATCTGTATTTCTAATAAGAAAGGGTAGTTTATCCGTTTCAAAGGGGGAGCGAATCTTGTACAGTTTTATTGTAGGGGCAAAAAAAATGTATATTGCATATACGGGTATGTTGTGATCAATCAAGACTGAGACAGATTTTTTAAAGTAAATGGAATTCTTTTTCTGTTCCTATATTGTGAAACACATTGTGAAAGGGTTTGTACCCTGCAGGGGGAGTGTAGAGTAGTTGGACCTATTGAGCGGATTTAGATGTCTCTCGCGGTACCCGAGTGACACACTTACACTTACGACTTCAACACTTTACACTCACACTTACATTTAGGAAGGCGATAATAGCCTTAACGTGCTTTACGCCTTAAAATACAAAAAAAGGATTCACGTTTTCGTTCAAATTATTTTAAAAAAGATTTCGATCAGTGCACTGGTTGAAGCAATGCGCCGTTGTGATTATTTGTTATCACATTTCCGTACGGAATAACCTAAAGTATATAACTACTGATTTTGAAACTTATTTTTATTTAACCCAATAAAACATAAATAAATTCGAAAATATATCCGGCATTACAGTGCCTGTAAAAAGCAAATACCCCCCCTCCCGGTATCACTTAAATCAAATCTTTGTGCTTAAATGGAAAATAAAACGCTGTAAAAACAAAAACAGATTTAGTGTAGGGCCACATGTTGCCGGCGCGCTGATAAGAAAGGCAGTTCCGGGTTTTATGGAAGAAAAATCTCCGATTTTATTGCGTTCTGTATCGGCTAGCGCTGTAAAAACTCGGACTTAGAGCCGGGCTTAACTTCAGTCTTTCTCCATTAGTTGATGAAAACAGATATTGCTATACGGGGTGTCTTGGAAGTACAGTGTCGTACTGGTAGGCCTAGGTTTGTATCAACTGTCCTGTCTGAAAATGTTAAGACGAGAGGAATAACATACTGTATTTTTGAACAGATACATTGTAAATGAATTTTAGTCGTTTTTGACTTGATTTCTAAACGCAGATTTAACGGTGGTGTTAATAGAAAAAGCAGATTTCAAATAAATGAAATAAAACATTTCCATTCCGATATGTGTGTGTGTGTGTGTGTGTGTGTGTGTATGTATGTTTCTGTGTGTGTGTGTGTGTGTGTGTGTGTGTGTGTGTGTGTGTGTGTGTGTGTGTGTGTGTGTGTGTGTGTGTGTGTGTGTGTGTGTGTGTGTGTGTGTGTGTGTGTGTGTGTGTGTGTGTGTGTGTGTGTGTGTAGTACTCCGATTTATTTTCCGATTTCATACGTAACGTAGCACAGAAATCGAATTTGATAGCTTGGACGAATTCCGTTACCCACCAAATCCGTTTAACCGTTTCAAAATGGCTACTAAAAACCGTAAAAAAGACCCCGCCTAACTTTATCGTACACATTTTTGAAAATCTTATTTCACTTTTCGCAAAACCTGCTTTAAAATCTGCACAAATTAACATTGCAAATTCCATTCACAATTTCAAAACGCAAATTAACGGTGGTTATAAGGGTAAAAGCAGATTTTCAAATAAATGAAATAAAAAATTGTTACTTTTTTGGAAATTCGCTACTATCACGTTAGCTAGACAGCTGCGTGTCACGATTACGTAAAATTGTTATTTTTGCGAACAGCAATAATGTTCTGTCGGTTATTGACGTTTTTTCTAAAAGTACGCTAAGGACACCCAGGGGAAAGGTTATTCTCGCTGAATTAGTTTGTGTTATTCCCTTTAAACACGGGACAGTTAACGAGAAAAGGCCGTAAAACTTTATTAACCCGCTGGACCTGTCCCTTATCAATTTCGTTTTCTCGAAGAGTTATTGCCGACCAATTACTGTTAATGTTATTTTACGTCGAACAAAATTTGTGTACACCCTTACTTTCTCTTGGAGTCATTTTGATTTTTTCATAATACACATATAACCTTCTAAAATTGTGATACTCTTTTAATTTTTTTAAAAATATTATTACATACACTACACTAGCTTTATTGGCTAATTAGCATTTTATTATCAAATAAATAATTAAAATATTTTATAATTACAGGCCAATGTGAATAACTCTGTTCACTGAACTACACTAAAGAGTGCAACACTATGAACCCTAACCTAACTGCCCCGCAGAGGGTGCAGACTAACCTGTTGAGAGGATTTAGACGTCCCTCGCGGTATCCGAATCTAACACACACTTACACTTACAACACTACACTTACGACTTTAACACGTTACACTCACACTTACATTTAGGGAGGCGATAATAGCCTCAATGTGCTTTTCGCTTTAAAATAACAAACAAACAATTAATTGTTTTTTTATGAAAAATAAAATTCTTATTTCTAATAAGAAAAGATATCCATATCAAAGGGGGAGCGAATCTTTTGTAGTTTTATTGTAGGGGCAACAACAAATTGTATATTGCATATACGGGTATGTTGTGATCAATAAAGACTGAGATAGCTCTTTTAGGTGAAGGAATTGTTTTTCTGTTCACTTTCGTTTCACACATTGTGAAAGGATTTGTACCCCGCAGGGGGTGCAGAGTAGCTGCACCTATGGAGAGGATTTAGACGTCCTCGCGGTACCCGAGTCTAACAAATACTTACACTTACAACACTACACTTACGAGTTTAACACTTTACACTCACACTTACATTTAGGGAGGCGATAATAGCCTCAATGTGCTTTTCGCCTTAAAATAAAAACCTAAACCAACTATACGGTCGCGAACCCAGTGATAAATTATATCGAGAGCGGGCAATAAAATTTGAGTTTTAAAATTTGCACTGTAGTTGCAGTAGATGGAAAAACTATTAAGGAAATGGGAACTTTTAAAATTATACAAATTCTTGGAAATCCTGGATGTTGTATGCATTTTTAAAGTACATCTTAATTAAATTTAAAGAATTCTACGTAGAATTCTTTTATATTCTTCTTCTTTTCTGCTAGGATTATTGTCACTATGTTGAGTATAATGATCTGCCTTCGTCAATTCTACTTTTGTTGACGCGTTTCGGAGAACCTCCATCTTCAAAAACTGGAAGAGTATAGGTATAGTTTTTGAAGATGGAGGTTCTCCGAAACGCGTCAACAAAAGTAGAATTGACGAAGGTGGGGAAGGCAGATCATTATACTGAACATAGTAAATTCTATGTAGCTTTTTTTTAATTTACAATTTTCGCCTCGATAGTGACATGTTTTCAGCAGATAACATAATTTTGGCAGTGCAGAAAGTTAGTGCGCTTTATTTTGTTTTATCGTGTTTATCGTAAATAAAATGCATACGTTATTTATCTGTCTAGATTGTTAACAAACAATTCAGCCCTTGTGTTGAGGTACTGTGCATAGATCACGAAACTCGAGCATTCCTAGGAGAATCCGTACAGAAAGAACAGCAGAACTACTTTCCGCTTTTGCTTCCCCCGGTACCGAACGCATTTGAATTCACCAAACACGCGAAGGAAATTCGTAATCATTTATTCATAAATCCATTCGCGCATTTAATATGCAACAGAGCCAGCTGATCTTACACATGTTTCCCGATAGACAGGAAACATGGTACGATGGAAGGCTTTATCGGTTCCTGTGTTCCCGGTACTGTAGTTACCGTCTGATAAAGTAATTGTACTGGATATTTTTAATGGTCGTATCCGTTTTGTAAAAGAACAAGGTAACGTATCTGGTCCGAGTTACCAGTTTTGTACGAAACAATTTCTGTAATAAAACAAAATTTATCTCGTCTTGAGCTCGTTTTTGTAAATTATTGACAGGTCTTGAGTTACCTGGTGTGTTCAACCTCTTGGTTGGAGTTCAGTGCAATAGTTTTTATGGTTTTGAATTATTTACAGTACAAAAAGCATTACTAGATTTTAAATTCACTTTTTGTGCAGGAAGCATTGTGCATTACAGAAGTGCTTATCTGGTCTTGGGTTCCCTTCTATAGACGATTATCAGGTCTTGAAATCTGTACAGAATTATTTGATCTTGAATTCCTTGTTTTGTGCAGGAAGCATTGTACATTACAGTAGTGCTTATCTGGTCTTGGGTTCCCTTTTAAAGAAGATGATCAGGTCTTGAGATTTGTACAGAGCCGCCTCGGTGGTTTAGTTGATAGCGTACTAGGCTTTCACCCCGAGAACCCGGGTTCGATACCCGGCCAGGGCTTGGCATTTTCATACGCTATAAATCATACCATCGTCTGCATTAGCCCAAGTGTGCACAATAGTCGGACGTTAAACACAAAAAAAAAAAAGATGTGTACATAATTATTAGATCTTGAATTCCCTGTTTTGCGCACGAAACTTTCTGCAATACAATAGTTTTTATCAGTCATTGAGTTCTTTTTTGTACAGGATTATCAGGTCTTGAGTTCTGTATAGGATTGGCAGAAGTTGAGTTCACTATTTTGTGCAGGAAACTTTGTGCAATACAGAAGTACTATTCTGGTCTTGGATTCAT
>CM040185.1:95008622-95056122 GCA_022606455.1 Callitettix versicolor
TGAACGATAAGACACAAAAAACAGAAAAAAACACAGACTGACGAAAAAAACAAATTTTCTAAAGAAATTCATACTTACGGAAGTAAAAGAAATGTATCGTATAAATAGGCTGAGTAGTTTTAATGAAAGTTAAAAATGTTTCCAGTATCTCAGGAACACCCTGTATAAAATATATTATACTTTAGGAAGTAACAAACGACGAAAGGCGAACTGGAACATATACTAAAGTAAAGTGACTGTGTTAAGCCTGCTTTCAAGCTAGCTGACGTATATATATTGGATCTCGGTAGTCGTCCATTCTCTTTACTCCCCCTCCCCTCCCTCGCCCTGTCCACCTCGCGAAGCCCACTACGCCAAATTTACTGAGCCCCGAGCCTAACCTGAGCAGTATGTTCCTATATACGGTAGCATATTTCTCACTTAAGACCGCCTCTTTACTGGATTCCACTTTGAGGCTGGCAAGTAGTCGCGGGGTTTTCGGAACGAAAATTTAGCGAGAGTCAGCGTCAGAATAGAACAGCTGTTCAAAGAACAGCTGACCTCGCAGAATGTGCTTGATTAATTGATCCACGACAGCGCTCGTAACGTTTTCCGCCAATTTAACCGGTTTTTTTTTGTGTTTAACGTCCGACTATTGTGCACATTTGGGCTAATGCAGACGATGGGATGATTTATAGCGTATGAAAATGCCAAGCCCTAGCCGGGAATCGAACCCGGGTCCTCGGGGTGAAAGCCCAGTACGCTATCAACTAGGCCACCGAGGCGGTAATTTAACCGGTAATAGTAATATTTACGAAAAATACTACGGGACCAACATTATTGGACGTTTTACGCTCTCTCCGCGAAGTAGTCAAAATTATGATAGGTCTTGCCGTTCAGCCAGTATTACAGGAAATAACCACCAATTACACTCTCAACGTTAAATGCGAGTGCTGCATCTTAAAACGAAAATAAATTTGAAAAAATGTTATACAGTCTTTCGGTTTTTATACAAAGTACCTTCGTACCAAATTTCAAAATAATCGGTCATTAATTATTGCAATTGTGAATTCATATTTTTTTTTTTTAGATATAAGATAAACAACTTAAGATTCAAAATGGTCGCCATTTTGAAACGTTTTGGGCTGGTTTTACTGGCCTTAAGCTTTTACAAAAATCGAGGTTTTTTGCCAAGTTTGAATCACATAAGAACATTTCCAGCGCTAGATATAGGTGTGACACATACTCACGGGTGTAATTTTACGGAGCTGTCAAAAAATGATCTTCAGGTCAGGATCGACACTCGTTTGAAGGTTCGCTGTCTGAGTTTTACCATAATGGCCGCTCCGAGTAGAAATGCATTAAAAACATGTTGGAACTAATTTCGATAAAATCTGATTTTATCGTGTTTTGCGCATACTTTTTTATTATAACTTAACGTTAATAGGCCTGCCCGTTTTGAATGGTAGGTAAAATTAGTTATATTAAATAATTTTTCAAAAAAAATAGTATTTTTATCGGTGCTTTTTTATCAAAAAAAGCAAATTTCAGCGTGACATTTTTGTCTTGGCGTGAGTAAGTTCACCCAATCCGGTGTAAATTACGCGGGCATTTCTCCAGGTATACCGGGTAGTTCAGCAATTGTTTGGCATGCCGAAGTTCTCAGACTCCGGCAAAAACAGCTCGACCATTTCGCCTGATTGTATTCTCTCGCGACAAAACGCTCGAACTAATCCAAAACAATTCCAGGCTGCATGAATTACACATTCGAACGGCAATGGTTTCCGCGATGATGGAAACGCATTAACACGTCAGCTGTAAATAATAAGACAAGGGGTTGTACGCGCCACAGGAGGCAGGTAGAGTTAGGGGTCAGTTGTTCCGGGGGTAAATTAATGGCTCCTTGCACTACGGGGTGGATTAATGGCAACGCTTTATAACCCTTGCATTCAAACGGTCCGGGGACGTGTAAAAATTCAATCAAGCACTGGGTATTGTTTTACGGGCGTGGGAGAGGACTTGTGGTCACAGTTGTTAGAAGGGGTTGAAATGTTCAGAGTGTTGAACGGAAATGAAAATGTGAAGTTTTTCGTCAGTGGGTCTGTGGGTGCACGTAGAGGACATATGTGCGCCTGGCTGTTAGTAACGCACATCTAGCGTGGAAACGGTAGGCTGAAAAATGTGTAGGTTTGGTAGTCTTAACAGTCTAAACGGGGGGGGGGGGGTTAGGTTAGAAATATTTATTTTACAAAATATGTTGTACTTCGTATTACATAAATACCTTTGACCCACCGAGAGGGTCTTTGTTTGTTGTTGTCTCTCTCTCTCTCTCTCTCTCTCTCTCTCTCTCTCTCTGTATGTGTGTGTGAGCGCGCGCGCGCGCGCGCGCGTGTGTGTGTGTTTTTATACGCAGTTTTGGCCAAGCTCAATGACCATTTGTTTTCAAATTTGGTACGGACGTACCTTGTACAAAAACCCAAATGACCATCTGTAAGGTTTTTTCCATTTACTTCTTTTTAAAGATGGCGGCCTCTGATTTAACGATGAATAGTATAATCAGTTTTGACCCATTGTTTTGAAATTTGGTACTAAGGCAACTTTTATAAGACTCGTACAATATATAGCCTATTTAAGATTTTTTCCATTTACTTCCGTTTCAAGATGGCGGCTTCTGATTTAACGATGACAAATGTACGCAGTTTTGGTGGAACGCATTGGCCGATCGCTTTGAAATTTTGTAAAAAAGGTACTTTTGACAATGCTCTAACGAGTGGAACCTTGGTTGGCAAGACTTAAAACAAAAATTGTGAAAATACACAAACTTGTTACTATTTCATTAATGGTATACATTTATACAGCTATCGGATAATTGAAGCAGAATATCAAAGAATGTCCCACAAGTCGTTTCAAGAAGTTTCTTTACTACTTCGGCACAGAGGAAGCATTTCTTTTCTGCTTAACGTTCGTATTTTATATCAGACTAATGAGGACAAAGGAAAAATTAAAGCTTACGGCAGCGACTGTAGCCTCGAAACTATGATCTTGATGTGAAAATTCCGAGAAGCAAAAGAATGACTGATGTCTTAGCCACCTCGACCACCGAGCACAACTGCGGAAGCAAAGCAGGTGGATTTCGGACGGTAACGTTGCATGGGTAAACGTTAACAAACGTGCTCTTTATTTTAGGCCGCACGCAGTTCAAAATCTGTTTGAATATGTGAACACTGCCTTAGCTCACGTTCGGGTCTAGTTACGAGGGTGGTTCAAATATAGACCGGAAATTTTGAATAAACGCGCGAAAAATTTAGTGTCGTAAAAGTGGCTGCACTGGATGTGTTAGACTGATCTGTTACGAAGGGTATAGAACAGCCGGGAGCGCGTAACCTCGCTTGTTAGTGTAGTTATAGCCATGAGCGAGAAGGATGTACCAGTGTCTGTTGCGCAACGCATCATTATTCGTTTTTTGGTCAAAGATAATGTAAAATCCGTGGAAATTTATCGAAAATTACTCGAGCAGTTCGGGGATGAGTGCCTCTCCAAGACTCAAGTGTATGAATGGTGTTCCGCTTTCCGAAAAGGCCGAGAAGTGGTGGCAAACTTGCCACATGCGCGGCGCCCCAAAACAAGTGTTACCGATGAGAACGTCAGCGCTGTAGAAAAACTCATTTTGGAAGACCGACGCAGTACTGTACGCTATATGACTGAAAAATTGGGCATCAGCGTAGGTAGTATTGAGCAAATAATTCATGAACGGCTCGGTTACCGCAAAATTTCAGCCAGATGGGTGCCAAGACAACGCCAGACCGCATACAGCTCGGCTTACGATGGAAACATTGAACAAATTGGGTTGGGAAACACTGGAACACCCTCCTTATAGTGCCGATTTGTCGCCATGCGACTACTATTTATTTGGTTCATTGAAAGAGGCACTTGGCGGACTGCGATTCGAAAGCAATGCGGAGGTAGAATGGTTACGTGACAAGCCGAGAGGTTTTTACGAAAAAGGCATCCGAAAGCTTCCGGAGAGGTGGCAAAAGTGTGTAGAGTGTGACGGAGACTATCTAGAAAAACTGTAAAAAATGTCAGCTCTGTAACTTAGTAAATTTTTTTATAGCAAAATTCCGGTTTATATTTGAACCACCTCTCGTATTCCCTTTGGTTTTCCTATGTCTTCAGTAGACTAAACTGGCATAAAGAAAAACGCGTTAAACCAAAAACAAGTTTGAATACGTAAATACAAAAAGCTATATATTAAATGAAATACAATCGGACAATCGGCAGTTGGATCGGTTTTATAATTAGCTAAAAACAAAAATATGCTCTTCTCGATATAATTACGAACCGCATAAAATGCACTGCAATGATCGTGTCTACAGTGCAGAAGACGTTTAGATTTAATCTGACTGCCTTTTAGTGGAAAAAGTATCAAACAGTACTGTTTAGTGTTTTTTATTGCTCTCAATCTTATCGTGAACACGCGCTTTATAGCTCAATAAAATGGCGCAGCACGTAACGAAACGTGCGGTAGGACGCGCACGTCACTGCTTAATTAATAACAGGATCAAAACATGACGTGACGATACCGTGCGGCGGGAAGGACAGATGGCGGTTTCGTCATGGGACATATGCAGTCATGCTTCCGGGCAACGTTCGAACACGAAATTAAACAAATGCAAAGTGTGTGTGTGTGTGCGCGCGTGTGTGTCCTTATGAGACGATCGTAATATGACGGCTTTAAAACAAATACCAAGGACTAGTTGGATTTTCTGTTAGGTTCTGCAATTCCTAAGAACGATGTTGTATATAAGAGTTAATCAAATATTTATAAATCCTTTTAATTTTCGATCATCACTATTGTCTTGAAAAGACTTTCTACACAGTGAAGTAGCTTGTGCTGTGCCATGTCTTGCTAGAGTACGGATTACCTCCAAAAATCGTAAAGACATATACAAGAGCCTTGAATGCTGGTTCCTGCATAATGGAAACTGACAGTAGTTATTTCAGTAGGAGCGAAGTTCGACTAGGCTGCACCCTATTACCAGTTCTATTCTTTTTGTGCTCTACTCAGTTATGACGAAAGTCACGAACAACAGAAGCAGGGGAGTGCAACGGGAGCGGAGAAGCGACTAGATTTGACCTCGCGGATGACGTTTGTCTGCTTGTCTAGTGGTGCACTGATATCCAGGCCAAACTGGGTCCTCTGCAGAGGCTGAGCATTTACAAGTGAATGTGGACAGGACCAAAGAAGAGAGGCTGAATGTCAGAATTGACCAAGTTCTGGAACTAAGCGGAGATGTAGTGGAAGAGGTTGACTCCTGCCAATATTTTTGGAGCATAATCAACGCGGCATGTTGGATTACAAGTGAATGCGGACAGGACCAAAGAAATGAGGCTGAATGCCAGAATTGACCAAGCCCTGGAACTAAGCGGAGATGTAGTGGAAGTGGTTGACTCCTTCCAATATTTTTGGAGCATAGTCAACGCGGCATGTTGGATTAGAAGTGAATGCTGACAGGACCAAAGAAATGAGGCTGAATGCCAGAATTGACCAAGCCCTGGAACTAAGCGGAGATGTAGTGGAAGTGGTTGAATCCTTCCAATATTTTTGGAGCATAGTCAACGCGGCATGTTGGATTACAAGTGAATGCGGACAGGACCAAAGAAATGAGGCTGAATGCCAGAATTGACCAAGCCCTGGAGCTAAACGGAGATGTAGTGAAAGTGGTTGAATCCTTCCAATATTTTTGAAGCATAGTAAACGCGGCATGTTGGATTACAAGTGAATGCGGACAGGACCAAAGAGATGAGGCTCAATGCCAGAATTGAACAAGCCCTGGAGCTAAGCGGAGATATAGTGGAAGAGGTTGACTCCTTCCAATATTTTTTAAGCATAGTCGTCAACGCGGCATTTTGGATTACAAGTGAATGCGGACAGGACCAAAGAAATGAGGCTAACTGCCAGAATTGACCAAGCCCTGGAGCTAAGCGGAGAAGTAGTGGATATTGGAGAAGGTTGATTCCTTCCAATATTTTTGGAGCATAGTCAACGCAGGTGGAGGTGCCAAAGAGGACGTAAGGAGTCGCATCAGCAAAGGAAAATGGTGTCTTTATCCGGCTCTGTCCGATACGGCGGATCAGAAACATTACGCAAAAAACGAAGATTCGCATATTTTACACTTATATCAAGTCTGTCATTTTATTCATCTGCGAGACTTGAAAGCAGCTCATCACATCTCCAGATGTTTAACCCGATATTATCTCAAATGAGCAGCTGTGGGAAGACATATGTCAGGTAAGAATTGATGGAAACTAGGAAGAGGAAGTGTAGATGGCTGGGCTACACGCTCACGAAGACCGACGCTGCTAGAGAAACATTGGAGTGAAACCATCAAGGAAGACGAAACAGGTGACGACTCTGTGGCACCTGGAAGGAGGCTTAGGAAGGACCTGGCTATTTGGTCCTGAACCGGAGGGAATGGCTAGGTCTTCTGGATGTTCTATGTTTTCTCTAAGGTACAGGAGATAAGTGAAGTGAAATAAGTGAATTTTGTCTTACCACGTCTCTATCTTTTATGGTGGACATAACGAGCATAGAGTAGCGGTGTGTGTGTGTGTGTGTGCGCGCGTGGATACAATTTTTGTATCCGATTTTGTCGAAATCCCTTCAAACACTATGCTCGTATACTTGGCATTGCAGTAAATTAAGTCGTACGCTATCATTTGGTCTGTTCGGCGCGTTCATTGTGTTCACAAGCCGTTTATTCCAATTAATCCTAAACTTGTCTAAATTGAAACACGCATCCAACACTCTGTTAATCCAATACCAGATGATAGGCCGAGTCGTGTAAAATTGAAACCTCTATCTATAATTAACCAGCGGCCCCAACGCGTCCTGCGTACAATTACCACTCTTTACCGGCCGTTGCGTGGTAACAGGCTGTAAACACTCGCCCCCAGCCCCCTCGATATTACGGCGTGATTGTAAAACGTGTTTTATATCCGTGGAGTAGGCCTGCGTTTTGTAGCCATCTGCCGTTTAATAGTTTCTTGCAGGGGGGTGTCAGCCCTTAACTGAAATATTAACGGGTTGAGGCGGGGGTAAATATTTTGTACCGGTTATCCGGCAGAAAAATATAGAGATTTGAAAACGTATCGACTGGAAAATTGGGAGATATTTAAAATAATCGTGTTTTGCAGATGTCTGGCTGACGTGATGGAATCGAATTTACAATAACTAAAAACACTGAATAAATTTACGTGATCGAACATTTCGGTAATAGCTTAGACAGGTTCTATACTGTGTAAAAACCGTTCAACGGTTTCAAAATGGCGCCCATTAAAATGTCAAACCAATTTCCATTAGTTTATGAAACATAAAATTAAAAGAAATTTTTATATATAAGTTTTGTATTTATTTATATATAAATATAAAAGAAATTTGTGTCCCAAAGAAAATGGAAAAAAATATAAATTTTCTTTTCGAAATACGGGTTTTTTTACATTGGAGCCTTGAATTTATTTTATGTATGGTTTTGTATATAATGACTTGAGTGGCGAATCTTTTAAAATTTTAATAAAATCTGATTAACCGAGTTGTAACTTTAAAGTTCCTGTTTATCGATAGCTCTCGTATTGCATTTTGAGTGTTAAGGAGGTCTATGTTTTTGCTGGGTATCTGTGTAATAGCGAGGTATACGATACGATACGTTTTGGCTGGGAATCCGTGTAAATAGCGAGGTATATGGTATGTTTTGCCTGGGTATTCGTGTAATAGCGAGGTGTACGATACATTTTGGCGGGGTATCCGTGTAATAACGAGATATACGATACGTTTTGGCCTGGTATTCGTGTGTAATAGCGAGGTATACGATATGTTTTGAATGGGTATTCGTGTAATAGTGAGGTATACGATTCGTTTTGGTTGGGTATTCGTGTAATAGCGTGGTATACGATACGTTTTGGTTGGGTATCTGTGAAATAGTGAGTTATACGATACATTTTGTCTGGGTATCCGTGCAATAGCGAGGTATACGTGTAATAGCGAGGTATACAATACGTTTTGGCGGGGTATTCGTGTAATAGCAAGGTATACGGTACATTTTGGTTGGATATTCGTGTAATGGCGAGGTATACGATACGTTTTGGTTGGATATCCGTGAAATAGTGAGGTATACGATACATTTTGTCTGGGTATTCTTGTAATAGCGAGGTATACGTTTTGTTTATGTATTCGTGTGATAGTAAGATATTCGTTTTGTCTGTATATTTGTGTGATAGCGAGGTATACGTTTTGTTTATGTATTCGTGTGATAGTAAGATATTCGTTTTGTCTGTATATTCGTATGATATCGAGGTATACGATTTTGTTTATGTATTCGTGTGATAGTAATATATACGTTTTGTCTGTATATTCGTGTGATAGCGAGGTATACGTTTTGTCTGAATATTCGTGTAATAGCGAGGTATATGTTTTGTGTATGTATTCGTGTGATAGCGAGGTATATGTTTTGTGTATGTATTCGTGTGATAGCGAGCGAGGTATACGTTTTGTTTATGTATTCGTGTGATAGTAAGATATTCGTTTTGTCTGTATATTCGTATGATAGCGAGGTATACTTTTTGTCTGAATATTCGTGTAATAGCGAGGTATATGTTTTGTGTATGTATTCGTGTGATAGCGAGGTATATGTTTTGTTTTTGTATTCGTGTGATATTAAGATATAGGTTTTGTCTGGTTATTCGTGTGATAGCGAGGTATACGTTTTGTTTATGTATTCGTGTGATAGTAAGATATAGGTTTTGTCTGGTTATTCGTGTGATAGCGAGGTATACGTTTTGTTTATGTATTCGTGTGATAGTAAGATATAGGTTTTGTCTGGTTATTCGTGTAATATCGAGGTATACGTTTTGTTTATGTATTCGTGTGATAACGAGGTATATGTTTTGTGTATGTATTCGTGTGATAGCGAGGTATACGTTTTGTTTATGTATTCGTGTGATAGTAAGATATAGGTTTTGTCTGGTTATTCGTGTGATAGCGAGGTATGCGTTTTGTTTATGTATTCGTGTGATAGTAAGATATAGGTTTTGTCGGGTTATTCGTGTGATAGCGAGGTATACGTTTTGTTTATGTATTCGTGTGATAGTAAGATATAGGTTTTGTCTGAATATTCGTGTAGTAGCGAGGTATACGTTTTGCCGTGATATTCGTGTGATAGCCTTAATCGATTTCGGTTTAATTTGTTACGCAGATTGTGGTTCAGCCGTATTGTATAAGGAATAATCGTTTTCCAAACTACATGCCGCGAACATTTCAGATTTTGACCGACAATATTGGCCATAAAATTGATAAAAATTGAGTTTAACGCCTTCCTTAACGCTTCAGCACTTATCTAAGCGCAATAAAAAGTTTAACGAGGCGTTCACTTATCTGACGCTGTCTGATGTTTAATTGATAATTATAATGGGCCGTTATTTTCGATCCACGAGCTACAAGCAATGAGTCATCGAAATGTGACAGTTCTTATGGACAATATTAACACAGTTCCACGCCAGTACATGGGCGGGTACAGTCAGTTTAATAATGCTATTTTACTATTATTACTTTACTTAAACGTAAATGTTACGTTAAGAAAATTAACAGTTATTTTTAACGTTTACGTTGTTTGTTTTTTAAGTACTTATTTGTAATTATTTGAAATTTATTAATAAACTGCTTTAGTATTTTTGTGTAAAAAAGAAAATATGTTAATTGTTTTTCCAGTATAATGAATTCAGTTCTGAAAGGCTGAATGGCAATAGGCAATACAATGTATTACTATAGTATGTAACTTGGGCTAAAATAAATACGTTTATCTGTCAACAACTATTTATTACTTTGTTAAAGTAGCCATGCCAAAACTTGAGTAATGTTTTTTCGAGACTATCAAGAAAATTATTGAAAAATTTTTCTTCTTCTTTATTTGTTTCACCCAACTTTGGTGTACACTAAATCAATCACTTTTTAATGTTCTGTGCCTTCCTCGTAGCCCAGTATTGCTTCATTCGTTGTGATCTTGCTTTTCTTTCTTCGTCAGAGATTTGGATCGTTCGCTTGGATTTGACTTTGCCTTGGAACCGTTGCTTTTTGTCCTTGGTTATTGTTTTGGCTGTTCTGTCCATGAGCATAGTGTCAATGATCTGCAGTTCTGTTATGTCTTTCTCTGTTTCTCTAAACCAAAGTGGTTTTGGCTCTTTTATTGCGAAAGTAGTCAAATATTTTTTCGGTTACTCTATTTTTGTCCATTCGGAGGATGTGCCCATAAAAATCAATTCTCCTATTTCTTATTGTGTCTGATAGTGTTTCAGTTTTTTAGTAAAGAATGTCATTCCTGATGTGGAGTAATTGGTTGTTACGGAATTTGAGGCCTAAGATTTTTCGTAATATCTTTACTTCTTTGATCTCCAGCCTTTCAAGTGGACCCTGGGTTGTGAGAGATAATGTTTCAGCTGCATATAAGGCTTCTGGTTTAATTACCGTATAATGCCTTATCTTTGTATTCCAGGAGAAGGACTTCTTGTTGTATGTGTCTTTGGTAAGTTGGATGGCTAATTCGACTTTATTTCTCCTAGATTCCATAGCTTTTTTCTCTAGGGCGTTCCAGCTGATCCATTCCCAAAGATATTTGAATTCTTTGACTATCTCAACAAATATATAATAATAATATTATAATAATATTGAAAAATTATTATTTATATATTTTTTTAATAAATATCACAGAAGCACAAATCTAAGTTAATCCTTTAAAACCCAAATCTAATTAAATTACTGCAAATAATGAAAGCAAAGCTCCCGGTCCCAACATGTAGTAATAACTGACGCAAGTCCGCCAGCTTTGACATAAGTCTTCTCTTTGAATCAAGGAGTTAATTCCGGAGTTAAATGGAACGAGGAACGAATGAGTGGAAATGTGCTCGCGCAACTTGCATAAGTCTGCCGTTTGTGAGTTGGTTCGTTCCGGCCGGAATCTGGAGTCGAATGTAATTAATAACGTTGAGATTATATCCTATAGTATTAAACGAGCAATTTCTATATGTATGTTTATATGTTCAGCGTATCTCAAAAACGGCTCTAACGAATTTCACAAAACTTCGTACATATTTTGAAGGGTGCAGATTCGATCGCGCTAGGTCTCATGCCCGTAAAAAATCGCAAAACGGCGAATTTCTAGCCTTGAATTTATATGGAGTGTATACCTATATACATTGCCGGTTTTCAGGTTCATATTCCTAGAATCGCATTAGGTTCAAGCAAAAGTAAACTTGGATGCACTTTGCAGTAGTGGTGGGGCAGAAAACACCAAACTGTTAAAAAACTGCTTTTCTATAAACGACAAACTGCTTTTTCAAACGGAAACAAGCAGTTGGATTTGGATTGGTTTATGATTTGTTAAACAAGGAACGGCATTCCGCACTACCACACTTAACGTTGCCGCAAGCGCTAAAACTGTTTTCCTGCTAACTGCTTTTCTTCTACCTGCTTTTATGCTTTTCCCTTTATTCCAAAGTTGCTTGACGCTTGTATTGAAGTAAGAACTGTTCTGTCAATGTCAACGTTTATCTCTATTTTAAGTAGAAAAAAGAATGTTTCTATTAGAAATTCATCGCATTTTGTACATAAAATGGCTTACATAATTATTACGTTTTGATAATGTAATTTAACTATTACTACACTTATAAGGATTATTTTTATCCTTTCTAAATGCTTTATACACAAAAACAGTTAAGGACATGGTGGTAATGGGAATGAAAAAGTAGTAGAAAACTGAACGTATGTGCTTTATGTTTTAGCTGCTAATACAACTTTGAGTTTCAGTTTTCTAAACCTGTTTTTTTCCAACTGTTTTAAAAAGCAGCTTTGTTTCTCAAAAAACAGTTTGTTGACGTTTTGTAAAAAAAGCAGAAACGCCCACCTCTACAATGCAGCATCAGTTTCCCTTTTGCTATGACAATACATAAGGCCCAAGTGCAGACATTTGTATCAGTTGGGATATTCCTACTAACAGCAGTTTTTATGCGTGGAATGTTATACGTAGCTTTCTTCAGAGTTAAAAGGCGAAATGAACTGAAAATTCTCTTGCCCCCAGAAAACACTCGTCACCCAAGAAATGTTGTTTGAAAAGAAGTATTATGACAAGAACAGTCGAATTATTATGGTCCGACAACAATATGCAGATCGATGAAATTGTGGAGACTTTGAATTTCCCTGACAAGTTTGAAATTTTAATATTTTACCATCTGAAGATTTTTTTTTATTTTAAGGTTTTTGAAGATACATTTTTTGTTATTTCATTTGCAGTTTTATAATGCTTTAAATATCAATATTTTTATATTAATTATTTATTGATTTTTATCAGAAAGAGGCTACATTATACGATTTTTTAATACATGTTCATTTTTTACTGAACGCATCCACATGTATATACGATTGTTTTGTAAATATTTTGTACGTGTTACTTAATTTTATTATACATCATTCAACAAAATTTCGTACAAAAGATTTCAAATTATTTCGAACGATTTTGAAAAATAAACAACACGAGCATAGTTATATGAACAACTCGTAATATGTAAATACGAGTTCCGGTACTTATTAGTGGTGGGGCAGAAAACACCACACTGTCAAAAAACTGCTTTTTTATAAACAACAAAACAAACTGCTTTTTCAAACGGAAACAAGCAGTTGGATTTGGACTGGTTTATGATTTGTTAAACAAGGAACGGCTTTCCGCACTACCACACTTAACGTTGCCGCAAGCGCTAAAACTGTTTTCCTGCTGTTTGCCTGCTAACTGCTTTTCTTCTACCTGTTTTTATGCTTTTCCCTTTTATTGCAAAGTTCCTTGTTGCTTGTAGTGAAGTAAGAACTGTTAGGTCAATGTCAACGTTTATCTCTGTTTTGTTGCGAGTTGTAGTAACAACCTTTGGTAAAAATAGAGCCTAATTTTATTTAAACATATTTTTTATATTTATTAATAATCATCAATATTTTTAATCAACTAAAAATATTCTAAATCGGTAAATATGCAAAGGACTATTTAGTTTTTAAGTAAAAAAAAGAATGCTTCTATTAGAAATTCATCGCATTTTGTACATAAAATGGTATACATAACTATTACGTTTTGAGAATGTAATTTAATTATTACTACACTTATAAGGATTATTTTTTCTAAATTTTTTACACCCAAAAACAGTTAAGGTGGCAGTGGGAATGAAAAAGTAGTCTTAGAAAACTGAACGTATGTGCTTTATGTTTTAGCTGCTAATACAACTTTGAGTTTCAGTTTTCTAAACGTGTTTTTTTCCAACTGTTTTAAAAAGCAGCTTTTTTCCCTCAACAAACAGTTTGTTGACGTTTTATAAAAATAGCAGAAACGCCCACCTCTAGTACTTATATATTAAATGAACTAGAGAGGAATGAGTGGAGATAACGTGCGCGCGCATCACATTCTGTTTTGACGTCTGGTATGGTGTTGTGTTGGGTTAGTTCAAGTTGGTGACCTGAGATTTATTGATGATATTTTAAGGCTATTAATTACGCGAACAATAAAAAAAAACAATATTTTAATTAATTAAAATTTTTTTTAAATTTTATTAATTGAAACTGAACATTAGTCCATCTATCAATATATCTATGAAATGAAAGCGTTAGTTGGCTGCACATCCTATGACGCGCTCCAAAATCCAAAAATCACTTGATCTTGTGACAGCTGTATCAATCTTGTCTTGGTACAAATCAAACGGTTTTATCCTGTCCAACCGCCGAACTTGAACCGAATTGTCAAGAACTTGTAGCATCTCGTGTTATGGTGCTTATGCAGTCTTTCTTCATGCTTCTAGCAAATCGCCGAACCTCTTCATGAACTGTAGCAATTTGTAAATCCTTATGAAGATCATCATTGCATATATACTATGGGGCATTAACAATGCCTTTCAGTACTTCGTTTTGAAACGTTTGAATAATTTTAATATTGCTTCTTTTCGTGCAGCCCCAAAGCTGCACCATATGTCCAGATAGGTTTTAGGACTTGTTTATAAAGTAATAGTTTATTGTGCACTGACAACTCAGAACGTCGCCCAAGAAGCCGATGCATTTTCCTTAGTTTCAGATTCAGTTCATTACGTTTCTTTTTGACATGTACCTTCCAGCGCAGTCTTGGGTCCAGTGCCATGCCCGAGTATTTTGCATTATTATCTTGTGGGATCGCTTGTTGATTGATAACCGCGGAAAGATAATTGAATTTTCTTTTGGTAAAAGTAACGAACAGATTTTGTCTCATTCAGCTTTATTCATCATTTTTTAGTCCAGTCGCAAATTCCATTGACAGCAATCTGCAGCCTTCGAGTAGATTCCTCAATGCTATTTCCTTCTGAGATAACAGCAGTATCATCCGCGAATGTAGCAACGATGGCCTCATCACAGACTGGAATATCACTTGTATAAAGCAAATATAAGAAGGGCCAACACACTTCCTTGTGGAACTCCGCGCAGATATCCGCTTCATATCAGAGGACTATCTTCATACTTTATTCGAAAGTGCCTTCCTGAAATATAGGACTTCAGCAATTGACTATGTTGTTTTGGCAAGTATTTTTTCATTTTGTATTCCAATCCTCGATGCCACACCTTATCGAAAGCTTGGGGAACATGTTATTTAAAATTGTGTATTTCTTCTATGTTTGGGGATATCAATTTAATGCTCTCTTCTTTTCGGCTTAAAACATCTTCCGATTTCTTGTTTCCATTTTCTCTGTCGTTGTTACATCTTGATCCAAAACCCTTTTTCTCACTTCCTTATCAAATTCTTCTTTCCAATAAGTCTCAGTCTTTCTGTTTTTTGCGAACATGTGGTTTCCATTTTAGAATCTCTTCGGAAAGTAGATTTTCGCCCGTCCTTTGGGCATGGCCAAACCATCGAAGTTGTTGAATCCTAAAGTCTTGTAAATATCATCTAAGCTTTGCCTTCTATCAAAGATTAGCATGAATAAGGGAAGATTACGTTTTATTACGTAATACTGCTGTTATCTCAGAAAGAAATAGAATTGAGGAGTCTACTCGAAGGCTGCAGATAGCTGTCAATAGAATTTGTGACTGGACTAAAAAATGGCGAATAAAGCTGAATGAGACAAAATCTGTTCATGTTACTTTTCCTAACAGAAAATTCAATTATCTTCCCGTGGTTATCAATCAACAGGCGATCCCACAAGATAATAATGCAAAATACTTGTGCATGACACTGGACGCACGACTGCGCTGGAAGGTACATTAAAAAAAAAAGCCGCCTCGGTGGTCTAGTTGATAGCGTACTAGGCTTTCATCCCGAGGATCCGGGTTCGATTCCCGGCGAGGGCTTGGCATTTTCATACGCTATAAATCATCCCATCGTCTGCATTAGCCCAAGCGTGCACAATAGTCGGTCGTTAAAAAAAAAAAAAAAAAAAAAAAAAAATAATCAATTTCCAATGGACAATGAGCTATTGGAGCTGCCATCATTGTAAGACCTAAGCCCGCGACCTTGAAATGAGCACTTATGCTGACCTCTAAATCGTTTTGATATATATATATCAAGTTCGGCGGTTGGACAGGATAAAACCGTTTGATTTGGACTAAGACAGGATTGATACAGCTGTCACAAGATCAAGTGATTTTTGGATTTTGGAGTGCGTCATACGATGTGCAACCAACTAACGCTTTCATTTCATAGATATATTGATAGGTGGACTAAGTTCAGTTTCAATTAATAAAATAAAAAAAAAATTTTAATTAATTAAAATATTGTTTTTTTAAGCTGCACACCATATGTCCAGATGGGTTTTAGGACTTGTTTATAAAGTAATAGTTTATTGTGCACTGACAACTCAGAATGTCGCCCAAAAAGCCGACGCATTTTCCTTAGTTTCAGTTCATTACGTTTTATTTTTGTTTTTTGTTTTTTTTATGTGTTTAATGTCCGACTATTGTGCACACTTGGGCTAATGCAGACGGAGGGATGATTTATAGCGTATGGGAATGCCAAGCCCTCGCCGGGAATCGAACCCGGATCCTTGGGATGAAAGCCTAGTACGCTATCAACTAGACCACCGAGGCGGCTTTTTTTTTAATGTACCTTCCAGCGCAGTCGTGCGTCCAGTGTCATGCCCAAGTATTTTGCATTATTATCTTGTGGGATCGCTTGTTGATTGATAACCACGGGAAGATAATTGAATTTTCTGTTAGTAAAAGTAACATGAACAATGGAAGACACTGGAAGAGAACTGTTCATTTATTGAACAACCAAGCTAAGTCAGTTCTCTTATGTTCCCCGTGTTTAATGGTAGTTCACTTGGAACAGTTCACACGTCCCTTATGACACAACCGTTCAGACTTCAGCGGCACTGTGCCGCCCGTCTCTGGGTCGTCCAACACTTGCACATGTTTACGCACATAATCGTTCTCCGTATATTTTTAGCCCGTACGTTCAGAACACACTTTATTAAGTTGTTTCGAATGTCTTTGATCTCCCGTGGGTGGGGTGGGGGTGGGAGGAGGTCTGGCGGGATGCGTACGGCTACAAATTGGTTTCCAGTTTTAACGAACCGCTGCGAATGATTGCTGTATTTAACTGGCGGTTAAATTATCTAACGCGGGTTTAATTCGAAACTAAAATTAGAATGGTGTCGTTTGTTGATTGTTGCGCTATTTAGGTTTCCTCGTTACCGAGTCTAATAAGTTTGACGGAAATTTTGGGTCGTTTCTAAAGAAGAATTTTTTATACCGAAATTAGAATTTTGATGATTTGGAGAACGTTTTTGGTTAAGTTTTAGTGTGCGGACTCATTTCTACCGAACGTGGTAAGGCTGTCTCATGTTCTGTTCGTTTTGCTATCGTTATATTTATATTTTATTTGGAAGTTAGGTTAGGCCTAAAACTCCCTTACGCATTTGAGCTCAGAATTTACATACGGTTTGATTCATCTTTTCAAAAAATTAATTGTGCGGAATATTAAAGATAGGAACATCACAATCATCACAATAATTTTTTTATCTTATACGTTTTTGAAAATCTCATGTCACGATTAAAACGAGCTTCAAAATCTGTATGAATTAGCATCGTACAGTGCTTTCAATGGAATTTTAAAATTCAGAATGCTAATTTATGTAGGCTATGCTGATTATTTTTTTTTTAACGTCCGACTATTGTGCACACTTGGGCTAATGCAGACGATGGGATGATTTATAGCGTATGAAAATGTCAAGCCCTGGCCGGGAATCGAACCCGGGTCCTCAGGGTGAAAGCATAGTACGCTATCAACTAGGCCACCGAGGCGGCTATGTAGGCTGAAAGCTAATTACGATGGTAAAAACATATTTTTAAAAAATGCTGATTTTTTTAAATTTGGAATTATTGTCATTTTGAAACTGTTGAACGGATTTTACTGGGCAACAAACTTGTCCAAAGTCGATTTTTGTGCCAATTTTTAAGCAGATCGGACCAAAAGGCACACATAACATTCTTAACCGTTTCTTAAAACGTGTCAAGAATTCAAGATCGCAGTGTTCTTTCATAATGACCGTTCCAATTACTTGTCTTTCAATGGAAATTGTCTAATAACCTTGAAGGCATCTGTTTTGACCTGCGGCGTAACATTATTTTTATCAAAGTGTAAAATAATTAACATTTTCTGCAAATAAATCTTCCGTTCTAATTGATGAGCTGTGTTCGTCTCATTGGCTCTACGGACTCCTGGCAAACAGCTTCTTGAGAACCACTCCATTAAAGCACAAAATTACGAATGTGTACAGAAAACTCAATACCGTGAATTATCTTAGATTGGCGATGCTTTGCGAATCCAACGCTACGTTGCGCAACTGTAGCAATACATCGAGCAGTGTTGCCAAATCGCCTATTCTTCAATTCGAACATAGTGAGTTGCGCGTATTAGGAAAACATGCACCAATTAATTGGCTCACCAAATGGCATATGATGTATAACGCGCGATCTTCTGTTATAATTATAAACGTTCTGCACGTATTCGGTTTTCTTCCGTTACGAATTACCCGGAGAACCACTCGAGCTGCTAAGCCATCCGGCATCAGTTGAGAAGTTCGTCCGACGTTGCAAATTAGCAAGACGTCAACTTAAGTCGAAAACTTGTATAATTAAAGTTATTAAGAAGTTTGTAACGTTAGGTTGGCAGCACTGGTGCAGTGCAACGGACGTTATGGCACTGCATTGCTGTACATACACTGTTCAGTTTTATTCTCTTTGTTTTTTCCTTTTAAATATAAAACCGAACGTTGCTTTTGTACAAATTTTAGGTTAAGTACTGGTGACCGTTTCGTGGGATAATCGTGCTCGTTACGCTTGCGGCCGCAAACGTTTTTGTACGATAACAACAAACGGAAGCTCAAATTAGAGTAGTTATAACAATATTTTTGTAATACGAGAAATGTTTAGCAGAGTTGCTTGCGTGATGTAATTTTTTCGATTTTTCGAATTTCCATTGGAAAATAGTAGCGGTCATCAATGTGGTCCGATTCTGGTTTTTAGGTTACGTTTTGAAAAGACATTGTCAAACATTGTACAAAATTAATGTTTGGTGATAACTTGGTCCAGTTTGTTAGTGAAACCATTTTCAAAATTATGTTCATTCTAAATCTTTAAATTTGTCTTATACTTTTTCTAAAATCGTATTTCACTTTTACGATTATCGTAAAAAATCTGCATACTTTTAAAATTCATTGAAAATACTGATTTTTATTCAGATTTTTATAGGTTCAGGTTAAAGAAAAATATGAAAAAGTCTAATGTTTTACTGCTATATACTTTTTACAAGCACCAACCTGCCCAGCACGTCAGCTGCATTACGCGGTTTTTTTTACTGCGTATATGGTTTGTTTTATTTTTTAACTGGAAAGCAAAACCTTTCGCTAATACATAGCCAACAGCTGCAAAAATGTTAAAATCGATTATTGAATTTTCACTTACTGTCATCGCCTAAACAACAGCAACTGAGTTACACAACCCTAGTTCCGCTTACTAACACAGAAAATTCCCGAACTTCTCTCCCGGCTTTGAAACAGCCTACGCCTGCGAAACCTAGTACTCTTCCGTCAACCAATAGTCACTTCCAATTGGTCCGCACGCGTATCTCGGGTCTATACTACGCTAGACACCGCAGGGAGGTGCAGACTAGCTGCACATATTGAGAGGGTTTAGACGTCCCTTGCGGTACCCGAGTCTAACACACACTTACACTTACGACTTTAACACTTTACACTGACACTTACATTTAGGGAAGCGATAATGGCCTTAATGTGCTTTTCGCCTTAAAACCTTAAAATACAATATATATATATATATATATATATATATATATATCTACAATAAGAGATGTATGTCGACGCACACAAAAATCAGACACTACAACACAGTCATAAAACCGGAGGTATTATATGCAAGCGAGACGCTAGCACTCCACACAAAAGCTACCATGGAGGGTATTTTGAAGGAAGAACGCAAAATCTTGAGGAAGATCCTTGGCCCGAGATTAACAGAAGATGGATACAGGTTGCACTCCCGGAAGACCACAGAGAAGATATCGAACCTGGCAGCAGATATCAGAAGAAAGAGGCTTCGGTTCTATGGACACATCAGTAGACTCCCAACAACGAGACTTGCCAACAGAATCCTTAAGTATATACAAGGTGTCAAATCAACAACGTCGTGGATCGCACAAGTCAGAATAGACCTACATCACGCAGGAATAGACTCAACAGATGTTGAAGACAGGCGCGCATACAGGAGAAAGATGCTCGGTTGGAAGGTCCCAGAGAATGAAATCCCAAAGAGAGCAGGGGTAAAATGGACGGAGGAGCGGAAGAGGATCCATGGGGACAGGATGAGAGAGGTGTGGAGGATTAGAAGGAACAAGACATGAGTCGGAGTGCTTTGCGTGATCCAACAGGGTCTATACGCAGATAATAATATATATATATATATATATACTACGATACGGTACATCCTCGCATCTCCCGCATATAATAGCTTCATTCTGATTGGTGCGTTCTTTCTCTAGTTTTAACAATTGAGTTCTGACAAATTATGGTTCCCGTCATAATTTCGAGTACAAGTAAAAGTCGAAAAATCGTTGTTCAGAACGTCGAGGAGGACCACCCACTACAGAATAACTACTCGCAGTCTACCAACACCCGGAACAACTGTACATCACAACTTGCTCGGGAGGAAATAGGAGGAATCCCGGTCAACTCTAAACAAGAAGCGAATTTCTTTCACATTCTAAACCGGAAACGTGCCTCGTCATCCCGCGGCCAACCTGATAAACGCCCGGACTTCTGAGACTACAACAGGATCACCGATTTAAATTTAGAGTATTCTGAAGTACTTTAGTAAAGCGAAGTTACAAATATTTTAAACTACAACACTAAAAATTTGTTAAAACGTTTTGCCAAAATAATATCATTAACCACAGATTAAGTTTAATGGAATGTATACGGTTTTTAAACTGGTAATAACCGGTTCGGTTCTGCCTGTAACCGAAACAAATTTTAAACGATATTTTTATTATTTTTTTAACGTCCGACTATTGTACACACTTGGGCTAATGCGGACGATAGGATGATTTATAGCGTATGAAAATGCCAAGCCCTGGCCGGAAATCGAACCCGGGTTCTCGGGGTGAAAGCCCAGTACGCTATCAACTAGACCACCGAGGCGGCTACGATAATAGATTTACACTGACCTTATAGAACAATTCGTATTCAAGCACACAGTATACTAAAAAAGGAACATATTTTACAAAATACAGTATTCCAAAACGGAATTCCTGTAAATTTGCAAGTCAAAACTAACTTCCGTATGCATGAATAGGTTTGGCCAATTACGAACCCTAACTATGCAACGTCAATTTGCATTTCGTCTACTACCGCTGTATCTCCTATTTGCACTTCCTACATTTACATCCATCTTTTATTTCAATGTGAAATACTATTTTTACAAAGTAAGAGCATATCAGTGAGTTTTTCCCAGTGTTGACATTAGTACAGTAAGTTGTACGGAGTGTGTTAATGAGGTTATTTTTTCGTGGATCTGTTTGGCATTTTCTTGTTGAAATATTGTGTTTGTTTCTTTATCAGAGTTTTTCATGGTGTTCAGATTCATATGTAGTAGATCTTGTGGAAGTTTCATTGTTTAAATTTTAGTTTTGCTCGTGTTACAGAATTTTAATATTCACTGAGGTTCAGCTTGGATCTAGACCAAGTAATAGTAATAGTAATAGTAAAAAAAAATAGTAATAATTTTTTCATTGTTGAAGTATTAGTACAGTATTGCTAGTGAAAGGGCCTATAGAGTTTTTCCTATTGTTGTACTGAGGTTCTTTCAGCGTGGATCTAGAGATTTCATTGTTGAAGTATTAGTACAGTATATTGCTAGTGAAAGGGCCTATTAGAGTTTTTCCTATTGTTGTACTGAGGTTATTTCAGCGTGGATCTAGAGATTTCATTGTTGAAGTATTTGCACGGTATTGCTAGTGACGTGGCCTTATAGGGTTTTTCTTATTATGGTACTGAGGTTCGTTCAGCGTTGATCTAGAGATTTCATTGTTGAAGTATTAGTACAATATTGCTAGTGGCAGGGCTTATAGAGCTTTTCCTATTGTTGTACTGAGGTTAGTTCAGCGTGGATCTAGAGATTCCATTGTTGAAGTATTAGTACAGTATTGCTAGTGGACATGGCCTATAGAGTTTTTCTTACGGTACTGAGGTTAGTTCAGCGTGAATCTAGAGATTTCATTGTTGAAGTATTTGTACAGTATTGCTAGTGAAAGGGCCTATAGAGTTTTTCCTATGATGGTACTGAGGTTCAGCGTGGATCTAGAGATTTCATTGTTGAAGTATAAGTACAGTATTACTAGTGACTGGGTCTATAGAGTTTTTCTTATTGTTGTACTGAGGTTAGTTGAGCGTGGATCTAGAGATTTCATTGTTGAGGTATTTGTACAGTATTGCTAGTGACGTGGCCTATAGAGTTTTTCCTATTGTTGTACTGAGGTTAGTTCAGCGTGGATCTAGAGACTTCATTGTTGAAGTATTTGTACAGTATTGCTAGTGAAAGGGCCTATAGAGTTTTCCCTATTATGGTACTGAGGTTAGTTCAGCGTGAATCTAGAGACTTCATTGTTGAAGTATAAGTACAGTATTACTAGTGACTGGGTCTATAGAGTTTTTCCTATTATGGTACTGAGGTTAGTTCAGCGTGGATCTAGAGATTTCATTGTTGAGGTATTTGTACAGTATTGCTAGTGACGTGGCCTATAGAGTTTTTCCTATTGTTGTACTGAGGTTAGTTGAGCGTGGATCTAGAGATTTCATTGTTGAAGTATTTGTACAGTATTTCTACTGACTGGGTCTATAGAGTTTTTCCTATTGTTGTACTGAGGTTAGTTCAGCGTGGATCTAGAGACTTCATTGTTGAATTATTTGTACAGTATTGCTAGTGGCAGGGCCTATAGAGCTTTTCCTATTGTGTAATTAATTAAAATATTAATCTGTTTTGTGATAGTAAGTTTTGTTAAGGTGTCCAGGTGTTTTTATTTAATTAAAAGAGGTACCTAATAAAGGTAAATTTAAAGTATAAATAATAATAATAAACTTTTCGTATAATTTTCTCAAAAATTGAGTGTTTATTAAGTTTATTCATGGTATACAAATAATTATTATATTAAACGTACAAATACTTTTTTTAAAAAAAAAAGATGTTTTAATTGTTGAATTGTCAGTTTAATCTGAAGAATAAGTAAAAATATTCTATGTACTCGAATAGGATCCAATACATTTTTGTGTGAAAAAATATTATTACAGTTTTGAGATTAGTTTTTCCGTAGATAAAACGGTCGATTGTTACAATATTACGTTTGTCCACAATGCAAAGTGATTTTGAGTTATTGAATATTTTTTATTGCTTCGAAAGGCTTCGTTTGTTTGAATATTGATATTTGTAATGAAATATTACGACAAAATTGAGATTAGTTTTTCGTGATTCAAAATTTTTCATTGTTGAAATATTGATCTCATACTGTCTTGAATTTAGTTTTTACGTTAAACTGTTATTCGCTTGTTGAATTAGTTTGTAATATTATAGTAATATTGATTCTGTAATTAGTTGTGTTTTAGTATTGATTCTGGGCATGCTAGAATCACAGACAAGATCTTTGACCCAACTTGATGATAGGGACTGATCTGATAGTTAAACGGCACATAATATCTAGACCCTTTGATGTCAACTTGGCCTTTGAGGGGGGAGATCGTGTGTTGGAAAAACCTGAAGACATAGTATGGTATACAAATGGCTCCAAGACAAAGTCAGGCGCTGGTGCTGAGGTGTACTGTCTGAGACCAGGGTTAAAGAAAGTAATTACCCTGGGACAGGATACAACATATTTCAGGCTGAAGTGATGGCCATTAATGACTGTGTTCGGGAGAACTTGGATCGGGGCTTTAAAAAGGCATGTATTCATATTCATACCGATAATCAGGCGGCAATAAAAGCATTTGCGGGTCCTAAAATACAATCCAAGCTGGTTTGGGAGTGTAGGAATAACCTTGACATTCTGTCCCGGGATAACCGGATAACTCTTCACTGGGTTCCGGGACATAGGGAAGTTGAGGGTAATGAGGAGACAGACCGACTGGCTGGACTTGAATCTGCATCTGAGTTTATTGGACCTGAGCCGGCTTTAGGGATTTCTCTATCGTTGGCCAGGTCCGCTATTAATGGGTGGATTACATGTCAACACCAGGTAACACGGGACAACCTCCATGGGAATTCCCATAGTAAACGTCTCTTATGCAAAGTTCCTTCTGGAGGAATCAAAGGGGCAGCAGATGTCCTGGGCAGAGCACAACTCAGGAGGATCATGGGGCTCATAACAGGGCACTGTGGTCTGAGGGTGCACGTGAACAGGATAGGTGTGTACCACGGAGAAACCATGTGTAGATTGTGCAGGAAGGAGGAGGAAACTGCAGGTCACATAATTTATGATTATGAGGCTCTTGCTAGTAGGAGGCTAGGGGTTTTGGTTTCCAAGACCCTAGGGATCTTCAGCAGTGTGATCTAGTCAGTGGGTTGTTGGAACTTATTGGGGGCACCAATCTGCTGAACTAGGTATTTTAAGAGGTAAGTTGCACAATAGGTCAGTCGATCGCAGTGCCTGAGGTTGTACAAATCCCTTCCTCTAGAATATAATCTAATATTGCAGTAATACATTTGTTTACAGTATTAATCCAAGTTTCATCGCCGTATTTGGATTACATTTCCGCAGCAGACGGCGACATCAATGAATGTTTCGATATTGGAATTGTCTTGCGGCGCAGGTGAATAAAGTTTCGTGATAATTTCAGCAGATAAAAGAGGTTTTCGTTCTCGCAATAATAGGTTGGCGAAGAAAGTTTGAAACTTGATTTTCAGATTTAATTTTAAATTTACGCAATTTAAAATTTCAGCGCGGTTCACTTTAATGGGAAAAGTTTACAAATTGAAACGTGTACTCGGTTATAAACTTCGGTTTCAATACATCATACTCGTACGCTAAAATTATGCTTTTATAATTTATGTTCGTTGTACTACGTGTAATGCTTTCATAAGTTTACGGTAGTTCTAAATAACGTTATAATAACGCCATTAATGTAATTACTAATAACTATGTAATAGCTGTTTTTTTAGTTAAAAATTTGTTTTATAAAACTACTTTAATTAATTTTTTAAAACGTTAAATTTAATAACATATTTAGTAGTGTGTGTGTGTGTGTGTGTGTGTGTGTGTGTGCGCGCGCGTGCATGCGTGTGCGTGCGCGTGTTTGTGTGTATGCGCGTGCGTGTGAGTGTGCGCGCGTATGTGCGAGTGTTTGTGCGCGCGCGCATGTGTGTATGTGCGCGTGCGTGTGTGTGTCGTGTTCGTGTGTGTGTATGTGTACGTGTGTGTGTGGTGAGTGTGTGTCGTGTTCGTGTGTATGTGTGCGTGAGTTGTGTGTTGCGTGTGTGCGCGCGCTTGCGTGTATGTGTGTGTGTGTGTTTGTGTGTATTTGTGCGTGCGTGTGAGTGTGTGTTCGTGTGTGTGTTCGTGTGTGTGTTCGTGTGTGTGTATGTGTGCATGCGTGTGAGTGTGTTCGTGGGTATGTGTATGTATGTGTGCGTGCGTGAGTGTGTGCACGTGCGTGCGCGCGTGCGTGCGAGTGTGTTTGTGTGTGCGCGCGCATGTGTGTGTATGTGTGAGTGCGTGTCGTGTTCGCGCGCGCGCGCGTGTGTGTGCGTGCGTGTGCGTGCGAGTGTGTGTGTGAGTTTGTGTTTGTGTGCGCGCGCATGAGTGTGTATGTGTGCGTGCGTGCGTGTGTGTCGTGTTCGTGTGTGTGTGTGTGTGCGTGTGTGTAAGTGAGTGTGTGCGTGTGTATATTTGAGCGTGAGTGTGTGTGTGTGTGTGTGTGCGCGCGCGTGTATAGTATTTTAAACTATTTTATGTAAAGATAAGTATTGTTTTTTAATCGAATTACTTTGAGAAAATGAGCTTTAGAGCGGCTGTTGTATGATCAGATCTCATTCCTGTTAGCCGATCCTGACCGCTAAATTTCGTTTTCTTACGAAATACATTAACCGTTTCAAAATGGCGGCCATTCAAAGTTAGAAAATCGTATTTGTTTCTCTTACTTAACGAATTTTCACGGCTATTAATAGTCATGTTCGTCAATTATAGTCTTCGTTAGCAAATTTCCATTAGTGAAATGAGCTGTTGGAGCGGCCATTATGGTAAGGTCCAGAACCGGGCATCACTTTTTGGGGGTTGTTGAAATTCGCAAATATATTTTAAAAAATACAGTTGCGCGTGTTTGTCTGTGTGTCTGTTTGGCACGCTCTCGTTCGCAGTTTTGGTCCGACGTGATTCCAAACATGGCACAAAACTCAAATACGGTAATAGCTTGGACAGGTTTGTTAACCAGCCAAATCCGTTCAAAAAGTTCAAAAAAGCGATCTCAAGTTTTTAAAAAGAACATAACTTTTTGCTTTAAATATTTTCGAGAATCGGAAAATCGTAATCAGCATTAAAAGCCGCATAAATTAGCGTTCCGAACTTTCAAAGTCTAAACGAAATTTTATTTGACGGTGGTCAGTGTTCATTTTCGTGTTTCCGCCCCGCAGCGGAGTGCAGATTATTGAGAGGATTTAGACGTCCCTCGCGGTACCCGAGCCTAACACGCACTTACACATAAAACGCTACACTTACGACTTTAACACTTTACACACACTTACATTTAGGGAGGCGATAATAGCCTCGTGTGCTTTTCGCCTTAAAATAACAAAAAAAAATCGTGTTTTCAATGTAATTTGATAGTTTAAAATCCTAATATATATAAAGTTCAGTGCTGATTATGTTGATTACGATTTTTAAAAAAATACTTTCGGAAATTCGCTTCCATCACGTCAGCGAGACAGTGATAATTTTATATTCATTTTTTAAAATATTTTTAAATTACATTCAAAATACGAAATCAACCCTGTCGACGGTTGGGTTAATTTTCCGGTCAATGTTATTTTGAAAGCTTAAAACGCTAATATATGCGGATTTTAACGCTAATCGGCTTTTCAAAAACAAAATATTACTACGCTAATATTGTTACTTTTGAAAATTTGCTCCCGTCGACGAATCAGTTCATTTCGGTTTTAACTATCGTAATACTTTAAATGTATTTACGTTTTGTTATGACTGAATCGAACTCCATATAACGTGGTTTACTGAAACATACATGAGTATAGTTACTGAAAATATGGCGAAATCCGAAGACTTTACGCTGTTAGGCAGAATGTATTTTAATTTGATCAGATAATTGGAAGAGTGAATTAAAAAACTGACATCAAAATGTCGCCCGTATATCTACTGATATTTCCGACTCTACGTTCCGGTACAAGAGATCGGACTTTAAGAATTTATTAATTGAGCACGAACACGAAAATAATGCGAATTAATCAGTAATTAAAATAATTAAAGATATAAAAAGTTCAATTTTACTTTGAAAACTAATTGAAAATAAATATGTTAGGTTATGTGTTTGCATGTAGTCTTACTCGTTGGGGTTATTTTTCGTTTGTTTTTTTTAACAGTAATTTCATTTTATAAAATACATTTTAAATTACGCGCACTAACTTGAGAGTCTATAGAGCCTGTCGGCCATATTGGAAAGTTTTAATATGACTGAATTGAACTCCATATAACGTGGTTTACTGAAACATACATGAGTATAGTTACTGAAAATATGGCGAAATCCGAAGACATTACGCTGTTCGGTGGAATGTATTTTAATTTGATCAGTTAATTGGAAGAGTGAATTAAAAAACTGACATCAAAATGTCGCCCGTATCTCTACTGATATTTCCGACTCTGCGTTCCGGTACAAGAGATCGGACTTTAAGAATTTAATTTTAAGTTTAATTTTACTTTGAAAACTAATTGAAAATAAATATGTTAGGCTATGTGTTTGCATGTAGTCTTTCTCGTTGAGGTTATTTTTCGTTTGCTTTTTTTAACAGTAATTTCATTTTATAAAATACATTTTAAATTACGTACACTGATTTAAGAGTCTATAGAGCCTGTCGGCCATATTGGAAAGTTTTAATATGACTGAATCGAACTCCATATAACGTGGTTTACTGGTACATACATGAGTATAGTTACTGAAAATATGGCGAAATCCGAAGAGTTTACGCTGTTCGGTGGAATGTATTTTAATTTGATCAGTTAATTGGAAGAGTGAATTAAAAAACTGACATTATCAAAATGTCGCCCGTATCTCTACTGATATTTCCGACTCTACCTTCCGGTACAGAAATCGGACTTTAAGATTTTAATAATTGAGCACGAACACGAAAATAACGCGAACTAATCAGTAATTAAAATAATTAAAGATATAAAATGTTCAATTTTACTTTGAAAACTAATTGAAAATAAATATGTTAGGCTATGTGTTTGCATGTAGTCTTTCTCGTTGAGGTTATTTTTCGTTTGCTTTTTTTAACAGTAATTTCATTATATAAAATACATTTTAAATTACGTACACTGACTTAAGAGTCTATAGAGCCTGTCGGCCATATTGGAAAGTTTTAATATGACTGACTCGAACTCCATATAACGTGGTTTACTGAAACATACATGTGTATAGTTACTGAAAATATGGCGAAATCCGAAGACATTACGCTGTTCGGTGGAATGTATTTTAATTTGATCAGTTAATTGGAAGAGTGAATTAAAAAACTGACATCAAAAGTATCTCTACTGATATTTCCGACTCTACCTTCCGGTACAGAAATCGGACTTTAAGAATTTAATTTTAAGTTTAATTTTACTTTGAAAACTAATTGAAAATAAATATGTTAGGCTATGTGTTTGCCTATGTTCTTTCTCGTTGAGGTTATTTTTCGTTTGCTTTTTTTAACAGTAATTTCATTTTATAAAATACATTTTAAATTACGTACACTGACTTAAGAGTCTATAGAGCCTGTCGGCCATATTGGATCTATTTCCTGTAAGAGTAACGTTAACGATACAGATCGCTCCGCTAAGGTAAAATTATGTTTGACGTCTCACTTCAGTGACATGTACAATATTTTCCGCTCTTTACACACTATTTTGGTTTAAAAGTAAAAACAAAGATTTTCAAAAGCAAAATACGTCTTACCGCTAATGTTCGGAAGCCGTTAATGCGCAGATCCACTGATTTGCCCCGTTAACGTGCGGAATCACGAGTTTTCCCAGGCAGTGTGCGCATTAACGGCTTGTTGATTGATGATTAATTATATCAACTAATTTGTTGATTGTTTGATTGTATTAACATTTTTTTTAGATACCGAAAAATTAATAAATAACATTAAATTAATTACAATATTTCGAACAGTTTGATTCTTTGTATTATAGTTTTTTATATATATATATATATATATATATATATATATATATATATATATATATATAATATCCGCAGGGGGTGCAGACTAGCTGCACCTACTGAGAGGATTTAGACGCCCCTCGCGGTACCCGAATCTGACACACACCTGCACTTACAACACTACACTTACGACTTTAACACTTTACACTCACACTTACATTTAGAGAGGCGATAATAGCCTCAATGTGCTTTTCGCCTTAAAATAACAAATAAACAATTTATTGTTTTTTATGAAAAATAGAATTCAGAGAAAATTGGTTTTTTTTAGAATAAACACGAAGGGGTATTCGCCCTCAGACTGTCGCGGCGGGTAATTAGCGTCGCGAAATTTCATCTAATACTGCTTTTATTTAGTTGTAAATTGGGCTCAGAGAAGTTACAAATAATTGTTGTAATCTATATTCAGATCTTTAAAAACAATCTCTGTATTCACATATAAAAAGTCCGTTTTGTCTTCATTATAAGTGATATTTAGGCCATGCATTTTCATAGGAGTAGCTGCACCAATTGAGAAGATATAGACGTCCCTCGCGATACCCGAGTTTAACACACACCTACACTTACAACACTACACTTACTACTTTAACACTTTACACTTACACTTACATTTAGGGATGCGATAATAGCCTCAATGTGCTTTTTGCCTTAAAATAATAATAATAATAATAAAATACACACACACACACACACACACACACACACACACACACACACACACACACATATATATATATATATATATATATATATATATATCAAAACTAATTAAGAGGTTATCATAAGTGATCATTTGAAGGTCGCGGGCTTAGGTCTTACAATGATGGCCGCTCCAATAGTTCATTGTCCATTGGAAATTGATTAATATATATATATATATTTTTTTTTTTTTTTTGTTTAACGTCCGACTATTGTGCACGCTTGGGCTAATGCAGACGATGGGATGATTTTTAGCGTATGAAAATGCCAAGCCCTGATCGGGAATCGAACCCGGGTCCTCGGAGTGAAAGCCCAGTACGCTATCAACTAGGCCTCCGAAGCGGCTTGATTAATATTAACATTGATATTCCATCATTAAATAATATTGTAAGTAGCCGGAAACAGGTAGCCAAATAAATACCACAATTAATAGTTTCCTTAAACAAAGCATTTATGTATTAAATTTAATCAAAATTGTATTGGTAGTTTTTGCTGTATAATGAAGAGCACAGACATAGTAGGTCGTTGAAATTGAGTAATACATTTTTGAGGCGATTGTAGGCTATTACTTCTTCTCTAGTTAGCCGCTTTGGTGGCTAGGCTTTCACCCCGAGGACCCGGGTTCGATTCCCGATCAGGGCTTGGCATTTTCATAAGCTATAAATCATCCCATCGTCTGCATTAGCCCAAGTAATTAGAGGATAGCTATTTACGATTCCTTTCAAATCGTTATTCGAGGCACTTTAGTTAAAGTCGTTACTTAACTATGGGACTATCTGTGTTATTATTAGCCTAATTTTTCTAAATTATTATTATTTTAATCTGTAAATGTGAAAGTAGGACGTATACATATATAGGCTAGGCATTTATATTGTAATTTCTACGTTTGATGTTTTTGGTTAGATATTGTTAAACTACGAATGATCCCGCTTTCGAAACTTCGTGTATTACCTGATAACGCACACAAATGTTAGCCACAGTGTGATTAAAAATATTTTACAACTATCTCATTGCTGTCAGAATTATGCTTCATTGTAGACTGACGTTAGTGTTTTATTATTTTTTAAATTTTAATTTTTGAATTTTTTTAATGAAAATCTCGTGTTTAACGTTTGGTTTACGAATTAAAAAAAAGAAGAAATATATTAAAAGTAAAACTATCAAAAATGTTATTAAGTTGTCGTGGAAAACAATCTAAATTTTTTAATAGGAAATATATTTTTAAATGTACAAAGGCACAAAAAAGAAAATACAGTATTAGAATTGCCTGCAAGACGTACGGACAATGAAATAACAAAAACAATTAAATAACGGGGTCTTAAAATTTATTTATTCGGTAAACACTTCGTTATATTAAGGATTATATTCATAAAACGTTTCATTTAATATCACATACAAAATAAATTATCAAATATATTGCGTAAACTTTTACAAATTAGCAAAGTTTATAGATAACGTGAAACTTACCAACAAAAAGAACACAGGAGTCAAAACTATGTAATAGTATACAGAAATACACTCACATTAAACTAAACACGATGTTTTTCGAAATAATCCAACACTCGATATATCGTTACACTACATACACGTTTTCCGATCCGAGTACCTCAAGCGTACCACGCACCACGACTGTCAGGGGCCGCGTGCAGACTGACTGTACGGACACAGCCTTCGCAATCATATTGTAGTGGGTGCGCGCGCAGCACCTACCTCCTCATTCATAACACCCGAGCTTGTGTTTATATAAATTATTTTATCGTTGCGCATAGATTATTTATTTTGTTGAGCAAAGCGAGCTCTGTTTGAACTCGACCGATCTGTTTGTGTGTTTGTTTGTTACGCAGTTTTGGCCAACGCATTGACCGATTTTGAAATTTTTTATTGAGGTATACCTGGTACGAAGCCCGGACGCTTTGTGTAAGATGTTTTCCTGTTTACTTCCGTTTAAAGATGGCGGCCTCTGATTTGCAACGAGTGTACTACGTTTTGGCCAAACGCATTGACTGATTGTTTTCAAATTTTGTACGGAAGTACTTTTACTAAAACCCAAAAGACATATTTAAGTAATTAGGACTATGACCTATCCTTCCCGTCAGTGGTCTGTCTATACACCTCGTAAAGGCTACGCGGTTTCGAAACTGTATTGTTCCATCTTCAGGCCGTAATACAAAATATTAAATCCCTTTGTCGAGGTCGTCACAAAGTCAAACAAAACATTAAAAACACACGTCACAAACACTGAACACAATTACACGATTAAAATACACACGATACAATTTGGTTTGGCCAAACGATACGTGCGACTCGTATGTCGTTACATTCCGGACTCTTAAAATTGTTTACCATGGCGGCCTCTGATTTAACGATGACGAATGTATTCAGTTTTGGCCAAACGCCTTCACCGATTGTTTCAAAATTTGGTACGATGGTAATTTTTATAAAACTTTTTTTTTTTAACGTCTGAATATTGTGCACACCTGGGCTAATGCAGACGATGTGATGATTTATAGCTTATGAAAATGCCAAGCCCTGGCCGGGAATCGAACCCGGGTCCTCGGGGTGAAAGCCCAGTACGTTATCAACTAGGCCACCGAGGCGGCTATTTTTTTTATAAAACTCATACTATATGTGTTGAAGATATGTTTTCATTTATTTCAGTTTCAAAATGGCGGCTTTTGATTTGCAATAAGGAGTGTGTGCAATTTTTGCCATACCCTTTTACCGTTTGTTTTCAAATTTGTTAAGAAGGTAGCTTTTATAAAACCCAAATGTATGTAAAATTTGTCCTATTCATTTTTGTTTCAAGATGGCAGTCGCTGATTTACGATAACGAGTGCACGCAGTTTTGGCCAAACGCATTGACCGATTGGACTGAAATTGGGACAACGCTCGATAGACGTAAGTGTAATATTTTTTCCCATTTCCCGTTTCAAGATGGAGGATACTGATTCAACGTTTAGATTGTAGTTGCTGGTTATTTTCTGTAATACTGGCTGAACGGCAAGACCTATCGTAATTTTGACAGCTTCATCGAGAAAGAGCGTACAATTTTCAAGTAAAGTTGATCCAGTGACGTTTTTCGTTAGTATTACGGTTACCGGTTAAAATGGCGGAATAAGTTATGAGGATTGTCGTAGAGCGCTCTGAATACACTGCGAGGTCTAGTGTTCTTCGAACTACTACTTGTAAAAAATTATTGAAAAACGAAGAAATTTGAATTTTTTTTAAATTGAAAGTTTTGTTTAGGTTTTAATAAGGTTCATAATTCAACGCAGATTACCAAATTTGAATAGTCGCGGCTGACTATTTTTTCTACCACGTACTGGCGTGATGGTAGCGTATTCCCAGAAGTATTTTTCTTAAATTTTTCCTTTTTTGGAATTTTATATCACCGTTGTGATCTATATTAGCATCATAAAGTTTTAAAATACGTTGAAAATGTTTAAATAAATCGTGATTGCCTTCAAAAAAAATTTCTTAATTTCAACGGATTTTGAAAATTCAAAACGCCAATTTGTGCCGTTTTTCGTGATGATTACGATAGTGGAATAAGAATTAAAAAAAAAACTTTTACACAAAAAAATTATGAATTTTTAAGGATGTAAAATAGCCGCTATGTTGAAAATATAGGAAACGATCTTTTCAGAGCTATTTTTGTGCCTAATTTCAACTAGATATATTTGTTTTTTTACCGATCTCTCAAAATGTGTTCTAGACGACAGGATCTGTGCTCATTTGATAGTAGTGCCTACTGGGTCTAGGTCCGTGATGCAACTTCGTTAATGAGTTTCTATTATTTCACATTAGCTACGCTGACTTGAGTTATGTTTGTAAATGTATGATGAATGAAATTTGAGCGAAATCTGATGAACTGATTTTGATGGTTAATATTCCATTTTTTCGATTGGCTTCTAAACCGACTTTTTGATTCTGTTCGGTTATGGACGGTTTTTAAAGAAATTTTTATCGAAACTAATTATTACAAATTAAAAAAAAATTAAAATTCGATTCTTAAGCTTATCAAGAAGGGTTTTACAATTTCGTTTTTGAAAAATTAGAATGATCCCGAGAATACGAATAAACAAAAACTATGTGCCAAGTGTAGTCGAAATATGTCATATATATATGTGTGTGTGTGTGTGTGTGTGTGTGTGTGTGTGTGTGTGTGTGTGTGTGTGTGTGTGTGTGTGTGTGTGTGTGTGTGTGTGTGTGTGTGTGTGTGTGTGTGTGTGTGTGTGTGTGTGTGTGTGTGTGTGTGTGTGTGTGTGTGTGTGTGTGTGTGTGTGTGTGTGTGTGTGTGTGTGTGTGTGTGTGTGTGTGTGTGTGTGTGTGTGTGTGTGTGTGTGTGTGTGTGTGTGTGTGTGTGTGTGTGTGTGTGTGTGTGTGTGTGTGTGTGTGTGTGTGTGTGTGTGTGTGTGTGTGTGTGTGTGTGTGTGTGTGTGTGTGTGTGTGTGTGTGTGTGTGTGTGTGTGTATTGGGAACATTCTGAAACTTGCAGTTTACTAATAACTAATCATCATAGATTACTTTTAAAGTTCTAATAAAGCTTTATGCTACTCGAATTAAAAAAAAAACAGTAAATCAATATTCCCCAAAGGCTTAACGCATCTCTCTCCCAATTACAAACAATATCGTGCAGCGAGGGGCGTCGGCGATAAGAGGACCCTTCTAATCCACAATGGGCTCTAGTATTGTGATCTGTCCACACCTTGTAAGCCAGGGATTACGCTAAGCCGATACAATAATATAGGCGACAAATTAGAAGCCTGGTGGCTGAGGAATCCTGCAGGATATTCGGGCTGAAATATTTGTGAATATATCGGTGTTAGAGATCACAAGACGTAAACGAGATTTATATGTCCCCCGTTTTTTCCTTAACTTTATTCAAAAGTTACATTAAAGTAAGTCGATTATTTTTTCAATATGTATAATTTTTGCCGTCACTTATATCCGCTTTGTTTGAATTATTTTTTTTCAAAATGTGTTGCGTTACGATATTTTATTTCCAAACTCGTTTTAAAACTGAAACTAACGCCACAAACCGTACGGCAAATAGTTTGATTTTACTTTTTTTTATCGACATATATATTTTACACTATTTTAAGACTAGTCGAAGTCGAACCTACGATTTTGAAGTGCGCAAGTTCGGATGCGCTGCTGACTGACCGGTGCTTTAAGCACCTCGGATATGCCTGCCCGTAATATGACTGTACAAGATAAAAGTAGTTATTTACGCTCCCAGACAACTAATATTTACAGAACTATTAGACAGTGATTTTTGAAAACGGAATGAGAGATTATTTTTGAAGGTAGCGTGGTCACCAAATGCGGAGCTACGCTGAGCTAAACGGAGCGGAGCTGGACGGAATAAAGATGAACGACAATTGGAAGAAACTACTCTGTTTTAAAAACCGTAACCTACGCAACGGTAACCGAAGTAACGAGAAATAATAAATTTAGAGATGTGGTCAGCGTGGTGGGGGGAAGCTGACTCAGGTTCATAACCGAACCTAGCCAGAGTCGAAGCTACGCGGAATCCAGAGACGCCACCTCACCACTCAGCTCTGTTACGCTTTCGTGACCGAACTGATATTGAAAACAATATGTTAGGTTTTCAATGCGCAGTTCGCTACGCAACTCCTCTAAGCATTCAGTGGCCTTACTGTTTAAGATGTTACGTTATGATTGCACGCGTATGCTGTTTAATATTTCCTTTTTTTTGTTGATACCTTATAATTTTAGAAAAGTGGGCACATTTGAGCTCTTTTTAAATCAATATAGCTTAAATTGAACTTGACAAAAACTGTAACGTTTAGTATAATTTAAATATTTTCGATTTTTACTTCAAAAAATCAAAAAAACATTCTTGACTAGTTTTTCATAATTTAATAGATTTTACATTCTCCCTGTACTTAGTTTAAACATCTAGATGAGAGTAAAAGAAAAGTTGTCCTTTTTCAAAATGGTGTTTTTCTCAGTACATCGTTGATAGTTGCCAAAAAAACTACTGAATGACAATTTTCCCATCTGGATCTCATTTCATCTCGCTCAAGGATCTGGATCAAATTTGTTGAAGTATACAAACAAAACAGATGGGAATCTTTAAAATGATACCTCCTCCGTAGGGGGGTGCAGACTAGTTGTACCTATTGAGATGATTTAGACGTCCCTCGCGGTATCCGAGTCTAACACACACTTACACTTACACTATGTTGAGTATAATGTTGAGTACACAAAAACTATATCTATACCTATATAAGGTATAGATATAGTTTTTGAAGATGGAGGTTCTCCGAAACGCGTCAACAAAAGTAGAATTGACGAAGCTAGGGAAGGCAGATCATTATACTCAACATAGTGACAATAATCCTAGCAGAAAAGAAGATGAATATAAAAAGGATTACAACACTACATTTACGACTTTAACACTTTACACTCACACTTACATTTAGGGAGGCGATAATAGCCTCAATGTGCTTTTCGCCTTAAAATAACAAACAGTTAATTGTTTTTTTTTAGAATAAACACGAAGATAATTATTCGCCCTCAGACTGTCGCGGCGGGTAATTAGCGTCGCGAAATTTCACCTAATATTGCTTTTATTTAGTTGCAAATTGGGCTTAGAGAAGTTACAAACAAGATGAAACGAAGTTTAAAACTGATTCCGAGGCCTTTTATTGCCGTCAGAAGCAATGGCGCGGACAGCCCAGCTACGGCGGAGTTATTAAATCAACTCCAGCACAGGTTGGAGTCCGGCCAAAATGGCTGCCGGCCAGATACACCAGTAAACCTTCGGCAGCATTCGTATCTTTTAATTAATTGTGGCTTTTATACTGAAAACACTGCCGCTATGATTTTAACGAATAGGTTATTACTTCACGTTGAAATATCAACGCGATAAGGTGGAATATCGGGTCGTGTTTTAAAACCGCTTTTGTGCCCTGGGGCGTGTGACCAGCGCTGGGATAATGTTTCAATTGTGTACGAACTTTTTTATCGTATCGTTTTACATTGTATGCTGTAGATAAGGTATGGCGGTCGTGAAATATCGACCTTGAGATTTTGTGTTTAACGTCCGACTATTGTCCACACTTGGGCTAATTCAGACGATGGGATGATTTCTAGCGTATGAAAATGCCAAGCCCTGGCCGGGAATCGAACCCGGCTTTACGTTTTTGTGTCCTTTAATTGAGCGCAGATATTTTTAATTGATTGTCTGCGTGGCTGCGCACATCGATGGAGACTAAATTAATTGACCCCGCAGGGATTGCAGACTAGCTGCACCTATTGGGAGGATTTAGACGTCCCTCGCGGTACCCGAGTCTAACACACCCTTACACTTACAACACTACACTTATGTAGCCGCCTCGGTGGCCTAGTGGATAGCGTACTAGGCTTTCATCCCGAGGACCCGGGTTCGATTCCCGGCAAGAGCTTGGCATTTTCATACGCTATAAATCATCCCATCGTCTAAGTTAGCCCAAGTGTGCACAATAGTCGGACGTTAAAAAAAAAACAAAACTACACTTACGTAGCCACCTCGGTGACCTAGTGGATAGCGCACTAGGCTTTCATCCCGAAGACCCGGGTTCGATTCCCGGCAAGAGCTTGGCATTTTCTTACGCTATAAATCATCCCATCGTCTAAGTTAGCCCAAGTGTGCACAATAGTCGGACGTTAAACACAAAAAAAACTACACTTACGACTTTAACACTTTACACTCACATTTACATTTAGAGAGAGGCGATAATAGCTCACTTCAAAACGTTATGCCGGCGTCAGTGGCAAGCCAATGGGTTAATTACAAGCGGTTTGTATGTTTAGCATACAGTGATGTTTAAATACAACCATCACCTATAACCACTTTATTTGATTTTGTGGGCAAAAAAATTTTTTGAACATCGAAACGATTGTTTTCGGGGCTTCAAAAGGATTGACAGCAAATAGTTTGCTGACAAATGCATTTGGAGATTGTGAGAATCAAACTATTGTGAGAACATCAAAACGATAGTGGAGACATAAAAACGTATGTAGAGATATTAAAACTATTGTGGGGATATGAAACCTGATTCTAACACACACTTATACACTTGCAACACTGCACTTACGACTTTAACACTTTACACTCACACTTACATTTAGGGAGGCAATAACAGGCTGAATGTGCTTTTCGCCTTAAAATAACAAAAAAACTAAATGAATCTTCTAAAATTTAGTCAGTAAGTATTAAAGTTTAAAAAAACCTTGCATTTATGTCACGTTTGCCCATCTCTCAAGGATAATTTTTTATAAAAAAATGTGAAGCCTTTTTTTAGCTGGAAATGTTGAAATCTGCCGTTATTAGTTTTGATGAAATTTGTCAAATTTAGCTCATAATCAAAACCAATTTTTGATAAAAAAAATCAACAAAAATACAAAAAAAAGAAAAGAAAAATGTCAAAAGTTATTTTTTATTTTTCCAAAAAAGTTTTTTGAAGTCATTTTTTGGGTCAAAACACTTTTTGAAACGCATTTTGTTTTAAATTTAGTCAGTAAGTAAAAAAACTTATGGACGTCTACTGTATATTCCAGAAGGTCCAGCCCAGGAGCACTCGAAAAAAAAATGAAAAATCTAATTTTATTGCTCACAATCTTATTTTATTGCTCACTATCTCATTTTATTGCTCACAATCTTATTTTATTACTCACAACCTTATTTTGTTGCTCACAATGTTATTTTATTGCTCACAATCTTATTTTATTGCTCACAATCTCATTTTACTGATAATAATCTTATTTTATTACTTACAATCTTATTTTATTGCTCACAATCTTATTTTGTTGCTTTTGATACTAATAAAGAAAGCGTGATCTTTAGGAATCATTATCTTTAAAATTCGTCAGGTAAAGCTGACGACAGTATCTGTAGTGCAGAACCTACGACCTTGTGATGTGTAAGTTACGTTCAGCAACAGGCTGAATATCGACAAGCCAGCCCTGTAATGTTTTTTAAAGTACGAATTTGTAAAATACTCATAACTGTACTTGTTGCACCTTATACTTCCTGGGCGTTTTTGTCTTTTACTTATCAAGTTTTCGGTTTGCCTCTACGAAATGTTTAACTAAAAACTGTTTTGACTAACAATTATGACGTGAGACATGTGTTTTAAATTTTCCATTACATGTTACAATACATCAGAGCCAGCCCAGCGAGAGTACCAACTTTGCCGCACTGTAAGTTAAATTTCCCATGCGGCAAGAGGCAGGCATTCTGTTTGAATGACAGGCACCGACGGTGAGGGAAATTTCCCTTAGGTGAATTTATCATTTTCCGACAACGCATCAGCGGTAATTGATTGAAATTAATGCGATATTATTCATGAGGGGAGAGCGTGGTGGGACGTAAGTACGATTTTTTTTAGGTTACTTTGATGTGTTTTAATCGCCGCGAGGATAAAAACAGTATACAAACTTTTGATGCATTTTTTTTAAAGAACACAGTTTTTGGAAGGAATCGTATTTTGAGCTGCAGTCTGTAAAATACGAATAAAATACGAATGATCGCCAACTTCAAATAAGAAGATGCCACTTCAAATCGAAGAATCATAGCCGATTTTCTTGATATATTGTTCATATAGCAAGCAAAGGTCATCGAAATTAGAATTAAGCCTAAACATTATATATATATATATATATATATATATATATATATATATATATGTTTATAATATTCAAAGATGGAAAAATATGAATCACACTGAAAACCTGTGTACATCCGTTCGGTACATTGTTTCTGGAAGAAACATTATTCTGACGTTTCACCAAAATCGTATCTATCATCTTCGAGGTTCTTCTCGCTCCATAGTTTGATCTCTACACACCACAGTTAGTTTGATATCTACATAGAACAGTTAGTTTGATCTCTGCACATCACAGTCTGTTTAACCTCTACACACAACAATTAGTTTGATCTCTGCACATCTCAGTTTGTTCAACCTCTACACACCACAGTTAGTTTGATTTCTGCCCATGATAGTCTGTTTAACCTCTACACACCACAGTTAGTTTGATTTCTGCACATCACAGTCTGTTTAACCTCTACACACAACAGTTAGGTTGATCTCTGCACATTACAGTCTGTTTAACCTCTACACACAACAATTAGTTTGATCTCTGCACATCATAGTCTGTTTAACCTCTACACACAACAGTTAGTTTGATCTCTGCACATTACAGTCTGTTTAACCTCTACACACAACAATTAGTTTGATCTCTGCACATTACAGTCTGTTTAACCTCTACACACAACAATTAGTTTGATCTCTGCACATCACAGTCTGTTTAACCTCTACACACAACAGTTAGTTTGATCTCTGCACATCGCAGTCTGTTTAACCTCTACACTCAACAGTTAGTTTGATCTCTGCTCTTTACAGTCTGTTTAACATCTGCACATCACATTTTCGTTGCCAGACTGACAAACTAGGTTAATATTCTAATGAGGAATTTTATTTGAAAACATATCATTATCGTTCAGAATTTAATATAACTTAAACAGAACCAAAAAACAGACAAAATGTTATAGGGAGTAAACGGTTGGCTACGCTGATTTTCTGCAAGTAGTATGTTGGCACCACTGAACGTCACTGATTGTCTGATTGCGAGCTTTGACTGTTTACTTTGCTGCAGGTACACATTGGACACTGACTACTTAGTTGTACATACAGTGTCAGTCCGTTGCGGCTTCAGTCTGCAGCAAACTAATGGTTTGACAAAGAGAATTTCAAATGTAGACCTTAAAAAGATCTTATATTCTAATTTAAAACGCATTTAACAAGTATAAATGCAATAGGGTGTCTTATATCGTGTTGTAGAACATGTAAGGGCGTCTTATATCGTGTTCTTTATATCGTGAAATATAAAGAACAATATCTAATACGGACTCGAGTACTTTATAATCCATAAATGTGGGTAAGTAATTAATACTAACCAAGTCATAAATAATAAATTTTGGGGGGGAGTTCCTTTGATGAAACAGTGACCCGAACGTTTTGTTTGGATGTAATTGTTTACTTTGAGTGACATTTTATCAAAAATTGATTATATGAAAATAATTTTTGTTAATTTTGACGCGGTTTTTAATATAATTAGAAACCTATTGAACAAGTTATGTTCAAATATTTATTTATTATATCACTGTACAAAATTCAAAATTAAACAGAGTAACAGTTTAGAAATAACTATAAAAACGAAAATAAACCAGTAGGAGGTCATTTATAAAAAAAGATTATTTAAATTTAGAGGTAAATAACCTCTTCCCCTCACGCATCCGCATCCGTATCGCTGCGTTATACAATCATTTTAAACTTTCAAATCGTATTGTAAATAATAAAACTAACCTTGACCACCGTCAATTGAAATTTCTTAATTTCAATACATTTACAAAATTCGAAATGCTAATTTTTGCAGTTTTTTGCTCCGATTAGGTTTCGAATCAGATTTTCAAAAGTGTTTAAGAAAAAAATTATTAATTTTTAAAGATTTGAAATAGCCGTCATTTTGAACTGATTTTACTGGTAAGAGAATTTACCAAAGATATTGTGTGTGTGTGTGTGTGTGTGTGTGTGTGTGTGTGTGTGTGTGTGTTGCATTATCCTGAGTCTGGGTCTTACCTTGATGGTGCTCCAATAACGTATTCTCCAAAAGGAAATTACTAACGAAATTGTTTTATGAGTTTATATTTGCCACGAGTAACGCTAAGCAATTCATTATAAATTCAAATATTTTGAGTTACCTTATATCGTTTTGTCGAACATGTAAGGGCGTCTTATATCGTGTTGTAGAATATGTAAGGGCGTCTTATATCATGTTATAGAACGTATAAGGGCGTTTATATCGTGTTCTAGAACATGTAAGGTTTCTAATATCGTGTTCTAGAACATGTAAGGGCGTTTATATCGTGTTCTAGAACATTTAATGGTGTCTTATGTCGTGTTGTAGAACATGTAAGGGCGTCTTATATCATGTTATAGAACGTATAAGGGCGTTTATATCGTGTTCTAGAACATGTAAGGTTTCTAATATCGTGTTCTAGAACATGTAAGGGCGTTTATATCGTCTTCTAGAACATTTAATGGTGTCTTATGTCGTGTTGTAGAACATGTAAGGGCGTCTTATATCATGTTGTAGAACGTATAAGGGCGTTTATATCGTGTTCTAGAACATGTAAGGTTTCTAATATCGTGTTCTAGAACATGTAAGGGCGTTTATATCGTGTTCTAGAACATTTAATGGTGTCTTATGTCGTGTTGTAGAACATGTAAGGGCGTCTTATATCATGTTATAGAACGTATAAGGGCGTTTATATCGTGTTCTAGAACATTTAATGGTGTCTTATGTCGTGTTGTAGAACATGTAAGGGCGTCTTATATCATGTTATAGAACGTATAAGGGCGTTTATATCGTGTTCTAGAACATGTAAGGGCGTTTATATCGTGTTCTAGAACATTTAATGGTGTCTTATGTCGTGTTGTAGAACATGTAAGGGCGTCTTATATCATGTTATAGAACGTATAAGGGCGTTTATATCGTGTTCTAGAACATTTAATGGTGTCTTATGTCGTGTTGTAGAACATGTAAGGGCGTCTTATATCATGTTATAGAACGTATAAGGGCGTTTATATCGTGTTCTAGAACATGTAAGGTTTCTAATATCGTGTTCTAGAACATGTAAGGGCGTTTATATCGTGTTCTAGAACATTTAATGGTGTCTTATGTCGTGTTGTAGAACATGTAAGGGCGTCTTATATCATGTTATAGAACGTATAAGGGCGTTTATATCGTGTTCTAGAACATGTAAGGTTTCTAATATCGTGTTCTAGAACATGTAAGGGCGTTTATATCGTGTTCTAGAACATTTAATGGTGTCTTATGTCGTGTTGTAGAACATGTAAGGGCGTCTTATATCGTGTTGTAGGAAATGTAAGGGCGTCTTATATCGTGTTGTAGAACATGTAAGGGTGTCTTTATCGTGTTGTAGAACATGTAAGGGCGTCTTATATCATGTTATAGAACGTATAACGGCGTTTATATCGTGTTCTAGAACATGTAAGGTTTCTAATATCGTGTTGTAGAACATGTAAGGGCGTTTATATCGTGTTCTAGAACATTTAATGGTGTCTTATGTCGTGTTGTAGAACATGTAAGGGCGTCTTATATCGTGTTGTAGGAAATGTAAGGGCGTCTTATATCGTGTTGTAGAACATGTAAGGGTGTCTTTATCGTGTTGTAGAACATGTAAGGGCGTCTTATATCATGTTATATAACGTATAAGGGCGTTTATATCGTGTTCTAGAACATGTAAGGGCGTTTTATATCGTGTTCTAGAACATGTAAGGGTTTCTAATATCGTGTTCTAGAACATGTAAGGGCGTTTTACATCGTGTTCTAGAACATTTAATGGTGTCTTATATCGTGTTCTAGAACGTGTAAGGACGACTTATGACGTGTTCTAGAACATGTAAAGGTGTCTTATAAGGGCGTCTTATCGTATTGTAGAACATGTAAGGGCGTCTTATATTGTGTTGTAGAACATGTAAGGGCGTCTTTATAGTGTTGTAGAACATGTAAGGGCGTTTTACATCGTGTTCTAGAACATTCAATGGTGTCTTATATCGTGTTCTAGAACGTGTAAGGACGACTTATGACGTGTTCTAGAACATGTAAGGGTGTCTTATAAGGGCGTCTTATATCGTGTTTTAGAACATGTAAGGGCGTCTTATATCGTGTTTTAGAACATGTAAGGGCGTCTTATATCGTGTTTTAGAACAAGTAAGGGCATCTTATATCGTGTTCTAGAACGTGTAAGGACGACTTATGTCGTGTTCTAGAACATGTAAGGGTGTCTTATAAGGGCGTCTTATCGTATTGTAGAACATGTAAGGGCGTCTTATATCGTGTTTTAGAACATGTAAATGCGTCTTATATCGTGTTGTAGAACATGTAAGGGTGTCTTATAAGGGCGTCTTATCGTATTGTAGAACATGTAAGGGCGTCTTATATCGTGTTTTAGAACATGTAAATGCGTCTTATATCGTGTTGTAGAACATGTAAGGGCGTCTTATATCGTGTTGTAGAACATGTAAGTGCCTCTTATATCGTTTTGTAGAACACCTTATTTTGTGGCGGCGTCTTTTCATATATATTTCATTCTCGTAGAGTCTTTGTATAATTGTTTAGCCCACTAAGTTGTCCACACTATACAATACGTCACGTTCATGTAAAAATGTTAAACGATTTTTGATAAACATTTTTTTAAATTAGTAGATACAGCCAATCGTTGCCCCGAATTCAATCGAGTAAAAATCGGCGCGTACCTACAATCAAAGATTTTTACAGCGATGACCAAATTTTCTAGTTAGAATTTTATTGCCGCGTTATGTGCTAAATTACAGCATTGAATATTGATCGAGAGATCGAAACGGAACAGGCAGCCCAATTAAATGTTTAAACTAGAGGTAAACGATTCCGCAATTGGGGCTAAACGGATATATTGTAGCTGATTAACCGGAGCGCACAAGTCTGTTACACCGTTGCGCCCCCCCCCGCCCGCCTAACTGACACCGGGACAGACATGTGACACTTCCCCCCCGCTGGTAAATTGGGTTTTGTTGTATCGCTTTGCGTGCAGTACGGCGCTTCTGCTGCAATGATGCTAATATTCACATTCTGCATGTGAATTCGACATCGGTGTAAATGATGCTAATATTCACATTCTGCATGTGAATTCGACGTCAATTTTGTAATAACGCATACCCAAAAGTGCATTATCGACAAACTCGGCTTTCGCAGAACATCTTATGGACAAAAAGCATAAATTCGAAAACATCCATACCAACATGGAAATATTACATTTGTGTCATAAAAGTAGTTATATGGATGCGATTGGAGAGTTTGAGATTTACAAGAGCAAAAAATCAGACCCCCAGAACATCCTCAATGAAAAACTTTCATTTAAATCAAATTTACTATATGACATGGCTCTAAGGATAAGTGATTTGAGTAACAAAAACCAACAGACGCATCGTAACTGATAACAACGACGGGCGCGTTACTAATGATGGAGACTCCGCAGTCCGGAATGTAACGACGTACGAGTCGCGTGTGTAGCTTGGCCAAGCCGAATTTCATGGTGAATATTTTAAACGTGTAATTGTGCTCAGTATTTGTGACGTATGTTTTACTGTTTTGTTTGACTTTGTGACGGGATTTAACATTTTGTGTAACGGCCTGAAAATGGAACTATAGAGTTTCGAAACCGTGGTAGCCTTTATGAGGTGAGTGGATAGACCACTGACGGAAAGAATAGGTCATAATGTTTGAATATGTGGTCTGGTGGCTATGTTACTATAATGTCAATTTTGTAATGCAAATATAATATAAACGTACAGTTTGGAAAATATGGTTTAATAATTTAGATTTAGAAACTAGCAACTCAACAGTATGAGACTAACTCATTAAGGTAAAAAAAACTGCTCATAAAAATATTGCGGAAGTTTTTCGTGACATTGAAGGGATCACGAAAAATGACTTTCTGTTTTAGTGGCTTTGGAGATATTAATTCGTAACGATCAGCTGATTTCATTGTACCAATACTCACTTCCGATTGGTCCGCAGTGCACGCGTATCTCGGGTCTATATTACGCGAGATTAGTACATTACTTCCGGCGCATTACCACGCATCTTCCGTTTATAGCCGCCTCGGTGGGCTTTCACCCCGAAGACCCGGGTTCGATTCCCGGCCAGGGCTTGGCATTTTCATACGCTATAAATCATCCCAACGTCTTATCCCAACGTTATTAGCCCAAGTGTGCACAATGGTCACACGTTAAACACAAAAAAATCTTCCGTTTACTATAGCTTCATTCTGATTGGTTTTTAATTCTGAGAAATTACGGTTGCCGCCATAATTTCGAGTAAAATATTTTCTTGATCGAAAATCGTTCGGCAGACATCGAGGAGGACCGCCCAATACAGAATAACTGTGCTGATTACCAACACCCGCACTAGCTACAAGACACCGCAACTTGCTCGGGAGGAAATAGGAGGAAAAAGAAATAAACAAATATTTCTTTCACAATTCCGAACCGGAAAAGTGCATATCATCCCGCGGCCGAACTGGTCAACGCCCGGACATCTATTTCTTCCGCAGACTGCAAGAGCACAGGTTTTCTTTGACTCGTCGATACGAATTGTCCCCGCACTGATTTCGCGGGTTTTTATGAAATTTTGACTAGACTCTTGCAGTGAAGACTAGAATTGTCGGTTCAGAAATACAGCTGTGAATCACGCGGACTGCTAAACTACAGAACTGTTTTGGATACTTGCGGTCACTTGTCCAATTCGTTTGAGTAAGGCCAGGACGTTCTAGTGTGGTTCCCAGTTGATTTGCGGGAATAGGTGTTTTTCTTATAGAACACCAAAAAGTGTCTTTAGAACTTTCCTATTGGCGGTACTTATTTCCGGTATAAAGCCTTTATTTTTCAATTCCTACTATCAGTTCACACTCCCCCCCCCCTCTCTCTCTCTCTCTCTCTCTCTCTCTCTCTCTCTCTATATATATATATATATATATATATATATATATATATATATATATATATATATATTTATATATATATTATTATTATTATTATTATTTTTTGCATAGACTCTGTTGGATCACGCAAAGCACTCCTACTCATGTCTTGTTCCTTCTAATCCTCCACACCTCCCTCATCCTGTCCCCATGGATCCTCTTCCGCTCCTCCGTCCATTTTACCCCTGCTCTCTTTGGGATTTCATTCTCTGGGATTTTCCACCTGAGCATCTTTCTCCTGTATGCGTTCCTGTCTTCAATGTCTGTTGAGTCTATTTTTGCTCACATTTATACATACATACATACATACATACATACATACATACATACATACATACATACATACATACATACATACATACATACATACATACATACATACATACATACATACATACATACATACATACATACATACATACATACATACATACATACATACATACATACATACATACATACATACATACATACATACATACATACATACATATATATATATATATCGTTCAAATTTTCAATCGTTAATAAAATACTTTCTATTCATCCCCTTCAGTTCAAATATTTTTTTAAACTTGTAGTGGATGACACTTGATGTGAATACAGTTTTTTGTCAAATATTAATAACGCATATTTGTACAGACTATACGATAGGATTTGATTTAAATAACACTTATGTTCTAGCCTACGTCAGTTTTATGAATCGCAGCACGCAGCTGTCTGCTGACGTGATGGAAGCGCATGACCTAAATAAGAATTGGCTTTTTTTATATTAATAGTAGAAAAGTGAAGTCACTTTACTTAAATGGGTTAGTACGTTAAATGTACATTTGGCCAGCTTTATGAAAACATCGGCTACAATCAGCGGTTACTGTAACCAAGTTCGACTACGTTGAACAACTCGCAGCACTTTTTTAACGTAGCCAAACGCTAACTGGTATTCGGCTAATTAAATCAGCCGAAACAAAGATAAACAGGCGATAAAACACGTCTAATATTTCCAGCAATTTGTTAGGAAAATGTTTTTAACGGATACGGGTAATAAATACCTATTATCGTCGACGACGACCCTCGAAAAAATTAACACCCCTAAAGCGGCGCGTCGATGGTATTTTTTACGATCGGGAGGATGCGGGACTCATAAAAACGTCATTGTTTTAAAGCCGCGGTGAATTGCGAGTCCCT
>CM040185.1:95066122-95096122 GCA_022606455.1 Callitettix versicolor
GACTTTAATCGGTTATATGAAGAGACAACTTGTAGGTCGCGGTTGACAAAACGTGTATAAACATTGCTTTCGCGTCACGCTTGATTCGTAACGCATACCTCACAGCTTATATAATAGCCGGCCTTTGAGAAGGGCCCAAGGGCGCTAGCTCAGTTAGGACGCCGCTGTCTAGGTTTTTAAAGTTATCAATACAAATATTTTTTTAAATAATCTTAAATAATCTATTTTGATTTTACAAATAATTCTAATATTATTTGTTAATAATTATAATTAAATAAATGTTATTTTTACAACAATAATCATTATCATTATAATCAATAAATGATTTTCAAAAGTATATGTGTACCCATTTTTATTAGATATCTTAAAAACGCGTCCCTTACATAGGCGCCACTGTGAATTTTGCCCGACCTGTCCAAAACGGTAAGGCTATAAGTGATATATGTAAACAGCTGATTTAACACAACAGCTGTTGCTTCAATATCATTTCAATTGAGGTTATGTTTATTGTTCTTATGAATTTTTTTTTAAAAATGCGTATTTTATAAATTTGTGTAGTTAAATTATTTAATGAATATGAGCTAAACAAGCTTTTGAATCCCAGAATCACAAATATTATATATTATACTTCTTGCAAGCGTCTAAATTTGTGTAAAAATAATGTGCATAAAAATAAAAAAATCATAATAGTGAAGAAGTACAGTCAGGCGTGCCAAAAGTCTGTCGGTCAGTCCCGCGACTACATACTTTTTTTGCGTATGTAAGTATATTAATAATTAAGAACAGATATTGAATAAAAATAAAAATGTTTCTTGAATTTTGTAATTTGTAAAAACATCAATTCAAATATTTTTCTCTATTGAGTATTTTTTTCTTTTTATATATAAACGCGAGCATAGAAGTTTTTATTTTTGTCTTGACACAATTCAAAGTGCCATACATACTTTTTTCAATGTAGGCCTAAGTACATACTTTAAGATAATTATATATGCCGATTTTAATGTTGGGTTATGATTGTGATTATTTATTTATTTTTTGTGTTTAACGTCCGACTATTGTGCACACTTGGGCTAATGCAGACGATGCGATGATTTATAGCGTATGAAAATTCCAAGCCCTGGCCGGGAATCGAACCCGGGTCCTCGGGGTGAAAGCCTAATACGCTATCAACTAGGCCACCGATAATTTCTTTATGATTGTGAAATTAGATATCCTAAAAGGGTAAGATCATTTCATAAATTTGCTATCATTACGTCAGCTAGACAGCTGTGTGCAGCGTCTATTTCAACGTCCACCTGTGCCACCTGTATTCATCAGATGTTTTATTTATTGTTGCAGATTGTTTCCGGAAGTGTTATCTCAACGAATGGAGGAAGTCCTTACAAACGCATCTTCTATAGTTGTTATCAAGAAGGCTTTGGGAAACAAAATAAGGTAGGCTGTTACTCAAAGTTTGAATATAATAAACGGCTTTGCTGTGTTGTAGCGGGAACATTTGACACGACTACATTTAACCGGGCTTTTGTCGGCCAACAAAGTCATCAGCTGTTGGATTTGCAGTTCTATATATAAGCCGGTGCGGAGGGGGATTACACAGACCTCCCGCGGGCAACTGGAATAGCCTCAGTCAATTAAGTAGTCTTAACTGACTAATGCGACGGCTTCCGTGATGAGTGAAAGACCTCCGTAGAGGAACTGGGCGAAAGGGTGTCAGTCGGGAAACGCGAGTGTTAGTGTTGAGGGCAATTTCTTTAAAAAATAGCTTCGTTTGGTGGTCGAATCAGAATATACATATTTTCAATGCGTTTTTTCACTAAATAAAGGATATAATAAGTATTGTTATCTTAGGAAAAAAATTCTAACGAATTTGCATTGGAAAATGAGCTTTCAGATCGGCCATAATGGTATCACCTAGGCCTGTGACCTTGAAATGAGAATATTTTCACTAAATTTTCTGAGGGGACGTTAAAATGTTTTATATATATATATATATATATATATATATATATATATATATATATATATATATATATATATATATATATATAGAGAGAGAGAGAGAGAGAGTGAGTGAGTGAGAGAGAAAGATACCCCTGCAAAGGGGTGCAGACTAGCAGCACCTATTGAGAGGATTTAGACGTCCCTCGTGGTACCCTGAGTCTAACACACACTTACACTTACAACACTATACTTACGACTTTAACACTTTACACTTACATTTAGCAAGGCGATAATAGCCTCAATGTGCTTTTTGCCTTAAAATAATAATTATATATATATATATATATATATATATATATATATATATATATATATATATATATATATATATACATAAAATGTGAGTCGTGGATCGCACAAGTCAAAATAGACCTACATGACGCAGAAATAGATTCAACAGACGTTGAAGACAGGAAAGCATACAGGAGAAAGATGCTCGGTTGGAAGGTCCCAGAGAATGAAATCCCAAAGAGAGCAGGGGTAAAATGGACGGAGGAGCGGAAGAGGATCCATGGGGACAGGATGAGGGAGGTGTGGAGGATTAGAAGGCAATCGCATTGACAGATTGTTTTGAAATTTGGCGTGAAATTTGAAATCGAAGTGTGTATACGATTTTTCCCATTCGCTTCCGTTTCAAAATGGCGGTCTACGATTTAACAATGACGCATGTACGCAATTTTGGCAAAACGCGTTGACCGATTACTTTGAAATTCGGTACAAAAAGTAGTTTGTGTAAAGCCTGAACGATGTTCGTTTAAGATTTTGTCTAATTTGTTTCCGTTTCAAGATGGCGGCCTCTGGTTTAACGTGGACGGATGTAGTTGCTGGCTGTTTACAGAAAGAGCATAAAATGTGGTCCAGTAATATTTTTCCTAAATTAATACCGGTTAATTTACCGGTTACCGGTAAAATTGGCAGACAGGTTACGAGATCGACAGAGCGCTGTCGTGGAACGGTCGCCAAGCAATTAATTAAGAATGTACTGCAATGTTTAATGTTTTTTAAACTACTAGTATATTTATAGGGGGGGGAGTGTTCACGCACTCACGTTCTCAGTTTGAGTCATATTTGTTTCACAATAATCGATTTTGGCAGTACAGTAGCTTGCACAAATTCGTTATGCAGCAAAATCGGTTCAACAGTTTCAAAATGGCTGCCAGAATTATAATTTTTTTCTTACACTTCTTTCAAAATCTGGTTTCACCATCGCAGTCTGTGTTAAATTTTCATAATTTATCATTTTTAATTGATTTTTTTAATGGCGGTCAGGGTTTATTGAGTTTTTTTTGTTATTTTTAGGCGAAAAGCACATTGAGGCTATTATCGCCTACCTAAATGTAAGCGTGAGTGTAAAGTGTTAAGTCGTAAGTGTAAGTGTGTGTGTTAGACTCGGGTAGAGATGTCTAAATCCTCTCAATATTTGCTAGTCTGCACCCACTTGCGGGGGGGGTTTATTAAGTGTAATTTGGTAGTTTAATGTGCTACTATATGCAGATTATAAAGCTGATTTTCTGTGAAATGAGATTTTCAAATGTTTAAAAATATTTTAGAAAATTCGCTTCCATCACGTCAGCAAGATGCCACGATTATTTGATGTTTCTTCTATACCTCAATTTAAGCGCGTATAAAATTTTGCTAAAATAATATGTTTACCATAATTTTGACAATATGGAATGTCCATCATTTTTAAACTGATTTCGCCAGGTAACGAGCTTAAACAAACTGTGCATTTATTAGCAGTCAGTTAGGCCTGTAGTACTAAGTTTATTTTCCTATTTAAACATTTTTAATGCGTTTTGAAATTAGTTTTCATCGTGTCAGCGAAACAGCTGCGTGCGACAATTATGCTTACAATACGCGAGTTGGTGGTAAACATGATTCGTATAAACATAAATCTGTTTTGAAGGGAAAAGACACAAAACGCTTCAATAAAATAAACTGTATTATCGATATTTCGCGTAGTTCAACTAATCGCTACTAGAGCGTGTAGGCGTGCCGGAATTAAATTTAGATTGTTCTTTAAAGTACTGTGTGTCGTGAATTGCTAACAAAAGAAATATTAATGTTATAGGAATCATGTACTCTGAATAATAAAATATTGTAGTAACTATATTCGTCTAATTACAGAAGATCGTTTTAACAATAGATATTATAGCGTACACTCCAGGTAGCCGCCTCGGTGGCTTAGTTGATAGCGTACTGGGATTTCACCCGAGGACCCGGATTCGATTCCCGGCCAGGGCTTGGCATTTTCATACGCTATAAATCATCACATTGTCTGCAATAGCCCAAGTGTGCACAATAGTCGGAAATTAAAAAAAAAATCCAGTTCTATATAGTTTTAGTTTAGAGGTTGCATTTTGGGAAATACTGAGATATTTGTTTTGATAAGTTTAAGGATAAACTTGTTTTTCTTTAAACATGTTTTCCAATAGACATTTTTTAAATCCCTTTTTTGATATTAGGTGTACTTTGACCGCATTAGGGGTTGAATTTTGTAAAATTCTCAGTTTCTAGAGTGTTCAAAGAAATACAGCGTAAACCAATTGCTTGTACGGGTAATAGCTTGTATTTATTTGTAAATAAATACAATTATATTAAACCAGGATCTCATCATAATTGCGAGTTCTCTTTAAATTCCTTGAAAACTTAAAAAAAAAGAAATTCAAACAGAAAATGTTTGCTAAATGTAATTGCAAAAATTATGTAAACACTGCTATAAACAAATACGAAACAGTTGGTATTTAAAATACTTATTTTCTGATCTTTACCGTTACTTTCTTATGGAAACTTTCGCCCATTGTAACCCTCTCTAAAGGCTTCGTTAATGAAAATCTAGTTTCCTTCAAATTAAAAAAAATATATTTTTTATATAGACACTTTTAAACCTAACCTCATTTTTATGGGTTCAATTTCGGAAAGTCCCTTTTTAGTTAGTGCAGTATTTATTATAAAATAAACTCCCCGCATGTGGTGCAGACTAGCTGCACCTATTGAGAGGATTTAAACGTCCCTCGCGGTACCCGACTCTAACAAACACTTGCACTTACGATTTAACACTTTACACTCACACTTACATTTAGGGAGGCGATAATAGCCTCAATGCGCTTTTCGCCTTAAAATAAAAAAATATAGGCTAATGAACTACTGAACACATTTCATATTTGTACCTTTAAAGATTTCGTCTTGGCGATTATAAAGCAATGAGAACATATTTGTTTTATATATATACGGATTATTTGATTATCATTATTACATGTTTTCCGTCATATTACAAAAAAATTTTAAATACACAATTTGAAGCAGTATTTATATTTTAAAATATTCCATAAATGCGCTTTACAAACCACTTATAATACGAGTAATAATTTAAAGTAATAAATAATTTCGCTTATATTTTTTTTTAAATTCACAACTGCCTTCCTGCAAAATTTACATTGTCACAGTAGATTTTTTTAATACACGTCGGTTATTTTTATTTTAGCTTCTATTCGCTGTGATCCCTCTTAAATCTCGGTTTATTTGTTCGAAACCCAAACACATCTATATTCACAGTTATAATAAAATATAAATAATAATTTTGGAAAAATGTCTCTGACTCAAACTCACAATTAAAAATTTATGGTTTATATTATCTTCTACAGCAGCTCAGCCTACTTGAGATTACTTTAAATTTACCAGTCATTAACATTCTTAAATTGAAATTCCATTTTAGTTTACTTTAAAATTACCAGTCATTAACATTCCTAAATTGAAATTCCATTTGAGTTTGCTTTAAATTTAACAGTCATTAACATTCTATTGAAATTCCATTTGAGATTACTTTAAATTTACTAGTCATTAACATTCTTAAATTGAAATTCCATTTGAGTTTACTTTAAATTTACCAATCATTAACATTCCTAAATTGAAATCCATTTGAGATTACTTTAAATTTACCAGTCATTAACATTCTTAAATTGAAATTCCATTTGAGTTTATTTTAAATTTACCAGTCATTAACCTTCTTAAATTGAAATTCCAATTGAGGTTACTTAAATTTACCAGTCATTAACATTCTTAAATTGAAATTCCATTTTAGTTTACTTTGAATTTACCAGTCATTGCATTCTTAAGTTGAAATTTCATTAGAGTTTACTTTAAATTTACCAGTCATTAACATTCTTAAATTGAAATTCCATTTGAGGTTACTTAAATTTACCAGTCATTAACATTCTTAAATTGAAATTCCATTTAAGTTTTTTTTAAATTTAACAGTCATTAACAATCTTAAATTGAAATTCCATTTGAGTTTACTTTAAATTTACCAGTCATTAACATTCTTAAATTGAAATTCCATTTGAGTTTACTTTAATTTTACCAGTCATTAATATTCTTATATTGAAATTCTATTCCAAACATATATTTCTTGTTAGGCTCCAATGTTATTTGTCCCTTTCTATATATTTTATTAAATTTTTTATTTTAACTGTTGCTTTAAATTAAATTAATTTTTGTGTCACTTGTCACTCGTTTTGTAGCCCGTTTGAAACAACTACATTATGCATTTTTTCAACAATCTTTTCAATTGTAACTGTATATCTGCCTTCTGTGTTTCGTTTCTCTTTACATTAACCAAAGTGTCTATGGTGGTTTATCTATGGCCTCTACTTAACTTATATTTTCTAAACAAAAACAATCAAATCACATTCTGTAACTCTAAATATTTAAATTTTTAACTAGATCGCTTTTATAAATCAATACACACTTTTATTATTTCTAATGGACTACTACAGTTTTAGTTTTTTTACATACATTTAAGTAACAATGTTTCTGTTTTTAACACCATATTTTATCGCGTTCATTTAACGAGCGCCCTAATAAATTCGATACTGCAGGACAACTATTCGCTCACAATGCAATATACGTTCAGTTTTATTAGGCGTTATTGTTTTTATTGCGTAATATTATTTGTTTTATTGGTGTCGATAAATCCAACCTTTCATCGAAAAGTTTTATGGTCGATTCACTCAGTCGCGGATAAAAGCACTTGTTTAGTTTACAGTTTACGTTCCACTTAGTAGTAAAGTTTTGTGATTTTGTACTCTTGATTAAATTCGAACCCGGTTCGATGCGCTCGATTTTGTTTTTTTAGCGAATTTACATTAAATAATGAGCCGTTGGAGCGGTAATCATGGTGAAATACAGACACCATAAATCGAACCTGACCGTCGTTAAACTTGTGTGTGTGTGTGTGTGTGTGTGTGTGTGTGTGTGTGTGTGTGTGTGTGTGTGTGTGTGTGTGTGTGTGTGTGTGTGTGTGTGTGTGTGTGTGTGCGCGCGCGTGTGTGTGTGCGTGTGTGTGTGTGTGTGTGTGTGTGTGTGTGTGTGTGTGTGTGTGTGTGTGTGTGTGTGTGTGTGTGTGTGTGTGTGTGTGTGTGTGTGTGTGTGTGTGTGTGTGTGTGTGTGTGTGTGTGTGTGTGTGTGTGTGTGTGTGTGTGTGTGTGTGTGTGTGTGTGTGTGTGTGTGTGTGTGTGTGTGTGTGTGTGTGTGTGTGTGTGTGTGTGTGTGTGTGTGTGTGTGTGTGTGTGTGTGTGTGTGTGTGTGTGTGTGTGTGTGTGTGTGTGTGTGTGTGTGTGTGTGTGTGTGTGTGTGTGTGTGTGTGTGTGTATGTGTATGTGTGTGTGTGTGTGTGTGTATGTGTGTGTGTGTGTGTGTGTGTGTGTGTGTGTGTCTGTGTGTGTGTGTGTGTGTGTGTGTGTGTGTGTGTGTGTGTGTGTGTGTGTGTGTGTGTGTGTGTGTGTGTTTTGCGATGCCAGAAAAGGTGGACTAAATCTTTTATAGACGACCTGGGGTAGGGTACCCCAGTGTGGGACTCAGGCGATATTGCTACCTACTATAAAAAAAACCACCAAAAGCATTCCTCTTCTGTAAACCTCCCACACGGAACCGCCGCCAGGCATTACTTCGTGGGGAGGTGGACTGGCTGTCCGAGTACTCCTCCACAGCGATAGCTCTCTTTCTCGGTCTTCAGTCCTCAGCCTCTTCATGACCATTGCAGCGAATCCCGCAATGACCCTCCAGTGAGCCTCTGATGCAATCATTGTCCCGACCAGTGTGATGCTGTCTGTACGTAGTGTGTGTGTGTATGTGAGTGCGTATGCGTGTGCGCGTGCGTGCGTGTGTGAGTGTGAATGTCCGTGTGCGAGTGCGAGTTATGTATGTGTGTGTCAGTTTTGTTCGATTTGTTTCAAACTCGGCACAAAAATCGATTACGGTAACAGCTTGTACAAGTTTGCTAACCGGCGAAATTCGCTCAACAGTTTCAATATGGCGCCGTGATTTCAAATCTTTTTATTCGTAACGTTTTTGTTTTGATCGTTTCTGAAAATTCAATTTCACTATCGTAATCAACCTTGAAAACTGCTAAAATTAGCATTTTTAATTTTCAAAATCCTTTGAACCATTTTCGTATTTTCGATTGTAATTTGAAAATTTTAAATGCTTATGTGTAGATATCAATGCTGATTATAACGATGAGGTCAAGGCTTCAGAAAGGGTGAGGTAATGAAAAATACTTTCGGAAATTCGCTTCTATCAAGTCAGGGTGACAACTGCGTGCGGCAGGGTGTGACATGAGTCAACACGCTTGGTGTTTGTAATTTTGGTCAGGTTTAAATCAACCTTTTACGGTTTTTGGATAAGTATCGAATGTGTAGCACTGGATTTCGGATCGATATCAGCCCCGGATCTTGTGGAAATTCGCTTCTATCAAGTCAGGGTGACAACTGCGTGCGGCAGGGTGTAACATGAGTCAACACGCTTGGTGTTTGTAATTTTGGTCAGTTTTAAATCAACCTTTAATGGTTTTTGGATAAGTATCGAATGTGTAGCACTGGATTTCGGATCGATATCAGCCCCGGATCTTGTGGAAATTCGCTTCTATCAAGTCAGGGTGACAACTGCGTGCGGCAGGGTGTAACATGAGTCAACACGCTTGGTGTTTGTAATTTTGGTCAGGTTTAAATCAACCTTTAATCGTTTTTGGATAAGTATCGAATGTGTAGCACTGGATTTCGGATCGATATCAGCCCCGGATCTTGTGGAAATTCGCTTCTATCAAGTCAGGGTGACAACTGCGTGCGGCAGGGTGTAACATGAGTCAAGACGCTTGGTGTTTGTAATTTTGGTCAGGTTTAAATCAACCTTTTACGGTTTTTGGATAAGTATCGAATGTGTATCACTGGATTTCGGATCGATATCAGCCCCGGATCTTGTGGAAATTCGATTTTTTAAAAATTTTTAGCGTATTTACATTCGAAAATGAATTACTGGAACGGCCATAATTACCGTAAAGTAATTAGATTAGATGCAAACTGGAGGAAGTGATAATACGACCCCAGGCACTGCGATCAACAGACCTCTTGAGTACTGGTTTAGCAGACTGATGTACTTAGTAAGTTCCAACAATCCGCTGACTAGCTCGTTCTTCTGAAGATCCCTAGTGTCCAAAATCCCCTAGCCTCCTACCAGCAAGAGCTCTACAATCAAGGATTATGTGTCCTGCAGTCTCCTCTTCTTCCCTGCACTACCTACACACGGTTTCTCCGTGGTACATACCTACGAGTTAATAGCAGACCTGGCCAACGACAAGCCTCAGCTCCGATGAACGTTAAAGTAAGTGACGAGCCTAACATCTGCGCCACTATTTTTGAAGGTCGTTAAAAATATTTGTGTACGTTAGCACTCTCACGTTCGCCATTTTTTTTTCGATTTGAATCAAATTTGACGCAGAAATAGATTTCGGTAATAAGTTTTTGAAAATTATTTTCAACTTAGTAGTCCTGCAGTATTTTCATTAGAAACTAAGACTTTAATGACGTTTTTGTGTGAATAAAAGTGTTCCCCTGATAATGCGACCTTTTTTGCGTTCCGACCGTGCTCTCGGCCCCGTTAGTGACGGATTAGCGAGGTTCTACTGTAGTCATCTTTTCTTCCGATTCTGTTTTTGGGCGGTGATAATCTTGTAGGTTTTCCGCCTGCAAAAAAATTTAAAAAAGCAAACAATAAGTTAAAACTGCATCGGATTTTGGATCGTTTCCAAAGCATATTATTTACTCGAAGCTCGCGAAGCGATATGTTCTCTTGTAATTCTTGGAGTGTGAAAATATGCAAAAACACATTTATAATAAGAACCAGGAGGGCGTGAACACTTCAATATTGCGCGCAGATGAAATACGAAGCGAAAATAACTCTGAAATATTTCCAGCGCACGCCGACTAACCCTGAAGGATTTCGGTTGTATTAATTCGACCGTCGTTCACTCGGAAACATTTTGCGAATTCCGAACACCGGATTTCTTTTGCGATTTAAATTATCTCTCAGCTGTTTCGCTGGCGTGACTGGAGCGTGACGAAATTTTAATATCGTGACGTGAACGATCGTTTTGCGTTTGACGATAAAAATTAAAAAACGACTGTCAAATGCATCTTTAAAAAAAAAGTGAGTCCAACATCATAATCGGCATTGAAATGTACAAAAGTAAATCGCACACAAGCACGAGTCCGACAATGCGCGTCTGGTTCCACTCTGGGTTTTACTTCGCTGCTTTATCGTATATTTTTTTTTTAAGACCAAAAGCACATTGAGGCTATTATCGCCTCCCCTAAATGTAAGTGCCGGCGGAGGCAGCTGAAGTGAGCAGCTGATGGGCTTAGCAATCCCACCGTACCTCTAGCTCATACTACTCTCACTGATCTACTCAACACACACGCACGCGCGCACACACACACCCGCAGGGGGATGCAGACTAGCTGCACCTATTGAGAGTATTTAGGCGTCCCTCGCGGTACCCGAGTCTAACAAACACTTACACTTACAACACTACACTTACGACTTTAACACTTTACACACACTTACATTTAGGGAGGCGATAATAGCCTCAATGTGCTTTTCGCCTTAAAAAGTGTTAAAGTTTAAGTGTAATGTTGTAAGTGTAAGTGTGTGTTATATTCGGGTGCCTCGAGGGATGTCTAAATCCTCTTAATAGGTGCAGCTAATCTGCACCACCCCTGCGGAGGCTTTACCAGATGCCAGGTACTTTAGATCGTTTGTGTATGCGCGCCAGTCTAAGGATCGATGAAATTATATGCATAGTTTACCGTATAACTTATAAAAATATAATAATTGTCCCTGGTCGAATATTCTGCTTAGCAACAATGAGCTGCAGAACGTTCAGCGACGCCACTAAGAAACACTCGCGACTTTCAAGGCGCGCTCTTCCACTGTTATGTGAGTACACGTCCAACATTGTTTTTACTACGAGAAAATAAACTTTCACCAGTGTGTGGTCCTCCAGTTTGAATAGGGTAGCGTAGTAAATTGTCAGCACAAAAATTTCGCATATACAGGGTCCGCCAGTGAAACGGGATTATTAAATAAAGTAATTGATTGCTGAAAAAAACTTTTTTAATATTTGTTTAGTAAATAATTGAAAGTACAAGAATAGCTATTATGGGTACAATACGAAAACATATTATTTTCTGAACACTACGTCTACCAAATGTCCTCCATTGCAGTTAAGGCATTCCTGGAGCCTGATTTGGAAGTTTTGCATGACCTCTCGCAGCATGTTGACAGGTATTGCCGCAATCTCGACTACAATTTGTTGTTTGAGGGCTTGAATGGTTATGGGTGCTTGAAACACTTTTGTTTTTAGGTATCCCCTCCAGACGTGTCACTTATTCCAATGCGAAGGGCATGTTGGTTCGCAGATCGGCGAGGACTTCTAACCATAGCCTGTTGAACAGCTGCGATGTTTTCAGGTGTTAGAACAGTTTTTACACTCCCGCCTCTTTTTTAAGACGTTGATCCCGTTTGCTCGAGGTTGTTTATACATGTTCGAATTGCATTATCTGACGGAACAGGCTGGTTACACGGACGTCGAGTTTACAAAAAATGTTCGCCATTTTGATAATACGCTTTCACCACGTAGTAGCTTTGTTCACCCGTCCAACGATCCATTGCAACTAAATGGTAGATTGTGCAGGTGGTGACGCGCCAGTAACCATCCCCCTTACCTGCCAACTTTGTCTCAAGGCCATCTACAATCATCCCGTTTCATTGGCGGATCCTGTAGTTACACCAATCAACAGCAGTGTTATGGGTAATTTTTAGTTGGTGCCTGTTTTTAAAACGACTAATCACAATCTTTTGACCAGCTTTTTTCACAAAAAGCGTATAACTTTACGTTTAAATGGTAGTATCCTTATCTGGTATACACACAACCAAAACCAATTATTTTTTGTCGTGTACCCCTATTTGCTTTCCGGATTCGGGCCGCTGCAGATACAGTCTCAGCCAAATTTTATAATGATCGCTCGCGTCTTTTATAAGGGGGGGGGGCGTTGTCGATAGGCAGACACGCATGCGAATGCCTAAAACAGCGCATTAACGGAATGCATGTTTTTTCCTGTTTTACGGGTAATATGGCGCACTATTAGCTGTGACCGTACGGTAGGCTATCAAAGACGGACCACCCAACGCAAGGCGGCTGGCAATCAGTCGTGGTTGCTAATTCGGCGAAACGTCTCGGTTCAAACACTGGGCACATACCAAATTATTTTAGTTCAACTTTATGTCGCCGGATATCTGACTGCAAACAGTTCACGAGAATGTTATGTATAATTCCGGAAACCGTGTACACTCATCCAGTTTCAGCGAATCTCGAATGGCAAATGAGCTGTTGGAGCGGCCATCTTGGTAAAACCCAGACCCGTGATCTTTGATTGTAAATCCGGACCGCTAGCGAAGTTCCGTTAAGAGATCGTTTGTGTGTGTGTGTGTGTGTGTATGTATGTACGCGGGCACATGCGAGGTCCTCACGCTGTTTTCGAAGGCACTAGTGTGTGTGTGTGTGTGTGTGTGAGTGTGAGTATGTACGCGGGCACATACACACACACACATACAAACACACACACACACACACACACACACAGAGAAACACATGCATATACACGCACACACACATATACACGCGCACGGGCTCGCACACACACACATACACACACACACACACACACACACACACACACACACACACACACACACACACATAAACACGCACACACAAACATACATACACACACAGAGAGAGAAACACACACACACACACACGCGCGCGCGCGCACGCACACGCAAGCGCACACGCATACATACACACACACACGCACGCACACGCGCCACGCACACAAACACACACGCGCACGCACACACAAGCGCACGCACACACAAGCGCACGCACACGCGCCGCACACACACACATACACGCGCGCGCACACACACACGTGCGTACGCGTACACACACACACACACACACACACACACACACACACACACACACACACATACACACACACACTACGCACGATGAAAGCAGTTCTCATTAGCTATTTTTTGTTGGCAATACGTCAGAATTAGTTACATTTAAAATTTTGCACAAAATTATAATTTCGTATATTTTTCAGTGAACAATTTCTCTTGTACACAAATAACGTGTTTGAAGCTTGATATCATTGCCCGGTGTGTGCCCGCGTCTAGCGGAGCAAAATACAGCGCTCGAAGGTTCTCCGCGGTAAGGAATAAAACTTTGCCGAAAATCGTTTCTCTTACCATCGTGTGTCTGAAAGATCGTTTGCGTTCTTTGTGTAAAAAGTCACTGACGCGTTCCCGTTTTGTGAGGACTGTTAATGTTCCAGCGGCTGCCAAGTAATGGAGGATATACAACTCGTATATCGTAAATATTTAAGGATGTGTATTTAAGGATTACACGAGAATTCGCCGAGTTCGAGTGCGGTAAAGGAGACGACGGTAAAGTTTTACCCTCCCCCCCATAACGTTGTCTAGTATAGTACGCATCTTAGTTGCCAACTCTTTTAGTAACTAAGAAATACCACAAAAATTTGATAGGCTTTAAAAAACCATAAAATATTATCTTTTTTTTAAGGCGAAAAGCACATTGAGGCTATTATCGCCTCCCTAAATGTAAGTGTAAGTGTAAAGTGTTAGTCGTAAGTGTAGTGTTGTAAGTGTGTGTTAGACTCGGGTATCGCGACGAACGTCTAAATCAGGGGTCTCCAAACTTTCCAGCCTTAGGGCCATACTGATTAATCCAGTAAGTTCCGAGGGCCAAAACCATATTATCATTGTTGCCGGAGGTAAAAAGTGAAATAGTCCACTGATGAAAAAAACAGTACAGTTGAAACCTAAACCACACACATTTTTGTTTCGAAATTTAATAATTTTTTATGTTTATATGTTTGTTTGCGGCTCCGATTAATGTAGAAAACAGGTGACTATAAGTAAAATCAATATGTATTAACGAGTAACGCAAAAAATTCAATAATTTAATATTATTTTTAATAAAAAATATAAAAATTATCTACAAGTTTACCAACAACAGTCACTTATACAACTAACTGACTACAAACTAACATCTTTGGACAGGGACAATTCTTTGAGGATTTGGATCAGTGTTTTTCTTCCTTCTTGAAGTAAACAGGTACCGCGTGGTAGCTTTCCAGCTGGACGTTCTGGTACGAAGTGGCCTTACCACCACCTCCTGAAGAACCTCTTCCTTCACTTAATGTTTTGAAAGTTGCTTGTTTGCCGCCGTGAGAACCGATACTACCACTGAATCCGTGTCCATGACCACCTTTATGAAACAGAGAACCAACGCCGATATGTCCACTGCCGTATCCAACGACATTACTTCCTGAAGCGCCTCCGTAACTTCCACTACCGTATAGTCCATGGCTACCAGATATTCCTGTATAACTTCCACCACCTCCATGACTACCAGCGCCTCCTCCGTAACTTCCGCTTCCATATACACCGTGACTACCACCGTTTCCTGCATAACTTCCACTGCCGATTCCATGAATATTACTGCCACCTCCATAACTTCCACTAACTACTCCGTGACTACCAGAGCCTCCTCCGTAACTTCCGCTTCCATATACTCCGTGACTACCACTGCTTCCTCCGTAACTTCCACTACCGATTCCGTGACTACTTCCTCCATAACTCCCAGTAACTACTCCGTGACTACCAGCGCCTCCTCCGTAACTTCCGCTTCCATATACTCCGTGATTACCACCACTTCCTCCGTAATTTCCACCACCAATTCCGTGACTACTAGTGCCTCCTCCGTAACTTCCACTAACTACTCCGTGACCACCATGACCACCAGCGCCTACCCCGTAACTTCCAATACCATATAATCCGTGACTACCAGAGCCTTCTCCGTATCCTCCGTGAGTACCAGATCCTCCTCCGTATACTCCACTAACACCGTGAGTTCCTGAAACACCGCTAATTCCTCCCCCTTGTCCAACCTCAATGATAACTTCACTACCATGTCCGCCAACTAAACCTACATTTGATCCTCCTCCGTGTCCTCCATACCCACCTCCAGTGTTACTTCCGTGGCCTCCAAAAGAACCTACATGTCCAGAAACAATTCCTCCAAATCCATGTCCTCCAGAAAAACTACCTCCGTGGTTACCACCGACACCTGCGCCATGACCTGGTACTAAGTGGCTTCCAAAACTACCATGACCACCTCCGAATCCGCTGCCGTGTGTTCCAGTAAAGCTACCACCATGTCCTCCTCCAATTGACCCGTGTCCACCTAAATGATTTCCAAAACCTCCATGTCCACCTGTACTACCTCCTCCATGACCTCCTCCGATGTTTATATTATGAAAACCGCCATGATTTCCACCAAGAAATCCACCGTGACCTTTGTGACCCAAACTTAAAACTCCTTGACCACTTCCTCCGTGCGCTCCGGCCGCCCCGTGCGATGCAAAACTGCTTCCGTGCCCGCCTGCAAAACCGTTACTAACAGGTCCTCCGTGACTGTTTGATCCTCCGTGTCCGTCGACAGCTACTCCACCGAAAATCGCTCCAGTACTACCTCCACTCCCAAAAGCTCCGGAATGTCCAATAGTTCGTGCACCGTTTCCATGACTGCCGGAGTAAATCCCCTTTACACTGTCGGCAGAACCGAAGCTCTCGGTTTTCTTGTCGTCTGTGACGCTGCTCGATTCTTTTTCTTCTCCCGCGTCGTACGTATCGCCTTCCGGTTCGCTCTCTTTGTTTCTCTCTTCCGGTGCGTAGCCTTCGTGTTGCGGTAGTTCTGGTAATGCGCCGTGGTCGCCTCCGAATAACAGGACGTGTCCGTTGCTACTACGTCCCAATTGGTCAGTATGCACGGGTCCGATTGCGTAGAACCCTGGCACGGTGTACGTTCCCAGTAAAGGTACGGGACTATTGGCGAAGCTGCTTGACGCTATTGTTCTCTTGTTCACTTCTGACGATGATGGACTCAACCATAGAGCGGTGACTGCTACAATCTGAAACATAATTGGATAATTTGCTGTTTATTTTACGTACTAAGGATGATAACTGCTGCTGAAACATGTAAAAAACAATAAGAATATATTTTTAGTTGAACAATCGCGGATTAAACTGTTTCGCTGACGTCATGAAAACGAATTAAACAATAAATAATATAACAAGATTTTGTTTGATGCCATTTTAAAACGATTGAACACTTCTTTAGGAATAGCGTGCTCTTCCAAAACGTATGCCGCCTCGGTGGCCTAGTTGATAGCGTACTGGGCTTTCACCCCGAGGATCCGGGTTCGATTCCCGGCCAGGGCCTGGCATTTTCATACGCTATAAATCATCCCATTGTCTGCATTAGCCCAAGTGTGCACAATAGTCGGACGTTAATCACCAAAAAAAATCTTGCAAAACGTAACCAAGAAAGATTATTGTGCCAAATTCGAATAAAATTGCGAAATCTAGAAGGCATATAACATGGTGTACCTCTGTATAACATGACCACCACGTAACTATATGGTTTATCTGGTAGCAGTTTGAAAATCTGAAAGAATTTTTCAGTTAAGACGGGAACTAGAAGCGGCAGACTAGAATTAAAATTAACTGCAGGTTGCCGTTACTTTAGGAGAAGAAAAATATAGGTTTTACAGTCCATTGTAACTGGGATAGGGCTCTAGAAATATGCGCACAGTCACGTAGACAAATCATAAAAGAATACTAACCGTTGCAGTAACTTAACGGCCGTTTAAATTTAAAGAAATGTCCCAATCGCATTGGCTTAGACACAACTGAAGTACTGCAGAAGGGAGCTTGTGTAAAACCTATGACGAGGGCTGAAAATAACAAGTTTTTTTTCAGTTTTTTAACAAATCCACGTTACTTCACGATCAATTTTTCTTTATGTTATAATAAGTTGTAGTCACAGATCAGTATAACGGAGCAAGTTTTTTTAACAAGTTTTTTTCAGTAACAAAAATTTCGTAAATAAAATTCTAGGCTCGCCTAAGGATTTCCGACAATAAACCATAAAAATTATTGTTTCTGTGCGTTATGTTGAGTCCGTTTTAATTAGTCTAAGCCGAAATTAATTGTGTGTATATTAATACAGAAATCGCGTGCCTAGCTTTTGCAGATGACCTAGCCATACTCACAGATAATGAAACAACAGCGATTAAACAGATAGAAGTCCTAAAGGAATGTGCAGAGAGGGTCGGTCTACAGATGTCGTTTAAAAAAACCGAATTCTTCTGTTCAAAATTAAATATTCAAGAACTAAACACAAAATATGGTAAGATGAACAGAGTCAAGCACTTCAAATATCTGGGAGAAATTCTTGAACCCACAGGTGGCGAAAAGGCTGCGCAAAGGGTTCGACTACTGAGAATGAAGAGGGCTCGTGATATCTACAATAAGAGATGTATGTCGACGTACACAAAAATCACACACTACAACACAGTCATAAAACCGGAGGTATTATATGCAAGCGAGACGCTAGCACTCCACACAAAAGCTACCATGGAGGGTATTTTGAAGGAAGAACGCAAAATCTTGAGGAAGATCCTTGGCCCGAGATTAACAGAAGATGGATACAGGTTGCACTCCCGGAAGACCACAGAGAAGATATCGAACCTGGCAGCAGATATCAGAAGAAGGAGGCTTCGGTTCTATAGACACATCAGTAGACTCCCAACAACGAGACTTGCCAACAGAATCCTTAAGTATATACAAGGTGTCAAATCAACAACGTCGTGGATCGCACAAGTCAGAATAGACCTACATGACGCAGAAATAGACTCAACAGACGTTGAAGACAGGAACACATACAGGAGAAAGATGCTCGGTTGGAAGGTCCCAGAGAATGAAATCCCAAAGAGAGCAGGGGTAAAATGGACGGAGGAGCGGAAGAGGATCCATGGGGACAGGATGAGGGAGGTGTGGAGGATTAGAAGGAACAAGACATGAGTCGGAGTGCTTTGCGTGATCCAACAGGGTCTATGCGCAGATAATAATAATAATAATATATAACATGATTATATTTATAACCTTTAATTATTACGAAACGGCAGCGTTTCATATCAAGATGGCATTTGGGGGAGGAATATCGTATATTGGAAACCACTGGGAGACCTGGTGTGGTATACAGATAACTCCAAGACAAAGAAATACACTTGTGCTGGTATGTACAGCCTGATTGTAAGAGCAAAAAACACTGTTGTCCTGGGTCAGTACGCAACGGTATTCCAAGCTGAAGTAATGACCATTACTGACTGTGTTCTGGAGAATTTGGGGGGAAGAATTCCAAAAGGTTCGTACTCATGTTTATACGATAGTCAGGCAGCGATGAAAGCACTTGTGGTTTTACAATTCGGTGCAAGTTATGTGGGAGTATCGGGGGAACCTCAATGCTCTGACCCCGGGAAACCGAGTTACTCTTCACTGGGTTCATGGGCATAAGGAGGCAGACCAAATGGCTGGGCTGCAACTGTGTTTATCGTACTGGAGCCAGCTTAGGGATCTCTTTATCGTTGGCAGGATCTTTTATAAATACGTGAATTAACAAGCAACACCAGGCAAGATGGTAAACCTTCATAGGCGTTCCCGTAGCAAACGCCTCTTGGGTAAGGTTCCTCATGGAGGACTTACAGGGGCGGCAGAGAACAACTCGGACAAACCATGGGATTCATTACTGGGCATTGCGGTCTGAGGGTGCCGTGTGTAGGCTATGCAGTAAAGAGGAGGAAACTGCACAACATATAGGCTAATTAGTTTTGCTAACAGTAGGCTGTTTCCAGGAAGTCCAGTAGGCTTAGCTACCTCCAGCAAGTCAGTAGATTGTTGGATCTTAAAGGGTACCGACCTTATGAACTAGTACTTAACAGGTTTAGTTGCACAATATGTCCGTCGATCGCATTGCCTGGGGTTTTATAATACCTTCTACCAGAATCTAATCTAACCTAACCTAAACCACCAGTCCGATAACAGAATAATTTTCGTTTAACGTGGATTATTAAATATCCACCGTAAATCTTGCACGTAACAGAAAGATAAAACTAAATCAAAGCGTACGAAGAAAGTCCTTCCCATTCACTGCGACCCACGTCTATGAAGGACATTCACTTATATTGGATTCACTTTCTTATTTTGCGAACCAAATCTTAAGGTCGTTTTAGTTTCTACGCTTTCGTGTCTGTTCGACCGTTAAAGCCTTTTCACCAGACTGTTTAAATCGCGATCAGTTATGTTTCTTTATGAATCCGACAATTTTAATTTGTAACTTCTGCCAACAAATTTAATTTATACCTTTTGCCGTCAAATTAATAATGTAACTTCTTCCGACAAATTTAATTTATAACTTATTCCGACAATTTAATTTGTAATTTCTGCCGACAAATTTAATTTTTAACTTTTTCCGACAAATTTAATTTGTAACTTCTGCCAACAAATTTAATTTATACCTTTTGCCGTCAAATTAACATTGTAACTTCTTCCGACAAATTTAATTTATAACTTATTCCGACAATTTAATTTGTAATTTCTGCCGACAAATTTAATTTTTAACTTTTTCCGACAAATTTAATTTGTAACTTCTGCCGACAAATTTAATTTATAACTTTTTCCGACAAACTTAATTTGTAACTTCTTCCGACAAATTTAATTTGTAACTTCTTCCGACAAATTTAATTTTTAACTTTTGCCGTCAAATTAATATTGTAACTTCTTCCGACAAATTTAATGTATAACTTTTTCCGACAAATTTAATTTGTAACTTCTTCCGACAAATTTAATTTATAACTTTTTCCGACATACTTAATTTGTAACTTCTTCCGACAAATTTAATTTGTGACTTCTTCAGACAAATTTAATTTTTAACTTTTGCCGTCAAATTAATATTGTAACTTCTTCCGACAAATTTAATTTATAACTTTTTCCGACAAATTTAATTTGTAACTTCTTCCGACAAATTTAATTTTTAACTTTTGCCGTCAAATTAATATTGTAACTTCTTCCGACAAATTTAATTTATAACTTTTTCCGACAAACTTAATTTGTAACTTCTTCCGACAAATTTAATTTGTAACTTATTCCGACAAATTTAATTTGTTATTTCTGTCGACAAATTTAATTTTTAACTTTTTCCGACAAATTTAATTTGTAACTTATTCCGACAAATTTAATTTGTAACTTCTTCCGACAAATTTAATTTTTAACTTTTGCCGTCAAATTAATATTGTAACTTCTTCCGACAAATTTAATTTATAACTTTTTCCGACAAACTTAATTTGTAACTTCTTCCGACAAATTTAATTTGTAACTTCTTCCGGCAAATTTAATTTGTAATTTCTGCCGACAAATTTAATTTTTAACTTTTTCCGACAAATTTAATTTGTAACTTCTTCCGACAAATTAAATTTGTAACTTCTGCCGACAAATTTAATTTGTAACTTTTTCCGACTAATTTAATTTGTAACTTCTGCCGACAAATTTAATTTGTAACTTCTGCAGACAAATTTAATTTGTAACTTCTGCCGACAAATCTAATTTGTAACTTCTGCCGACAAATTAAATTTGTAACTTCTGCCGACAAATTTAATTTGTAACTTCTTCCGACTAATTTAATTTGTAACTTCTGCCTACAAATTTAATTTGTAACTTCTTCTGACTAATTTAATTTGTAACTTCTGCAGACAAATTTAATTTGTAACTTTTGCCGACAAATTAAATTTGTAACTTCTTCCGACTAATTTAATTTGTAACTTCTGCAGACAAATTTAATTTGTAACTTCTGCCGACAAATTTAATTTGTAACTTTTTCCGACTAATTTAATTTGTAACTTCTGCCGACAAATTAAATTTGTAACTTCTTCCGACTAATTTAATTTGTAAGTTTTTCCGACAAATTTAATTTGTAACTTCTGCCGATAAATTTAATTTGTAACTTCAGTCGACAAATTAAATTTGTAACTTCTTCCGACTAATTTAATTTGTAAGTTTTTCCGACAAATTTAATTTGTAACTTCTGCCGACAAATTTAATTTGTAACTTCTTTTAGATTTTACAAGGTTAATTGTGACCGATTACTGGATAAGGAAAAGTAGAAAAAAATCTTGAATATTTCTTCTTATGAGATATTTTTAGTTTTTTCTACTTGATTAGTACACGATGTGTAAAAAGGAACGGTGATAGTGTAAAAACAAATATTTAGATTTTGTCGGGTGTTTCCGTTTTCAGATACCCAGAGAAGTCTGTAAGTATATTTGTTTGTGAACATTGCTCTGAATTATTTGACCAATTTTTTAAAAAAATCTATGCATCCGATTTCTTCCACCTAAATTTCTTTTCGAGTCCCTTGTGGTCTGTTAATTTGAGAAATTGTTGACAGTGACTTTATTTCTCAAAAAACCGATTCAGTTCGCTCAAACTGTATAGCGAGCCAGTGTAGCAAAGTTGAACAGAAACGAAATTTACCGTTAAGCAATTAAAAAAGAACCTTGACCGGCGCCAAAAATTTTTCAATTTATTATTGAACTGTAAATTTGTTTCTTTGAAATTATGGACATCGTATACGTATGACTGTTCAAAGATGACCAATATTTGAGGAAAACCTAAAACTGATTTCGAGAAATTGAACCGTTTTTCTGTATTTTGAACCAGATTTTTTCGAAAATGATGGAAACGAAGTTAATTCGTATTGGTAATTTCAATGATATATGGAATTCCAAAAACCTAATTCTTATAGATTTTAACGCTGGGTAAAGATGTGGTGAAATTAGATTTGAAAAAAGAAAAAAAATTCTGTAATGGTTTTAGAAAAGGTTGAACGATTTTTTTTTTTAAACTATCTAACACAAATCGTACAAAAATTACGAAAGCCTAACACACACAAAATTTTTAATTTTACATTGTAGCCTGGGAATTGTTAGAATTTATATTTTTATTAGTTTTTTGACTACTGTAGTTTCAGGCTTCTTGTGAACACTAGAAAAAAAAGCAGCACCTTATTAAAAAACTCAACTCAAAAACTCATTAATAACAAATGGTCCATAATAGCTTTGTTATTAGTGCTGTTTGTGTTGTAATGTTATACAGGATCTGATGATTCAAGAAGCCAGAATCTGCAGTAATTTTACTGTCCATATTGGATTTGTTAGACGAGCCAAAAAAATGTAATATATTTACACTTACACATAATATAGTTTTAAAAGGCATAAACATATTCTAAAAGATATTTGAAGATTATACTTAGAAATAAGTAAACATACTTAAATTCTTATGGCTCTGCAGAGGGGTTGCAGACTAGCTGCACCTACTGAGAGGATTTAGACGTCCCTCGCGGTACCCGAGTCTAACACACACATTTACATTCAGGGAGGCGATAATATCCTCATTGTGCTTTTCGCCTTAAAATAACAACAAAAAAAATGTACTGTCATATTTTCTGTTATGGGAACTAACATTAAAAAATCTCTATAGTAACATTTTTTTCCCGTGAAATTGTTAGAATATATGTCTATATAACATTTTAGGTGATATTCAAACGAGAAAAAAACTATTTTATATATTTTAGAGCTTATGTCCGTGCGTCGCTGTTGGCAGACAGACAGACAGACAGAGTGAGAGAGAGAGAGAGAGAGAGAGAGAGAGAGAGAGAGAGAGAGAGAGAGGGGGCAGACACACACACACGTTTTATATATATATATATATATATATATATATATATATATATATATATCACCGCGCGGGTACAGATTAGATGCACCTATTGAGAGGATTTAGACGTCTCTCGCACTACCCGAGTCTAACACACACTCACACTTACATTTAGGGAGGCGATAATAGCCTCAATGTGCTTTTCGCCTTAAAATAACAAAAAAGGCATTACTGATTGGTTTATTGTGTTTACGAGAAATTACCGTTAAAAATTATTTATTTGTTCGGTTTCAAGCTTAAAAATACCAACTGTAATAACGTTTTTTGAATTTATCATCATTTGACCTTGAGAATTTCAGGAAAGTAATCAAAATGATTTCAAAAGCAACACGAAAAACAAAGTACAATTCCGTTTTGTTTCGGTGATAAAACTTAAGTTTGTACAAAAGGCAAAGTGTCGTTATAGCTTCAATAAAATATCCCACGCTAACTTTTTTTTTTTTGTTAGTATCGTTATAAATATCTAAAAACGTGCTTGTTCCGAATTGTCTGATACAAAAATAAAGAACGTAAATACGTATAGGGGATGACTAACTGAAAGAAGTGAATATTGGAAGTGTTTATCATTAAGTACTTTATTAATACTATTTATTATATATAACAGAAACTGCACTACTCAATAGGGTAGCAAAAATTAAAAAAGCCCAGCTACTAACTTGGCCAACGTACAAGAAAAAATGCCTGTCAATAAAAACAAAAATACGCCACTACAAATCAGTGGTACTCCCAGAAACATTATATGCCAGTGAAACTCTCTTCCAAATCAAAAACAATAACAAGACGGACCCGCTGTTTAAGACAGAAGGATCATCAGAACGTGACTCAACAAAAGCTACCGGAAACACGGGACCTGGAGAATAGCCACCGATGAAACAGTATACAAATATATCGACCCAGTTCTCGGTGTAATGAAAAAACGAAGAATTTCCCACTTCTTTCACATATTAAGAATGCCGGAGGCAACTGGTAATGAGAAGCATCAACAGGAAAACACAGGGAATATACATCACACAAGTCCTCAGAGACCTCAGTGAAATAGGACTGAAAATGGATGATGCAACAGACAAATGTAAAATAACACGCATTCTTAAGACTAATAAATTTAAAGTGGATAAACCGAAGAGACACAAGAAGGTAGTGATTACAGATGCCGTCAGGAGGCAACGATCTGATCGAATGAGGATTATTGGAGAAAAAAATTACAGCCCAATGTTAGGAAGAACTGAAATTTAGACTAAAGTGGTCCCATGAGGCCAAAAAAATTAAAAAAATAGAAGAAAAATTATGTTAGCAATAATAACAAAATAGAAAGTATACGAGCGAAAACTAAGGCAATTCTTTAACAGTTTGCGTTATTTCTATAAAGAACAATATAACAGTTATTTTTGACAACTGTTATACTGGGCGTTGTTTTGTTCTGAAATTGCATTCTTATCAATGCGTCGATTTGATTCGCAATTCAAGTGAGTGTTATTTTGATAAAATTATTGCAGTTGGTAAATATTTAAAGAATTGACACTCGAAATTGAAAAATAAAGAATTTTGTAACAGTTATTTCTTATAAATACAGTAAACAAAGTAATGTCATAATTAAGTAGCTTTGGTTTTTAACTAGTTAATTAAATTTTTAACACTCTTGTTATTTATGTATAGATACTTATTTTGTCTATCAGTTTTTCATTATGTTATTATAAGCAGTTCAAATATAACCCCTGTATAAAATTTGTAATAATATTTTAACAAATTTCCATTACAAAATAAGCTACCGGAGTGGCCATCATCGTAAAACCCAGACCCGGAATCGTGATATGAGAACCAGTCCTAGTAGTTAAATATTATACAGTGTGTATGTGTGTGTGTGTGTGTGTGTGTGTGTGTGTGTGTGTGTGTGTGTGTGTGTGTTTGCACTATGTGTCTTTTTTGATTCAAAAGTTTTTGACTTGGCACAAAGACAATTCGAACAGATTCATTACCCAACAAATTGCTTTCAAATTTCAAAATGGCGGTAATTTCAAATTTAAAAAATATCATAACTTATACCTAACACCTGTGTAACACTATGAAAATGGTTGAATGTATGGTAAATGTAATATTGACAAAATATAATAATCTTTCAGTAGATTTATTATTTTATAAATTTAAAAAATTTTAATAAATTTAACGCTTATACTACGATTTCGTGGTTTTTGTAAAATTAAATTAAATTTGAAATGGAATGTATTGAGACATGTTTTTACTGACTTGTTATAAATTTGTTATTTTTTAAATTTTATTTTTAATTATAGCAAAATAGATAGTTTCAAATAAAGCGTATATTATCAAAATTTTATTAGCGTTGAAGAAATTCAACTAACAGTAAGACTTAAAAAAATAATATTTTTGAAATTTAATCGATTCCAAATTAACCAACTCATATTTTCGTCGCTTTCTTCTTTTCTATTTTATTTAATTTATTTCTCTGTTTTATAATTTAATCAGATCGTTATCGGTACTTACGAGTAAGCAGCGCATTCTGTCGGTGAATCCTGTGCCACTGTTATCCAAGAACGAAAGTCAAGTGTGAAGTGATGGCATCACGGGAGAAACTAAAACATTTATATAGGAGGCAGTGTTTCTTCCGCATCCTGGGCCCCTTCTACTGGGTTCGGGTCGTGAAAGCCTCCCCGGTCAGTTGGGAGATGGATTTTGGGAGAGCGAATTTGTAAATGGAAGAGTTTTGATCCGTAATGGGTTCCGTTATGGATGCTTACTTGAACCTTTCTGTGCCTAAGCGTCTTTTGATTCGCTAATTGAGCGATTTCGGTGAGATTTAACGCCATTTTTTTAAAAATAAAAACATCTGTTTTCAGCCACTTGAATTGTCAAAATACTCACACACGTGGGCAAAAAGAATTTTTTTAAAAATCAGTTTTACAGATTAAGCTTAACAAAACGATTGATTCGATAATTCTACCCAAATCCATTTCGGAAATTATTTTTAAAAAACTAAAAAATCAAAATATTATTTTTTTAAATCGATGTATCGAAATTAGCCAAAATTTCAGGTCGTGAAAAAATTGACAGTTCTAGAGTAAACTGTACCCTGAACGCCATTGGGTTTTTATGTAATTTTAAAAGGAAATAATATAGTTATTTATTTTTACTTGTTAGCCATCGCTCGTCCATTTCTAATGGCCATTGAAAATCTTTAAAGAAAAATTCATACATGAAAAAGTTTTGTGTAAAATCTGTTACACAGATTTTGAAAAATTAAGATTATTTTTAGCAAAAAAAAGAACAATTGTTTTTAGCAAACATACTCTGGGAATCTCTATGATGGATAATTCCTAATTTGATGACACATCGCCATGTCATATCTAAAACACATATAGAAGGTCGTTAAACATTATCAAAGACGGTTAATTTTCTTTGGAGAAATGAGCTTTTAGAACAGCTTCTTGGTGAATTCCAGACAAGTGACCTTCACCTCTAGATCACGTTTTGAGTGGTCGTCCAAAGTTCAACGCTCACTTTTGCAATTTCGATCAAATTTTTATTCAAACTAGGCACAAAAATCGATTATGTTAACAGCGCGTACAGTTTCGTTAAACATTAAAAAATTTGTCAATAATTTCAAAATGGCGGCCTTTCCAAATATTGAAGAATTCATAGCGTTTTAGCCTTAAATTTAAAAAAAAATGTAATTTCAACATCGTTATCACCGTCAAAAACTGTATAAATAAGTTAGCATTTTGAATTTTCGAAATTTCAGTGTATTTTGAAAGTCTGACATGTAGATTTTAACGCTGGCCAGTGTGGTGACTTTCAAAAAGGGTGTGATAAAGACGAATACTTTTGACGTTTGCGAGACAGCTGCGTACCGGAATTATTTCATATATTTATTTGTTTTTTTTGTATTTAACGTCCGACTATTGTGTACACTTGGGCTAATGCAGACGATGGGATGATTTATAGCGTATGAAAATTCCAAGCCCTGGCCGGGAATCTAACCCGGGTCCTCGGGGTGAAAGCCTAGTACGCTATCAACTAGGCCACCGAGGCGGCTTTCATATATTTAAACGACATATTTTAGCGATGATGAAATCTGATTTGTTTTGAAGATTTTCTATAACCGCCATTTAGAAACGGATGGGTTTGAACAATTTCTTCGGCGTAAAACGTGTTCCATATACTTTGCGCAAATCAATTTTCTTGCCAAGTTCACGTGACTAGTTTTTGGTCTTTGTTCCATCAGTCCGGCCAAACAGCTGTTTTCGGCGGTTGAATTTTAACGATTTAAATAACTGAGACACGTACTCTGCGTTGTTTACTGTATTTATAACCTGGACATAGTGTACAGTCATATTTTACAAAAATAACCGAAAGTAAAAATCCCGGCAGTGTGACAGTTACAGCAGCTGATTAAGTTGGCACGACTGATTGACTGATGAGGTCGTCAATCATACTTTGTTGCCGTAATGGTCAGCGCGGTGAAACATGACCTATAGTAAATCTATAGACACGCAATGGCTGGTGTTTGTTCAGGTTTACTTTGTTGTGTTTTTATAATTTATATATTCGTACACAAATGCAGTTTCGCTTTAATTCTACCTTAAATATAAAACAGTAAATATGTTTTTTTGTTTGGTTTCTTAAACACATCCAATGGTTTGTTGTTTACTGTACATACAGTACTAATAATTTTGCAAAACAATTCTTTGAAACTGAAGGCTGCGCGCGCACACATACACACACACACACACACACACACAGAGAGAGAGAGAGAGAGAGGGGGGGAGACGTATATGCTTGTACACTCAAGCTACACACACACACACACACACACACACACACACACACACACACACACACACACAGAGAGAGAGAGAGAGGGGGGAGACGTATATGCTTGTACTCAAGCTACACACACACACACACACACACACACACACACACACACACACACACACACACACACACAAGAGAGAGAGAGAGAGAGAGAGAGGGGAGACGTATATGCTTGTACAGCTCAAGCACACACACACACACACACACACACACACACACACACACACACACACACACAGAGAGAGAGAGAGGGGGAGACGTATATGCTTGTACACTCAAGCTACACACACACACACACACACACACACACACACACACACACACACACACACACACACAGAGAGAGAGAGAGAGAGAGAGAGAGAGAGAGTCGTATACGCTTGTACACTCAAGCTACATACACACACACACACACACACACACACACACACACACACACACACACACAGAGAGAGAGAGAGAGAGAGAGAGAGAGAGAGAGAGAGAGAGAGAGAGAGAGAAAGAGTACACTCAAGCTACACATACACACACACACACACACACACACAGAGAGAGAGAGAGAGAGAGAGAGAGAGAGAGAGAGTCGTATACGCTTGTACACTCAAGCTACATACACACACACACACACACACACACACACACACACACACACACACACACACACAGAGAGAGAGAGAGAGAGAGAGAGAGAGAGAGAGAGAGAGAGTCGTACACACACGCACACACACACACAAGAGAGACATACACACACACACACACACACACACACACACACACACACAGAGAGAGAGAGAGAGAGAGAGAGAGAGAGAGAGAGAGAGAGAGAGAGAGTCGTATACGCTTGTACACTCAAGCTACATACACACACACACACGCGCGCGCGCGCACGCACATTTACACGCATAAGTGCGCGCGCATATACACACGCACACACCGCACGTACTCACACACCGCACGCGCGCGCGCACACACACACACACACACTTTTTCATGTAAAAATGTTTACGCATACCCTTCACTGTTTTCATTACATGTTGTTAATGTATCGGGGAAAACTATTACAAAACGTTAAAAAATTGTGAACGATCTCATTTCGAACATCGAGAAACTAAACTGATGCGTGGGAAAGGAGCCGCTGAAGTAAATTAGAATGAGGAGTTAAAGAGTCACTGAAATTCATGTGGCACTGCTGCATCGCCCTAAACAATTACTGTTTGGTTTGGCATTGTTGGATCTGTTAAATACGGTACTGTTTGATTATCCTAAAAATTACTATTTGCGTTTTTATTGTTGAATTCGTTTAATATATTGTTTATTGACTGATACATTGTTCTAAAACATTTCCATTTGGTTTGACATTATTATATTGTATTATTTTGTTTAACGATTGACTTGGCACTGTTCAAGTTTCCTAAACAATTACGACTTATCAATTGTTTGTAAATATCAGTTATTGAATTATATATTATGTTTATTGACTTGCACTATTTGATACTGCTAAAAAATTACGATTTTATTTGGCATTGTTGAATCCTTTTGATATTTTATTTATGTTTATTGACTTAGCGCGTTTCGATTATCCTAAAAAAATACGATTTATTGACATCGTTGAACAGTATTGATATTTTGTTTATTGACGTGATATTGTTTGATTGTATTAATATAACATTTTTTTACATTGATTGTTATTGATAATGTTTCTGTTCCGGTTACTGATTGATTGTTTTTTAATTATTTACGATTTTATTTGGCATTGTTGAATCCTTTTGATATTTTATTTATGTTTATTGACTTCGCGCGTTTCGATTATCTTAAAAAATACGATTTATTGACATCGTTGAACAGTATTGATATTTTGTTTATTGACGTGATATTGTTTGATTGTATTAACATAACATTTTTTTACATTGATTATTATTGATAATGTTTCTGTTCCGGTTACTGATTGATTATTTTTTAATTATTTACGATTTTATTTGGCATTGTTGAATCCTTTTGATAGTTTATTTATGTTTATTGACTTAGCGCGTTTCGATTATCCTAAAAATTGATATTTTTTTTATTGACGTGATATTG
>CM040185.1:95101122-95106122 GCA_022606455.1 Callitettix versicolor
GAGTGTGCGGATATTTTTGGTTATACTGATTTTGTAACGTGTTTAGGTTACCTTAAATAAAATAAACAATGCAAGAATTAAGAAAATACCAAAGAATATCTGTTCCATAACTAGCAGTATTAAAAAGCAAAAATCGGTTCATCGTGTTTTGTTTAAATTTTGTGTTTCCAAAATTAGAGTAAATATATCGTATGTCCGTAAGTAACCTAACCTAACCTAGTCTAGCCTAACCTAACCTAACCTAACCTAACCTAGCCTAACCTAACCTAACCTAACCTAGCCTAGCCTAACCTAACCTAACCTAACCTAGCCTAGCCTAGCCTAACCTAACCTAGAACAGTTCAAAGTTGCGATAATGACCTTTGTGTTAATGGAGGTGGAATTAGTGGGCTTATTGGGAACTTGAGCAAATTTGTACTGAAGGCAGACAGACTTGCGGAGTACGACAAAACTAATTTACAAATTGTATTTTTAACTATACAGAGTGTGCAGATATTTTTGGTTATACTGATTTTGTAACGTGTTTAGGTTACCTTAAATAAAATAAACATTGCAAGAATTAAGAAAATACCAAAGAATATCTGTTCCATAACTAGCAGTATTAAAAAGCAAAAATCGGTTCATCGTGTTTTGTTTAAATTTTGTGTTTCCAAAATTAGAGTAAATATATCGTATGTAAGTAAGTAACCTAACCTAACCTAGTCTATCCTAACCTAACCTAACCTAGCCTAGTCTAACCTAACCTAGTCTAGCCTAACCTAACCTAACCTAGCCTAGCCTAACCTAAACTAATCTAGTCTAGCCTAACATAACCTAGCCTAACCTAACCTAACCTAGTCTAGGCTAACCTAACCTAACTTTACCTATCCTGACCTGACCTAACCTAACCTGTGATACTACTTACGGGTTTAAATATTAATGAAACACATAAGTACCAAAATTTGCCGCTTAAATTCTGACACGCTTTCTACCTTAACGCATCCATTCAATGACCTCATTAATGGAAGGTTAGGTTAGGTTCCCCGCATGGGGGTGCAGACTAGCTGCACCTAATGAGAGGATTTAAACGTCCCTCGCGGTACCCGAGTCTAACACACATTTACACTTACGACTTAACATTTTACATTCACACCTACATTTAGGGAGGCGATAATAGCCTCAATGTGCTTTTCGCCTTAAAATAACAAAAAAATAAAATAATAGAAGGTACGGTGATTTTCAAAATCCCATTCTTTGTTTACTGACCAAATCTTTTTGGTTCTTCTAGAACGAAACGATCCGTTACGGCCTTTAAGTCCTCACAGTAGAGGAATTATCCATCAAACTCGCCCAAAAACTAACATCGCCAGCAGAAGGCTCCAAACGATACGTGCAACTCGTGTATGTCGTTACTTGCCGAACTGCAGTCCGGAGGCAGTCGTGTGTATTTCAGTCGTGTAGTTGTGTTTAGTGTTTGTAATTTTCATTGTTTTGTTTAACCTCAACACAGAGATTTGACATTTTGTATTACGGCCTGAAGATGTAACAGTGAAGTTTCGAAACCGCGTACCTTTACTAGTAAATAAATAGAACACTAGACGAAAAAATAGGTCATAATCGTAATTATTTATATATGTTTTAGGGTGGCTATGTTGCAATAATGAGATTCTATGAGTGTAGTTTTTATCGTCTGTTATGTACTTAGTTATCCAATCTGTGACTGCACAACGGCCATGGGAACAGAAAGACGTTAAATGGTATTTTATAACGCAGAAAACAAACGCATGCGTTATAGTGTTTAAAGTTTGTAGGTCTGAATAACATGGTTTTGTATCGAAGAATAGTGAAGCGTTACAAGGCATATCGATCTGTTGATCTATTGAACTAGGATTCGATATACCGAGAGAGATACGGGAAAATTAGTGCACACAATAGAAAATGTTGTTCGAATATTGCGTGTTTTATTACGCGATCATATGTTTCGCCCTGTTACAATGTTACGGCTGCCATGGACACGTGGGTTCGAGTACGTTGCAATACGCATTGGGGTGGTGAATGCAATACCCACTATGTTGTACGTGTAATTGTTTATAGGGTCGTTTTATTGAGGTCGTATAAATGTTGGCAATTATTAACCGGGCTTAAAATGTGGATTTTTTGACGATATAGATGAAACTATTCTTCTACTTTTATCGTTCTTGTTTCGATATGTGGCCGCCTCGGTGGCCTAGTTGATAGCGCACCCCGAAGAACCGGATTCGATTCCCGGCCAGGGCTTGGCATTTTCATACGCTATAAATCATCCCATCGTCTGCATTAGCCCAAGTGTGCACAATAGTCGGATGTTAAAAAAAAAATGTTTCGATATGTATCGCGTTTCATTGATTTTGTGTTACGATATCTTCTTAGCGAATTTTTGTTAGAGCGGCCATCATTGAATGGTTCAATTCCAGGACCTTCAAATGAACTCTTTGGGAGGTTGTTAAAAGGTTGTATGTATAGAAATGTTGTTTCGATTTTATTCAAACGACACGAAAATCGATTTTTTTCAAGGATGGAATTATAAAACACCAGGCACTGCTATTGACTGCCTTATTGTGCAACTAAACCTCTTTAATTCTAGTTAAACAGATTGCCTTTAGTAAGTTCCAGCAACCCACTGACGCATCCTGCTAAAGGTCGTGGAAACCAAAAAGCAAAACCCTCACAATCATAAATTATTGTGTTCTGCAATTTCCTCTTCTTTACTGCATAACCTACTTTTCGTAGTACATATCTATCCTCTTCATGTGCACTCTCAGACCACACTGCCTGGGGTGTATTACTGAACGGACCTCATGATTTTTCTGAGTCCTGCTGTGCCCTAGTCGTCTACCACCTTACTAAGTTCTCCATAAGGAACCTTTTTTGGTGTTTAACGTCCGACTATTGTGCACACTTGGGCTAATGCAGACGATGGGATGATTTATAGCGTATGAAAATGCCAAGGCCTGGCCGGAAATGGAACCCGGGTCCTCGGGGTGAAAGCCCAGTACGTTATCAACTAGGCCACCGAGGCGGCTCCCATAAGGAACCGTACCCAAGAAACGCTTGCTATGGAAATGTCCATTAAGATTATCCAGTCTTGATTGGTGTTTGTTAATCCACCTATTGATAGCAGACCCGGAAGCGATAGAGATCCCTACGACTGGTTCGGGTCCGATAAACTCAGATGCAGATCCCATACTGGCCACTGGGTCTGCCTCCGCATTACCGTTATTCCCCTCATTCTCTTATGCCCTGGAACCCAGTGAAGAGTAACTCGTTTCCCAGGGACAGGACATTTAGGTTCTCCCAACACTCCTAGACAACCGGGGAAAAGGGTTGCAATGTTGCATAACCTAATATAACCATAACCTAACCTAACCTAGGTTAACCTAATCTAACATAACTTAACCTAACCTAACCTAACCTAGGCTAACCTAATCTAACATAACCTAAACTAACATAACCATAACCTAAAAATTCTTTTTATATTCTTCTTTTCTGCTAGGATTATTGTCACTATGTTCAGTATAATAATCTGCCTTCCCTAGCTTCGTCAGTTCTACTGAGTATAGATATAGATTTTGAAGATGGAGGTTCTCCGAAACGCGTCAACGAAAGAAGAATTGGCGAAGCTACGGAAGGCAGATTATTATACTGAACATAATAACCATAACCTAACCTAACATTATTATAACCTAACCTAACCATAACTTTTTTTCATTGAAGAAATCAACTATTGCAAGCTGACATATTACAAACTGAAGCTAAAAGAAATCATATTATTTCACCGTAATTTCTTCACCGACTTGGATCACAATTTGACTTCAGTAGTTTCAAAAATGTCCGTCAAACAATACAGTTTCGGAATATATTAAGCAAGGTTAATCCTGAACAATGAATGTTGACGCAAAGCGTGAACTGCTTTCAGTAGGTGGAGATCACGTGCGCTCCTTAACGCCGTATTATTAGATTAGCAAGTATTCATGCCGCCATATTGGACTGCGCGCGGGCGCGCGTGTGGTCTATTTGCGTTTGAAGAGATTTTTGAAAATTCTAAAGAATTACTCAAGACGTGGGGAAAAGTATAGCGCACCTGTTGGACACACAATGGAGTTTGTGAAAGGTATTGAAATATAAAAATGGCGGAATGGTTTTGGAAGGAAAATACTTCCGTTTAATTTGAAACACGTCTGTTTATGTTTGCGAATATTGGTGATAGAAAGTTATTTCTAGAATGCACTTTTATGGCTTGTGCCTAACGTAATCGATCGAAGACTTTTACGTTGAAAACTCGTTTTCAGCTGCACGTGTTTTTGTTCAAACGGACGTTTCGTAAATTGTGTTTACAATATTTACTTTATCGTGTGGTTGTATTCAACAATGCGGTGTAATTTGTGTTGTTCAACAGTATTAAAGAATTGTTGTTCAGTATCGGTATATGTTCAAAAACGTTGTACATTTACTTTTCAACAATATTTTACAACAAATCTGTAGAATTTGTGTTCAACTACAATGGCGACAGTTTTATTTATTTTCTTAACAATATTCTTATAAATGTCGTAGACTTTGTTAGACCTATATTCACAAACTTATTATAGACTTTATTTCAGCAATATTTGCAAGCACTTTGTATACTTTGTTTCATCAGTATTGGCAAGCGTGTTTTAGTCTTTGTTGCAAAAATATTCGCAAGCAAGTATACTTTGCTTCAACAGAAATGGCAAGCATGTTTCAGGCTTTTTTTAAACAATATTTGCAAGCAAGTTGTATACTTTGTTTCATCGGGATTGGCAAGCATGTTTTAGGCTTGTTTCAATAATATTTACATTGTCGTTTTAGGCTTTGTTTTAAGAATATTCGCAAGTACTTTGTAGATATTCAACAGTACTCACTGGCGTGTTGTTTGAACACTATACGAAAACGTGTGGTAGACTTTATAGCAACAATATTTGTATTTTTAGACTTCGTATCAACAATATTCGTAAACACGTTGT
>CM040185.1:95111122-95153622 GCA_022606455.1 Callitettix versicolor
CCTTAACTTCTTAAAAGTTCTTGAGAGTGTCCTTAACTTCTTAAAAGTTCTTGAGAGTGTCCTTAACTTCTTAAAAGTTCTTGAGAGTGTCCTTAACTTCTTAAAAGTTCTTGAGAGTGTCCTTAACTTCTTAAAAGTTCTTGAGAGTGTCCTTAACTTCCTTGTTTTCTTTTACCGTAGACATTCCCTTGGAGAACGGATTTCAGAAGGTGTTATTTGTCCAACATATTCAAGTGTTGATGGTCTTTCTTCAGTCGTTCTATCACTGTTCTGTTGGTCACTCTGCTTACCATGAGATCCTGAACACTCTCCTATAGAACCACTTTTTGAAGCTTTCGAGTCTTCTTCGCATTGCTTCGGTTAGTGTCCATGCTTCCATTTCTTGGAAAAGTAGCGAGATAATATAGCAACGGAGGAGTCTGATTTTGATATCGTTGTTGAGGTTATGACTTTTGAACAGTTTAACCATTTGATTGAAGGATGCCTTTGCTTTCTTCATTCTGCACCTTATGTCCTTTGAAAGGTCCCAATCCTTATAGATCGTGGTTCCCAGGTAGGTGAACTGTGATAGCCTTTCTATTTGTGTCCCCGCAGGGGTGTGCAGACTAGTTGCACCTATTAAGAGGACCCTCGTGGTATCCGAGTCTAACACACACTTACAACACAACACTTACGACTTTAACATTTTACACTCACACTTACATTTAGGGAGGTAATATGTGCTTTTCGCCTTAAAAAACAGAAAACAAATTCTATTTGTGTATTGTTGACCTTGTATTGTATTGTCGTACTTCCAACTGCTTCTTTACTAATTACCATAAACTTCGTGTTATTAATTATAATTTTTAAGCCATACTGACTGCTGACGTCACATATTTTGTCCATTACTTCTTGTAAGCTGTTCGTGTCGGCGAATATCACAATATAATCTGCGTACCGAATGTTAGGCTATTACTAAAATGGCTTTCTGTGCGTTTGAATCAATTGGCACCAAAATTGTACTGCGAAAAATGCTTTACGTGTATTTTTTATATTTCTTATCAGTCTAATCAGTTATTAGACTCTATTCAAATTAAGTTCAAATGCCCTACATAAATAACAGTTAAATCAGCTAGTACCATATTTATTTAATGTTTTTTGCCCATTTTAAGAAAATTTACTTTTACGTTTCTAAACGTGATAAGAAAAGTGAACTTTTGAAACGAAGCTTTTAATTCTTTTTATATTCTTCTTCTGTTCTGCTAGGATTATTGTCACAATGTTCAGTATAATGATCTGCCTTCCCTAGCTTTGTCAATTCTACTTTTCTTGACGCGTTTCGGAGAACCTCCATCGTCAAAAACTATACAAAATTATAAATAGGACGGGCTATAATATTGGTGACCAGTATAGATAGAGTTTTTGAAGATGGAGGTTCTTCGAAACGCGTCAACAAAAGTGGAATTGACAAAGGTAGGGAAGGCAGATCATTATACTCAACATATTGAAGCTTTTAATGTTAGCTTTGGCGAGAGGAGTGAATACAAAAAAGTGTGCCGAACGGAAGATCGTAACGGAAATATGTAACGAACGAGCAAACGAATTTCCTCACTATTTCTGTCTTTCTTTTTCTTCCTCCTTTCGATAACAGTACACGCATGTTATATGAAAACGTTGTGTTGCTTTGGTTTCGGTATTTTTCTTTATTTGAAGAACCGTTTATAATACATTCCAAATTGATATAAACGTTTATAATAATTGCTGTTAGAATTACTAGTTTTTAACAAAATAACCTAAAATTTACGTTATGTACCAGCTGTTCAATGAATCAGCTGATCGTTACGAATTAATATAAAACAACTGATCTTTTACTATAACTGCAGTAAATAATCTCTAAGCTAGGTTCACGTATTTATTTATTCAAACAAAACAAGATATTTGTAAACATATCTACCAAAATAACCTAAAATTTACGCTATGTGTCAGCTGTTCAACGAATCAGCTGATCGTTACGAATTAATATAAAACAACTGATCTTTTACTATAACTGCAGTAAATAATCTCTAAGCTAGGTTCACGTATTTATTTATTCAAACAAAACGAGATATTTGTAAACATATCTACAAACTAATTATACATTCAGCAAAGACATCTTTAACAAAAGCTTGGCTTCTGTCGGTAACTACCCGAGTTCCACACGTGTACTTTTTTTGTTGGCAATTTTGGTTCATTCAAAACATTGACTTCGGTAATAATTTTTTTATTGAGAAAGACCAGTACAACAGTTTAAAAATGGCTGCAATTAAATTTTTTTTAAACGTTCATAATTGTTTTTATTGTAAATGTTTTTGAAAGTCTAGTTTTGCCATCTTAAACAGGGTTAAAATTTGCATAATAGAGTTTAAAAGTTTCCTTGTGTATTCGGAGCAACGATTCGTAGCGGCAGAGAGCTTCGGACGCTCGGCCAAATGTCACTACCCCTAATTAGGACTCGTTCGCCCTATCCGGGATTTAGTTATCGATTGAATCACTAACTGGGCTCAATGTACAGCCAGTATAACTTTTTTCAATTCGACACGTATCGAACCGTTTATACGTTACAAATATAATCGCGACTACTTCTAAACAGCTGATTTCGTACAACAGCTGTTGTTTCAGTATCGTGTCAATTGAGGTTATGTTACAAAATTCAATTTCCAAATATAATTGGCAGTAAAATTATTTAAAAATATGTTCTAAATGAAGAACAAAGATTGAGGAAAAATGAAAGAGGATTAGAAAATAAATTAAAACGAAAAAACGAAATTGACGATGCAAATTTACAATTAATGAAAGTAAAATCAACTAATTAATCACAAAAACAAGGAATCGAAAAAACGTGATACGAGGTGTGTTCAGAAAGTAGCGAGAATTTTAATTTTTTGAACAAAATATTTATTTATTCTTCTACATTGATGTTGTCGCCTTCAAAATAGTCCTCGTTGGAGATTATGCACTTGTGTCAGCGCTTCTTCCAGTCCTCGAAACACTTCTCAAACTCGATCTTTGAGATAGCCTTTAGTTCTTTCAGCGATGCGCTTGTTAATGTCATCTACGACTGTAAAACGACGGCCTTTTAAGGTTCTCTTTATTTTTGGTAATATGAAAATGTCATGAGGAGTCATGTCTGGCTAATATGGAGGCTGGGGCATCGTTACAGTACTGTTTTTGGCCAAAAATTCACGAACAAGCAATGAAGTGTGAGCTGGTGTATGATCGTGGTGCAAAAGCCATGAATTGTTTTTCGACAGATCCGGGCGTTTTTTTCGGATTGCTTCACGCAAACGGTGTTGAAATTGTAGGTAAGTACTCCTTATTGACCGTTTCACCTGGTGGCAGGAATTCATGATGTACTATGCCATTAATATCGAAGAACACAGTGAGCATAACCTTTACGTTCGACCGCACTTGTCGAGCTTTTTTCGGTCTTGGCGAGCCAGAATACATCCACTGGGATGATTGAGCCTTAGTTTCGACTTCATATCCGTAAACCCATGTTTCGTCACCTGTTATAATACGTTTCAGTAATTTTGCACTGTCGTTGACTTCATTTAGTGACTCCTGAGCAACTTCCATTCGCCGTTATTTTTGTTCAAAATTCAACAATTTTGGAACGAATTTTGCTGCCACGCGTTTCATACACAAAACATTGGAAACAATGTCATAACAAGATCCAGTCGATATGCCAACATCATCAGCAACCTCTCTAATTGTGATTCGACGATTGTTCATAAACATTTCTTTCACTTTTTTCACGTTTTCATCGGTTGTTGATGTGCTGGGGCGTCCAGGGTTTTCGTCATCTTCAACGTCTTCACGGCCTTCTTGGAAACGCTTATACCACTCGTAGTCTCTTGCTTTATTCATAGCAGACTCGCCATAGGCCTTGGTTAACATTTCACACACTTTGTTACACTTTATTCCATTTTTCACGCAAAATTTGATACAAATTCTTTGATCCGTTTCTTTTAACAACGAAAATCGCCAAGCTCATAAAAACACGTCTATCCTTAGTGGCTGTCACAGACAAAGTCAACAATGAAAACAGCTGAAAGATTTATCATACTTCAAGGGCATGTGTACCAACATAATAAAAGAAAAATTTGACAATCGGACTCTCCAAGTCTGCGAAATTTAAAAATTCTCGTTACTTTCTGAACACACTTCGTACATGATTTTCAGTTTGTTGGCAGGAATTTTTCTTCTGTAAAATGCAGAAGTATTTGCGTATTAAAATGTTTTTGTGGCGTTAATTAAATTTCCTTGCATTGTAAATGCGTTTCTATCGCATAGAGATTATTGTAAGATTAATTCTATATCACCCGCGGATTCATTCACAAATTTTAAACACTTCTTTGACACGCGTACTGCCGCGTACCTTTACGAGACGGAAATTTGCCGCGTTCCCGGGTACTCAATAGACGCGTAATATCCCCTCCGGCTTGTCATTGTTTCGCTTGATTGAACCTACCGATCGGTAAAATCAATTGACTTGCAGGCTGTCGGACAAAGAAAGAAGACGCGCTTTGTGTTGTCTTAAACAAGGACGGAACTGATGCTGAACTTTCTTGCGAGATGTTTTGGTACAGTTCTTCGTGTATGTAGGCCATCGGGTCAATTAAAAAGTGCTAGGCGAGATACGTTGTCAAACACCTCGTTTTAATTTGGGTACAGCGTGAGTATACGATTTTTTTTCAAAAACGTGATGGGAGAAAGTGCTTTGATACGCCGAAAATATTCTGTATAGATTTTTTAAAGAACTTTTGTTGCTTTGACGTCTTTTGATTCCGTAAACATGACAGTTGAACGAGCGAAGCGAACTCTTTGTTTCAACTTGACCGTTCGGCTTTTGTTTTGTGTTACGCAGTTTTGGCCGAACGCACTGACCTCGTGTAAATCCCGAACGACGTATTTGTATGATTGTTTCCTATTCACTGCCGTTTCAAAATGGCGGCCACTTATTAACGATAACGAGTGTACGCAGTTTTGATCAATCTGACTGACCGATTGTTTTGAAATTATATACTAATGTAGGCCTACCCTGTGATTCCCTTTCATTTCAATATGGCGGCCTCTGAGTTAACAATGTCGAGCGTAGTGGCTTGTAATACTGGCTGAACGGCAAGACCTGGCATAATTTTGACCGTCTTGGAGAAAGACTATAAAATTGGTCCAGTACAGTTTTCCCTAAATATTGAGGTTTTTCTTTAAATTGGCGGGAAAATTTTGCTAGAGCGTCCGAACGCTGTCGTGGATCTGTGGTCAGGCAATTAATTAAGAATATACTGCGAAGTTTACTGTTCTTTGAACTCTAATTTTATACTTATTTAGATATTTGCAAAATCTTGAAATATAAATGTTAAATTATCAGATGAATTTGTGTGCGAATCAATTGAATTCAATTGAACCAAAATTACTAACTAAAAATTTATGGATCGTGTGGTTCAAAGTTTATGATTTGTTAATAATTTTTTTTTTATATACAACATTTTATATTTGTTCTTAGCTAATTAATTATAATTTTTTAAATCCCTTCAAAACAACATATTACACATCAGTTGAACGGTTTGCAGCGCTATCTGTTACAGCAGTTGCGAAACAGAGCAACGATATAATTTCAAGAAATATACAGTATAATATCCAGTAATATTTCTTATACCAGAAAAGATATAAGAATTTAGTTTATAATTATGTATATGTAATTAAAAGAGGGGGGATATTGTGGAAATAATAATTAATAAATTTTAAAAATACAAAACGTATGTTTAAGATGTTGATTAAAAGAGGCAATTAATTATTAGTCTTAGGTATTAATTTTTAATGGTAAAATAGTTCTTCCATCGCCAAACATTTTAATTTTTCATTATTATTGTAATAATGTTCAATTACGATCGTAGTTAGGTGACGAAGTCGAAAGAATTTTACATACACGATGGTTTCTACAGAAAAGTTTTTCAAGAGAGGAATAATAATTAATTAGTGAAGTATTATTTTTTTAAAAAAGGAGCAAATACATTGCACAAACTTTCTGACAAAGTTTGAGACTACCGAGAAAACCAAATTATCCTAGTGTCTCAAAATCGGTGCATCAGTTGTACTCAAATTGTTTGTCATATATGAAAAATCCATAACACAGTTCAGCGTAGTATTTTTGAATTTCAAGAAAGTGTTAGAGTTTTTTTATTAATACGTATTCAGTAACATAACCCCTTCAATAAATCTCACTGCAACCATGGTTACAGTTGAGTATTGCTGTTATTATTCAGGCGAATAAACTTTGGAAATTTGATGAACATCATAATGTGTTCCCTAAATAACTATGTAAACACAACACCTTTTCTTACTATACCAAGTACGAGGTGTGTTCAGAAAGTAATGAGAATTTTTAAATTTTGCGGGCTTGGAGAGTCCGATTGTTAAACATTTTTTTTGTATTATGTTGGTATACATGCACTTGAAGTATGTCAAAACTTTCAGCTGTTTTCATTGTTGACTTTGTGACAGCCACTAAGATTAGACGTGTTTTTATGAACTCGGCGATTTTCGTTTGTTAAAAGAAATGGATCAAAGAATTTCTATCAAATTTTGTGTAAAAAATGGAATAAAGTGTAACAAAGTGTGTGAAATGTTAGCAAAGGCTTATGGTGAGTCTGCTATGAGTAAAGCAAGAGTTTACGTGTGGTATAAGCGTTTACCAGAAGGCCGTGAAGACGGTGAAGATGACGAACGCCCTGGACGCCCCAGCATATCAGTAACCGATGAAAACGTGGAAAAAGTGAAAGAAATGGTTATGAACAATCGTCGAATCACAATTAGAGAGGAGTCACTAAATGAAGTCAACGACGATGCAGAATTACTGAAACGTATTATAACAGGTGACGAAACATGGGTTTACGGATATGACATCGAACTAAGGCTCAATCATCCCAGTGGAGGCATTCTGGCTCGCCAAGACCGAAAAAGGCTCGACAAGTGCGGTCGAACGTGAAGGTTATGCTCACTGTGTTTTTCGATATTAATGGCATAGTGTATTATGAATTCCTGCCACCAGGTGAAACGGTCAATAAGGAGTACTACCTACAAGTTCAACGCCGTTTGCATGAAGCAGTCCGAAAAAAACGCCCGGAACTGTGGAAAAACAATTCATGGCTTTTGTACCACGATAATGCACCAGCTCACACTTCATTGCTTGTTCGTGAATTTTTGGCTCAAGACAGTACTGTAACGATGCCCCAGCCTCTATATTCGCCAGTCATGGCTCCGTGTGACTTTTTCCTATTTCCAAAAATAAAGAGAACCTTAAAGGGCCGTCGTTTTACAGCCGTAGATGACATTAAAAGCGCATCGCTGAAAGAACTAAAGGCTATCTCAAAGATCGAGTTTGAGAAGTGTTTCGAGGATTGGAAGAAGCGCTAGCACAAGTGCATAATCTCCAACGGAGACTATTTTGAAGGCGACAACATCAATGTAGAAGAATAAATAAATATTTTGTTCAAAAAATTAAAATTCTCGTTACTTTCTGAACACACCTCGTATTGACTAAGTATAGTGATCGTGTTGGGCCAAATTAAAAATCAAAAATCGATTGCTGTGTTTTTATTTATTTTTTGTTGCAATTTTCTCTGTGAATTTTTTAATTTCAAAATATGCTGAATTAAATTAACTATTTTTTAGAAGGAACGAAAAAAATTTGCAAACCGTAATTTTGGGGTCTACAACAACTTATTCATTTAATCTTAATATTTAAGGATTGAATCTGAACGAACTCGATTAAAATAGTTACAATCGATTAAGTGGAGATATCGTTTAGAAAAGTTAGAAAATATTTTCGTCTTACCGACATAAGGGTGAACAATGGGTCGATTGTTAATTTAGACTTCTGCTAAAAGGAGATACACTAGCGGACAGAGTAAACAAACAGCATTTACTCAGTGGATCTGAATAGGAACTGATAAATCAGATTTTAAGACCACTGTACGTTGTCAATACTTCTTATAGTAAGAAAAATGTTGTTGTGTTTTGTATAGTTATTTATAAAATACATTTTTTTTTTTTTTTTTTTGGTGTTTAACGTCCGACTATTGTGCACACTTGGGCTAATGCAGACGATGGGATGATTTATAGCGTATGAAAATGCCAAGCCCTGGCCGGGAATCGAACCGGGGTCCTCGGGGTGAAACCCCAGTACGCTATCAACTAGGCCACCGAGGCGGCAAATGTTCACCAAATTTTCAAAGTATATTCGCCTGAATAATAACCGCAATACTCAACTGTAATGTAGGTTGCAGTAAGTTTTATTGAAGGGGTTATGTTACTGAATGCATATTTGAGTATACGCACGTACTTACACATATTTTTCTTTTTTTCCAGAGAATAAAAATTATTTAAGAAGAAATTATATGGCCAGAAGAAAGTGAATGAAATGTTATTACCTTCTAGAATGGTTAGAATGTTTTTTATGAAGAGATATGTCGAATTTGGTGAGTTAAAGATAGTAATTTAAAATTATAAATTATTAAAAACCATAATAATTAAGTAAGGCCTAATATTATAAATGTTTTTCACACATTGTTGGACCTTAAAAATAGCTGTAGTGCCATTAATCAATGATTACAAGGAAACAGTTGCATATTTTTTTATCTTTTTTTTAGAAAAAAAATAACATGGGCACTTATTGGCGGTTTGTGAGTGCTTAAAAATCGGTGTTGAGGTCTTGATGTTAACAGTTGAAACTCTGTTATAATTGCATTGAATAGAAAAATAAATAAATACATAAAACTAATAATGATGTGTCCTACTGACCTTATAAAAACGGTTTTGTAAAACCATTTTAAAAGTAAGTACAGAATAACATTATCGTTACATTGATATAATATTCTTATTGTATAGTTAAGTGTTTAAATTAAATATTTATTATTAAAGTATTTATATAAAAAGAAAACACGAAAAAGGTAATATTGTAGAAAGTCAGTCGTCTCTTTGGCTGAGTGTAGTGGGATAAACTAAACATACAACATACAGTTCATTTATTTACTCGTTTTAGCTGAATGACAAATATTGACCAGTTGAATCGTGCCTTTATCAGCAGTAGTAATTCAGATTGCACTTATTTGCCGTATGTTTACTCATCTTACGTTGGTCTCACAATTTATGGTCTGGAGTAAATAGTCAGTGTGACTACAGAAGAGGAGAACTGTATCAGCTATAGAGAAAAATAGCACAGGCAAATGAATTAAAAGACTAGGTGGTAATTAGAATGGGTGGGTTTGGTGGTCGTTAGGATGGATGGTGTCAGTGTTCGTTAGGATGTTTGGGCTCGGGTCGTTAAGATGGGTAGGCTCGGTGGTCGTTAGGATTGATTGGCTCGGTGGTCGTTAGAATTGGTGGGCTCGGTGTTCTTCGTTAGGATGGATAGGCTCGGTGGTTGTTAGGATGGATTGTGTCAGTGTTCGTTAGGATGTGTGGGCTACGTGGTCGTTAGGATGGGTGGGCTCGGTAGTCGTTAGAATTGGTGGGTTCGATGTTCGTTAGGATGGATAGGCTCGGTGGTCGTTAGGATGAGTGGACTCGGTAGTCGTTAGGATGGGTGGGCTCGGTAGTCGTTAGAATTGGTGGGTTCGATGTTCGTTAGGATGGATAGGCTCGGTGGTCGTTAGGATGAGTGGACTCGGTATTCGTTAGGATGAGTAGACTCGGTAGTCGTTAGAATTGGTGGGTTCGATGTTCGTTAGGATGGATAGGCTCGGTGGTCGTTAGGATGAGTGGACTCGGTAGTCGTTAGGATGGGTGGGCTCGGTAGTCGTTAGAATTGGTGGGTTCGATGTTCGTTAGGATGGATAGGCTCGGTGGTCGTTAGGATGAGTGGACTCGGTAGTCGTTAGGATGAGTGGACTCGGTAGTCGTTAGAATTGGTGGGTTCGATGTTCGTTAGGATGGATAGGCTCGGTGGTCGTTAGGATGAGTGGACTCGGTAGTCGTTAGGATGGGTGGGCTCGGTAGTCGTTAGAATTGGTGGGTTCGATGTTCGTTAGGATGGATAGGCTCGGTGGTCGTTAGGATGAGTGGACTCGGTAGTCGTTAGAATTGGTGGGCTCGATGTTCGTTAGGATGGATAGGCTCGGTGGTCGTTAGGATGAGTGGACTCGGTAGTCGTTAGGATGGGTGGGCTCGGTAGTCGTTAGAATTGGTGGGTTCGATGTTCGTTAGGATGGATAGGCTCGGTGGTCGTTAGGATGAGTGGACTCGGTAGTCGTTAGGATGGGTGGGCTCGGTAGTCGTTAGAATTGGTGGGTTCGATGTTCGTTAGGATGGATAGGCTCGGTGGTCGTTAGGATGAGTGGACTCGGTAGTCGTTAGGATGAGTGGACTCGGTAGTCGTTAGAATTGGTGGGTTCGATGTTCGTTAGGATGGATAGGCTCAGTGGTCGTTAGGATGAGTGGACTCGGTAGTCGTTAGGATGAGTGGACTCGGTAGTCGTTAGAATTGGTGGGTTCGATGTTCGTTAGGATGGATAGGCTCGGTGGTCGTTAGGATGAGTGGACTCGGTAGTCGTTAGGATGAGTGGACTCGGTAGTCGTTAGAATTGGTGGGTTCGATGTTCGTTAGGATGGATAGGCTCGGTGGTCGTTAGGATGAGTGGACTCGGTAGTCGTTAGGATGAGTGGACTCGGTAGTCGTTAGGATGAGTGGACTCGGTAGTCGTTAGGATGAGTGGACTCGGTAGTCGTTAGGATGAGTGGACTCGGTAGTCGTTAGGATGAGTGGACTCGGTAGTCGTTAGAATTGGTGGGTTCGATGTTCGTTAGGATGGATAGGCTCGGTGGTCGTTAGGATGGATAGGCTCGGTGGTCGTTAGGATGAGTGGACTCGGTGGTCGTTAGGATGCATGAGCTAGGTATAACATTCTGTCATGAAAGCCTTCTCGCACAATTACCTGGACTGTGGTGAACCGAATCTAAGATGTCCTGTTCCATCTCAAATGGAGATTCAACAATACTCTCAAGAGTAATTTTACCAACTGAATATGTCTCTCTCAAACGATTGTTTACGAGTATGTCCGTAAATACTTGTCTATTAGTTATATGCCTGTTGGTAAATCTTCTATCGTACTGAACAACAACTGCTCCTGAACTTTTATTGCAAAATCCGTACATGAAATGCATAACAGCACATCTCTATTAGTAAAATTGTTATGATTGTTCTAACAAAACACTCCAGTGCTAACCAATGCATTAACAAACTTTATTCTCCACTGTTTTCAAAAAGAATTAAATCGAAACGCAATGTTGCGTGAATCCAAAGTAACCAAAATAAAGACAACAAAGGCCACACACATCAGCTTTTACCAATAATTGTTTGCGAAATATTAATTTTATATGAAAAAACGGGGAAACACTGTGAACTTTGTTGGTTAAGTTTATATAAAATTCGTATTTTACAAAATAAGTCAAAATCGTATAGGATAAATATTTTCGTACCAAAGGATCAATTTCTCGAAGTCTGTCAGGGCCAATTAGGGGCTTCCGTTATACTTCCCTGCCGCCTCGGTGGCCTAGTTGATAGCGTACTGGGCTTTCACCCCGAGGACCCGGGTTCCATTCAACTAGGCCACCGAGGCGGAATTCAGATTATTTTATTTTTAAATATTTAAGGTTTTAGGATAGTTTTAAATATTAAATATTTATTAGGCTAGTGAATTTAAATTGAAAAACGAGTTCGAGCCTATTGCAACGAAAATTATAGTAAAACAAAAACACGGGACCTTGAAATCAGCTGATCTCTAGATCCCTTTTTGAGGTTTTGACAGAAACTGATTGTAGTAATGAGTTAGAATAGTTCGCGAAATTCCTTCAGAGGCTTACACATTGTGATTACGGGCATAGCAATCCCGAGATGTCCTAAGTTAACTTCGCATCCCAAGTCAAGGCTGGACGGCGTATACCGAAGGCTGCATGGCTAAGATATGAGTTTATTTTAAATATGAGGACTCTCAGTACCAGGTGCTCTCCAGTTTTAACACCCCAAGGATCTTTAGCTGAATGAGGTAGTCAATGAACTCACTGAGGGAACCTGTCTACTTCCTAAGAGGCTTAGTTTTTCAATAGCTTTTGTTAGTTTTTCAATAGATTCTTTTGTCAGGCTATCAAACTGCTTCATTCCCGAGGTGATCTCTCAATATGCCCCGCCCCTTTTAGATGTTGGTTTTTCTTGGAACCTTATCTATAAAATGATGTATCTTTGATATCGCCAGCTCAGTGAAGACTTCCTGGAAAAATATGATTTAATCCGCCTAGTAAGTTTGGCCATAAAAAAAAATATCTGAAGTCTCTCAATTTTGAGATATAAATTAGAATATTTCCAGGTTGTCCAGTAAAAAATATTTGACAGTTTGATCACAGTTTTAAACTTGAGTTTTTTACCATCTTTGGTTAATTGAAACGCCAAATACACATCCTGGACAATACTCTCTTTTCTAAGGCGTTCATATCACCCAGATATTTGAAGTGGTCACATAAATGACCAGAATTTATGTTTATTTTGTTTTTTGAGATAAGACCTACTTTAATGGCTTTGCAACTCTTTAAAGTTATAATGCATATAACGTTATGAAAGTTAGTCCCCATTTTGATTAACTGCGTTTCAGATTTTGACATAACAATGCTATATCCATCTATATGATGTATTTTTAACAACAGCACTAAATTAGAATATTTTTTTAAAAAATAGCAGTTTTATAATAAACGTTTCATATCCACAAATTTTAATACTTGAAAGTTATTGCATATAACGTTATGAAAGGTGGACAAATTAGACTATAGCGTTATAAAATTTCCGTTACTGAACTAAAAATAAAAATTATGTATCATATTTTATCTTCCTTTTTTTATTAAAATTACGATAATTTATTAGAAAACTCGACAAATTAACATAGCTAATTTTTAACAACATAACCTCAAACTTAATATAGCTCATCAGCTGTTCAATGAAATCAGCTGATCTTTACGAATTATAATAAAACAACTGATGTTTTATTACAAGTATCTTCGTAATTTCGGTAGTGTAATGGTTATCGCGTGTCCATCACACGTGCTGGTCCTCGGTTCGATCCCGGGGAACACGGAAATTTTTAATTAAAGTTAATTTAATATGAGACTTGGGATGCTCAAAATATACTGCTATATATCAGTATAAACATGTTCCTAAAACCAGCTCTAAAACGTGATACATGTTTAAAAATATGTGTTGGAAATCACGTCAGCGAAACAGCTGCGTGTAACGATGAAGCTCACAGTGGTACAGTGTTCATCATAAAATAAATCCAGCGATTAGGTTTATAGAAACATTTATTTAGAAAAACAAAACGGAAGAGATATCACAAGGTGCTGAAAGTACGTGGGGCTGGTTGGTGATTGAGAGTGTGATGCCGACGTTTAGTAGTGTCCGCCTCCGTGGCCTCCGTCGTGTCCTCCGTGGACCAGTACTTTGACGGGGTGGTAGCTGTGTAGCACGTAGCTCTGGTAGGATGTGGCCTTACCGTGACCGTGACCGCCGCCGCCGCCGCCTCCGTAGCCTCCGTGACCGTGGTCTCCGTAGGCTGCCACGATGCAGTACAGGGCGATCACCAGCAGGGCGAGCTGCAACAGAAAGCGGTCAAAGTTGTAAGCTACTGACCTTATCACCGTGCAAAGTGTACGGAACGAATGGTGACGGTAAAGAAATTCTGAAAACTTTATCCGTGTAAACGTTGTGTGTGTGTGTGTGTGTGTGTGTGTGTGTGTGTGTGTGTGTGTGTGTGTGTGTGTGTGTGTGTGTGTGTGCGTGTGTGTGTGTGCGTGCGTGCGTGCGTGTGTGTGTGTGGTGTGTGTGTGATGTGTGTGTGTGTGTGTGTGTGTGTGTATATGTGCGTGTATGTGTGTGTGTGTGTGTGTGTGTGTGTGTGTGTGTGTGTGTGTGTGTGTGTGTGTGGGTGGATGGGTGGGTAGGCGGGTGCGTGCGCGTTCGCTCTTGTGTGTGTGTGTGTGTGTGTGTGTGTGTGTGTGTGTGTGTGTGTGTGTGTGTGTGTGTGTGTTGTGTGTGTGTGTGTGTGTTTGTCCGTGTTTGTGTGTGTGTGTGTGTGTGTGTGTGTGTGTGTGTATATATATTTTATTTATACTTTTATTTTTAGACAGAATTAATTACTTTTCATTGTATGAAACAGGATTGTATCAGTGTGTTTGTGTCAATGCTTTTGGCCAAAACTGTGAACACTCGTCATCGTTAAATTAGACGCCGCCATCTTGAAATGCAAGTAATTGGAAAAGAATTTTACGCATGTGTCGTTCGGGCTTTATACAAGGTATCTTCGTACAGAATTTCAAAACAATCGTTTGGCCAAAACTGCGTAAGAAACGCACTAACCAAAGGCCGAACGGACGAGTTAGTAAAAGATATTAACAGAAATAAAATATGTGTGTGTAATTTCTTTACACTTTCTATAGGCTTAATGAGAAAGTAAATCTGAGAAAGTTAACGCGCTAACTTTTTGCACTACATTGTTTACGGCATGTGAAAGTAATAGTTATAAAATAATATTTTAATGCGTGTAGCATGTCGGGTAAATGTTACTGCGCGATCGCGTAAGTTAGGCTACATTAGGCTGTGCTGTAACCATTCCAGTAGCCGCATTCTTCGTGCAATGCCTTCCTAATTACACGTTTACTGCGGCGCGATTGTTATCGTAATTGTAGCGAATGATATATTTGAGTCAATGAACTTGTATAAAGTGTGTAAAGATTTTTAGCACTTTCCATTTCCTGTTCGAAGAATGCTTTAGGACTTGTGAAACGCTTGTGGGATTTGTTTATTGCTTCACGTTTATACTTTGTTAAACTGTAACGCTTAGGGTAGTAACTACCGTCTCGAACCTACGACCTTGAGAAGTGCATTACAGACTAGTGAATTAATGAATGAAAGTTAGGAGGTACAAATACAATGAATTTACTTCGTATATCTGTTATCTCTCTCGGCCTGTATTCGTGAGGCAGTTATGCTATCTTCTCCACTCCTAACCTCTTTATGAAGTACAGAAATCGAAGGTAATCTTTCACCTTTAATTGGTAATCTCACAGAATTCTACTCTTCTTGTGGGTATTGCCCCACAGTTTACCAGCAGGTGATGAGAAAATACTTCCGTACGGCACCATCTGCAAGGGATCTTCTACTAAACCAAGATTCCCAAGATGTCTTTTTAAAGCGCCTTGCCCACCGTAAGAAAATCTGTCAACAGTTGTGTATTGAAGCTGGTACACTTCACGCGTAAGAGAAGATCTGATATGTTAAATATTTTCAGTGTTTTGGCTATTACAAGTAAGGATTTACTTTCGACTACAAAAACCTGTACAGTACTCTTAAAAATAATCGATGCAAGGGGTATTTTTTTTTTTTTTTTTTTTGAAGCGTTAGCTTCTTATACCGCATTGTGCACTTTGTATTTGTCACCGTGGAATGAGTCGGTTTCATCGAGTAGGCTTACGAAGCGTAAGTAACGCGAGTAGGGGAAGTATTACACAAACCCCTCCAGTTCTCAGCTCTTCTCCTTTCTTTCGTCTGCCGGTTCCGACTGAGTTGGCCGCGCCCGTATGTATGTTTTGTGCCTGTATATACATACAACATGCATGCTTCTCTCTATCTCTTTCTTTTCTTTCTCTTTCTCTCCACTTTTCTAATTCCCATGTTCTCGTCGCGTGCGCATGTAATGACGTTGTGTACATTGTGTATATTGCCAGCAGCAACAGTTTAATGGTATACGGTTTATATTCAGTAATAACATGTGCGTTTGATTTTATGTTTCTTATATTCTCGTGACGTTAAATATCTTATATTTACATTTTCTATATTCATGGAATTGATCTATCGTTTAAAGTTCCTTAAGCCAAAAAAGATATTTCTTACTGTGATTGATCCGTCCTGTGTGCGCGCTTGCGTGCGTGCGCTAGAAGCTAAACTTTTTGACCGGATTTGAGGGTTTCTCGTGTGTTTTCGGCCATTTTTAATAATTTTTCTAAAATTCTGAAGCCAATTTATTTCCGATAGCCTGTTCGAATATTTTTTTTTTGGTTGGCATTACTTGTCGACCCAAAAAAAAAAATAACTGTACAAAAATAACAGTTAAAAAAATAACAGTAAAATAACAGTTTAAAAAAATAACGGTAAAAGTTTTACCGTAACGTTTTCCTTTATGTAGATTTAAATTTCTAGGTTATCATCGAGTATACAGACTGTCAACAAGAACAAACAGTTAAGTGTCATATAGGTTGAGTTCTGTCTGGGACTCGGTGGTCGATGTGGCGAAAGCACCGGTCGGTTTGCTGCTGCGTCTCTCAAATGCGCTCTTTAAGGTTCTTAGTCCGAGCCGCAGTTACTCTCGTTGCTTTTCTCTTACCGTTAACGCTGATCTCTCGTCCTCATTAATCTAACTGGCGTAAAGTATGGACGATGAGAAAAATAATTGAGTGTTATATTTGCGAAAAAGTATTATTACCTGATTCCCATCGGAAAATTAGCTATCGGAGGTAAATTTCAGACTTGGGCGAACGATATGCGCACGGAAGCTGTACTGTAGAACACGTTTTGTGAGTTCATTAAATATTTTATACGTTATTAAAATTGTGCGTGTCAGTGCATGCGCGTATATGTGTAGAACTAGATACAAACTGGCGTTCTAGCGTTAGCAATTTCGATCCGAATCCAGTTTCGTTCCAAATATACGCGTTCCACCGTTTCAAAATGTCCTGCTTTCTTCTACCTAATCGGTAATAACATATCTGCACAGTGTACGCAATTTTTAATTTCCATAAAAAATACAAAGTTAAACCAAACGGCGGTCAGGGTCCGTTTTCGTATTACATACGTAATTTAACGGTGTTTACGATGATACATTGTTAAGAAATGTTTTTAAAAAATACAGACAAAATGCGCTGCTATCACGTCAGCCGGGTGCCGCGAATATTTCTAAAACCGTATACGAATTGACGAGAGAGTTCTTGGAGACGTGTTTTATGATGACAGTAGAGGGACAATGTAGGATGAAGTACGTAGCGAAGGAATCTACGAAGCGTGCAGAGTAACCGGTCAACTGTAAAATGCAGCGGAATGCATGTCCAGTAGCATCGCTGTGCGGCCAACCTTGCAGTTAGCAACACTCGCTTCGCGGCAGTAAGCGTGTCTCCTGGCTGAGGCAACGTCCTGGACCCGCTGCGCAAAGTTCGGCTGGGCCAGTCGTTACGGTTGCGTAAAACTTATCGACGTCCTTTTTTGCGAATTTATTTGGGAGCGATGTCCTTCGTGGTAAGACGCGGGATTTTGTAGCACTGATCCTGTCCAGTCTGAGCGCGCGGAGGTCCAAAAGTATTTTAAGGTTAAGGTAGCTTCTACGTGTTGTTTGTCTTATCAAACAAATAAATAAATAGCGACCCACACGTACTTAATGGGTAGGTTACAAGTTTGTCAACCCTATCAGCTATATTGAGTCTGTTCCTAATAAGACTAACAACCTGTTTCTAGAATTTTTTTTTAACGTCCGACTATTGTGCACACTTGGGCTAATGCAGACGATGGGATGATTTATAGCGTATGAAAATGCCAAGCCCTGGCCGGGAATCGAACCCGGGTCCTCGGGGTGAAAGCCTAGTACGCTATCAACTAGGCCACCGAGACGGCTCCTGTTTCTGGAACATTTATGTAATGCTCCAATAATAAATTCTAGATTAACATATGGCTAACTAAATTTGCTTTGTTTCTAGTAATCAAAGGTTACCTAATCTCCAATGAACATCTTACTAACATTAAAAAAAAGATTAATTGTGGAAAAATGGCTGTTTTCAAACATATGATCAACGTGTATATTGCAATTTGTAGGTTATGTTGATTCTTTATTTTTTTGTTTCCATCGTGTTATAAGTTTTTGAATACTGTAGGCTATTGGGAAAAGTGACACACTCACAGTAGTTTATAGAGTGGTAGATATTTTAAAATTACACTTAAAATATAAAAATTGCCTTCTTCGCTGAGCCTAAATGTAATGTTCAATTCGTCATCCGAAAAATAATTACACGAAATACTTAAATAACGCAATTATTTTCGTCGATTCTTCATTTGAATTACTATTGTCGTAATTGTTGATACTCTTGAATTCATTGCGAATAAAGCCTACAATTTGTAGGTTATGTTGATTGTTTATTTTTTTGTTTCCATAGTTACATAGTGTTAAAGTTCCTGAATACTGTAGGCTATTGGGAAAAGTGACACACTCGCGGTAGTGTAGAGTGGTAGACACTTTAAAATTACACTTAAAATGTAAAAATTGCCTTCTTCGCTGAACCTAAATGTAATGTTCAATTCGTCATCCGAAAAATAATTACACGAATTACTTAAATAACGTAATTATTTTCGTCGATCCTTCATTTGAATTACTATTGTCGTAATTGCTGATACTCTTGAACTCTTTGCGAATAAAGCCTACAATTTGTAGGTTATGTTGTTACCGTCAAAAAATAATTTGGAGCAAAACAGTCTTGTGAACACTGAAATAAAATACAATATTAACTTACACAAAATTTTGCCTAGTCGATAGCGTACAGGGCTTTCACCCCGAGGACCCGGGTTCGATTCCCGGCCAGGGCTTGGCATTTTCATACGCCATAAATCATCCCATCGTCTGCATTAGCCAAAGTGTGCACAATTGTCGGACGTTAAAAAATAAATAAATAAAAATAAAAATCACAACGAATGAATAGCAATACTGAGCTACGAGGAAGACACAGAACATTAAAAAGTGATTGATTTAGTGAACCCCGAATTTGGGTGAAACAAATAAAGAGAAAAAAAATAAAAAAATAAAACTATAGTTAAATCAGAATAAAATAAATTAGCGCAACAAAAATCACGAATTAAACTTTGTCGAGTTTGAACATTCTGTATTAATTTGCAATTAAAATATTTAATTGCCGATAATTGGGACATTAAGTTAATAAGCGTTTAATCTTATCAGCTGTTAATGGTTGTTCTGGAAACCGTTTATTTAATTATAGATTAATTTTAACGCTAGATTAATTATCTGGAACTAATTAATTTTAGAAACCGTGAATAAGTTTAATACAGGTACAGGTTACGCCAATATTTGTAATAAAATCATATTTGGTACACCTTATTTTGAATGTCTTGTATGTGGTTTTTTTTTACAGTTTGCGTATAGGCCTATTTTTTGCTTCTTTATCTTTAAAGAACAAAATATAAAAAACTAATTATATACAGTACTTTTAAAATGAAATTATAGAAGCCGTTATTTAAATTCGAATTTAATTATTTAAACCGTTAACAAAAAAACGTTAAATTAATTAAATTAATTAATTAATTATGTAATTAATTAAATTATTACATTAATAAATCATTAATATTATTTCTCGAGTCAACATCCCATTTTCTCAGCACACACTATTAGTACAGGCATAAATGAGGTATTTTTAGACAAAAATATTAACCGGCTTCTGACTTTGCGAAGTGATTTTACGCTACGACTTACTGTTTGTGGAAAGTTTTAACGTAAAAGACACTTTTAACTGTCATAAGCAAAACGGCATCGTGGATGCGCATGCGCGGCATCACAAATCACATATTTTTTATATTTTACGAAACTAACTTATTAATCCCTTACGAATGCCACTTTTTTGCGTAACGTGCTTTGACAATTTCAATATCTATTATTTTTTTTGTTTAACGTCCGACTATTGTGCACACTTGGGCTAATGCAGACGATGGGGTGATTTATAGCGTATGAAAATGCCAAGCCCTGGCCGGGAATCGAACCCGGGTCCTCGGGGTGAAAGCCCAGTACGCTATCAACTAGGCCACCGAGGCGGCTACTTATTTAAAAGTCGTTAAACTTATAGGTTATGTAGAGATACCGACAGTCCCCTAACCCTATCCGTCGTACAAGCCATTTCGGATACCAAACACGTTTTGGACACTGTTTTTACACAAATTTATTTGTGATATCTCCTTCCGTCGTGTATTTATCTATTGTTAATCGATCGCTTTTCGATTTATTTTTTAAACATGTTTTCCCTTCCTTCCAACTACCGCCTTCACCCCAACGACTACTCCTATTCAAAAGGCCGTGTTTACTTAAAACTTTCATAGTACGAGAGTCCCCTGGTTAGAACTTAATGATTATTATTATTGTTGTTTAACGTTTGTGATATTTTATTTTCCTTCAACAGCTGTTATGAAAACAAATCAATCTAACAGAGTAAAACGGCACTTTGAAGGGGAATTATTCCTTTTGTCTTCAAAAACAAATTTCTTCGTTAAAAATGAATGTATAGTTGAAATTTCAATCTCCAGCTGTTTTAGTTTTGGCTGTGCATTGATCAGTCATAATGTATTATATATATATATATATATATATATATATATATATATATATATATATATTATATATATATATATGTATATAATAATATATATATATATATATATACATATATGTATATATATATATATATATATATATATATATATATATATATATATATATATATATATATATATATATATATATATATATATATATATATATATATATATGTGTGTGTGTGTGTATATACCGCCTCAGTGGCCTAGTTGATAGCGTACTGGGCTTTCACCTAGAGGACTCGGGTTCGATTCCCTACTAGGGCTTGGCATTTTCATTCGCTATAAATCATCCCATCGTCTGCATTAGCCCAAGTGTGCACAATAGTCGGACGTTAAACACAAATATATATATATATATATATATATATATATATATATATATATATTGTTTAAAATAAGATATCAAACATAATTTTTCTTAAGAAAGAATTTAATAATCTGTAGTCCGTATTGTTAGTCTTATGGAGATTACATTCAGTATGGCCGACAGATACCACAATCTCGACTGTATTTTAGTGAAACTTTATATAAAATGTTAGAGCTTAAAATTAAGAAAGTATTGAAATAATTAAATTTAAATTACGGTTGTAAAATCCAAATAGGCTTACCTTAAGTGTGTTATACATTGCGGCAGTGATTGAATACACGCGAGATCTAACAAAAGAATGATACTTGATCGACGTTCTTGCTGTATTTATACACAGCTGCCTACATTATAGCGTGAATATTACGTAGTCCATTGTCGCGTACATGACAGTTGCAATATCCAGGTGGCACAGGCACAGCCTGCCAGAAACTAATTTTGTTTTTTATTGCCAAAAATCAATTCACGCAGTTGTTACACTTTTACCAGTTTTTAATTGGATATTGTGGATCGGTTTTGAAAGGGAAGTGTAAAGGGTGCATTAACTTCTTCAGTTCGTGGGATACTAACGTGACTGTTCGGTATTTTTCGAACTTTCACGAACGTTGTAAAGGTTTACAGTTTAAGTATGTGCATCAGTTTAAAGGCCTGCAGAATTAATAGATGTGCGGTTATTTAACGATTGTTAAATATGTTGTATTTGTCGTCGATACATAAAAGAAGAATTTTTAATATATATTTTTTTTAATTTCTGCTAGGAGTGTTATTGTTTTGTCTAGTAGCATACATTCATCCGCCTTCCTTGTCTTTACCAATATTTTATTTGTTTACCAAACAGTACTGAAGTACATTATCAGTTTTGATAATGGATATAATCCGAAACGCGTCGAGAAATATTGAATTCCGATGAAGTAGGAAAAGTTAATTAACATACTCTTAACAATCTCTTTAAAAAAATTAATCTTTTTTTTATTTCTACTAGGAGTGTTATTGTTTTGTCTAGTAGTATACATTCATCCGCTTTCCCTGTCTTTACCAATAGTTTATTTGTTTACCAAACGGTATTGAAGTTCAACAATAAGTTTTGATAATGGATATAATCCGAAACGCGTCGAGAAATATTGAATTCCGATGAAGTAGGAAAAGTTAATTAACATACTTGACAAACAATCTCTTTAAAAAAATTATTTTTTTATATATATCTGATAGGAATGCTATTGTTTTGTCTAGTAGCATACATTCATCCGCCATCCCTGTCTTTACCAATATTTTATTTGTTTCCAAACAGTACTGAAGAACATTATCAGTTTTGATAACGGATATAATCCGAAACGCGTCGAAAAATATTGAAAAACCGATGAAGTAGGAAAAGTTAATTAACATACTCTTAACAATCTCTTTAAAAAAATAATCTTTTTTTTATTTCTGATAGGACTTCTATTGTTTTGTCTAGTAGCATACATTCATCCGCCTTCCCTGTCTTTACCAATATTTTATTTGTTTACCAAACAGTACTGAAGTACATTACCAGTTTTGATAACGGATATAATCCGAAAACCGTCGAGAAATATTGAAAAACCGATGAAGTAGGAAAAGTTAATTAACATCCTCTTAACAATCTCTTTAAAAAAAAATGAATCTTTTCTTATTTCTGATAGGAATGCTATTGTTTTGTCTAGTAGCATACATTCATCCGCGTTCCCTGTCTGTACCAATATTTTATTTGTTTACCAAACAGTACTGAAGTACATTATCAGTTCTGATAACGGATATAATCCGAAACGCGTCGAAAAATATTGAAAAACCGATGAAGTAGGAAAAGTTAATTAACATACTCTTAACAATCTCTTTAAAAAAAATTAATCTTTTTTTTATTTCTGATAGGACTTCTATTGTTTTGTCTAGTAGCATACATTCATCCGCCTTCCCTGTCTTTACCAATATTTTATTTGTTTACCAAACAGTACTGAAGTACAACAATCAGTTTTGATAATGGATATAATCCGAAACGCGTCGAAAAATATTGGAAAACTGACGAAGTAGGAAAAGTTAATTAACATACTTGACAAACAATCTCTTAACAATCTCTTTAAAAAAAAAATATTTTTTTAATATTTCTGATAGGAATGCTATTGATTTGTCTAGTAGCATACATTCATCCGCGTTCCCTGTCTTTACCAATATTTTATTTGTTTACCAAACAGTACTGAAGTACATTATCAGTTTTGATAATGGATATAATCCGAAACGCGTCGAGAAATATTGAAAAACCGATGAAATAGGAAAAGTTAATTAACATACTCTTAACAATCTCTTTAAAAAAATAATCTTTTTTTATTTCTGATAGGACTTCTATTGTTTTGTCTAGTAGCATACATTCATCCGCCTTCCTTGTCTTTACCAATATCTTATTTGTTTACCAAACAGTACTGAAGTACAACAATCAGTTTTGATAATGGATATAATCCGAAACGCGTCGAGAAATATTGAAAAACCGATGAAGCAGGAAAAGTGAATTAATATACTTGACAAACAATGAACTTCTCTAAGAAAAAACTAAAGAAAGTTTTGATAAAAAAACTCTAAATATATTTTTTATTCTAGTAGACTCATACCTCCATGAATATTGCAGATAGAGTTGTGTTTAGAAACTAAAATATGTAATTTTCAAAAGAAAAAACATTTTTTGCTCTTTGTAAACGATCTACGGTAATTTGACAATCGATTCTTTTCACTATCATGTACGTTCTATTTTTTTTCTTGACTAATAGTAATTAAACATAATAAAATGAAATTATAGTTTCTCTTTTTAAAAACGTGTAAAAATAATTCCTAAATAATTGATTAATTTCGATTATTTGAAAATTTTCCACTAACCAATTTAGAGTAGCGAACACATATTGTCGTGCCAGTTTGTTTTCATTTAAAATTAAAAATATAGTCATCATTTTGAAGCGTTATTAAATCCGAAATTAAAAAAAAATACAGTTCAAAAGTAAATTTTGGATTCGAGGTTATTTTTTATTTCCTCGATTCACTCTACGTCCGTATGGTTTTTATTTTTTTATGGCCGAAAATTTGAGCGAAATTTGAAAACGAATTTTGTGAAATTATGCCGGACTTTCGCGACAGCTCTCAAGCGCTTTCTTTTTGTGAAGGGGGATTTTGAGCAAAATTTCATCAAAATCGTACGGTTCGATTTTGAGAAAATCCGATTTTTTTGCCAATAAGGGCTTTAAAATATTCTAAAAGTGCTTTTGAGGTATGAACAAACCAGACGTACACGGCGAATTTCATAAAAATCGAGCGATCTGTTTGGTGTCCAGCAACACGCACGCACGCACGCGTTCTCTATACTCCGTATAGTGATTGGTTATTTGCAGTACAGTGACCCATTTCATATATTTCACCAGCTCTTCCTCAAGGAGTCTACGTTACTTCACGTTAAGCCATGTCCCCTTGTGTACAGTCGGCCCAACAGCGTTCATAAAGTCGATACTTTATTGTTATCGATGTAATGTTATCGATTTTTCCTGTTACAAACAGCACAACATGGCAACGCTGTTACTGTGTGCATCCCTTGAGGAAAGGTTTTTTATCTCCGCGCACGCAAAATAGATTATACTCTTTATGTAAAGGAGGACAGTTCTATGGGATTGTACTTTCCTCCGCAGGATCGAATCTGAACACTCTTGCAGTATATTCTTAGTAGTTATGGCTACCGCTCCACACGTCTGACGCGTTCATAATGTTTTCAGCCAATTTAACCGGTAGGCCTAACTGTAATATTTACGAAACATTTTATTGACCTAACCTTACTGGAAATTTGATGCTTTTTCTCCTTTAAAGCCGTCCAAATGTTCATAAAACGGGCCGTTCTGCCACTATTACAGGAAATAACCAACAACTAGACTCGTCATCGTCAAATCGAAGACCGCCATATTTAATAAGTGAATGAAAAAAGTATTTAGGTTATGAAACTGTTTTGAATTGCTCGTATTTTCGAGCAGTTATTGTGTATACACTTGAATGGTTTCTGTTGACTGTTAAGCATTATAAGAAAAAAAATATTAATGTAATAATTCTTTGATTTATTTCAATAAAATAAACAGTCACTTAGTAACAGAATGGGCATTTTAATCATCACCGTATAGGCCTAAACAAGGTGTTTAAGTAATCATAGCTGTACTGTACATAGAAAATCAAGCCGCCTCGGTGGCCTAGTTGATAGCGTACTGGGTTTCACCCTGAGGACCCGGGTTCGATTCCCTGCCAGGGCTTGGCATTTTCATACGCTATAAAATCATCCCATCGTCTGCATTAGCCCACGTGTGCACAATAGTCGGACGTTAAAAAAAAAAAATGTCACCCCGAGGACCCGGGTTCGATACCCGGCTATGGCTTGGCATTTCATATGCCATAAATCATCCCATCGTCTGCATTAGCCCACGTGTGCACAATAGTCGGACGTTAAAAAAAAAAATGTCACCCCGAGCACCCGGGTTCGATTCCTGGCTATGGCTTGGCATTTTCATGCGCTATAAAATCATCTCTACGTCTGCATCAGCTCACGTGTGCACAATAGTCGGACGTTAAAAAAAAAAAAAAATGTCACCCCGAGCACCCGGGTTCGATTCCCGGCTATGGCTTGGCATTTTCATGCGCTATAAAATCATCCCATCGTCTGCATTAGCTCAAGTGTGCACAATAGTCGGACGTTAAAAAAAAAAGAAAGTCACTTCGAGGACCCGGGTTCGATTCCCAGCTATGGCTTGGCATTTTCATACGCTATAAAATCATCCCATCGTCTGCATTAGCTCACGTGTGCACAATAGTCGGACGTTAAAAAAAAAAAAAGTCACTTCGAGGACCCGGGTTCGATTCCTGGCTATGGCTTGGCATTTTCATGCGCTATAAAATCATCCCATCGTCTGCATTAGCCCACGTGTGCACAATAGTCGGACGTTAAAAAAAAAAAAAATGTCACCCAGAGGACCCGGGTTCGATTCCCTGCCAGGGCTTGGCATTTTCATACGCTATAAATCATCCCATCGTCTGTATTAGCCCACGTGTGCACAATAGTCGGACGTTAAAAAAAAAAAATGTCACCCCGAGCACCCGGGTTCGATTCCCTGCCAGGGCTTGGCATTTTCATGCGCTATAAAATCATCCCATCGTCTGCATTAGCCCACGTGTGCACAATAGTCGGACGTTAAAAAAAAAAATCTCACCCCGAGGACCCGGTTTTGATTCCCGGCTATGGCTTGGCATTTTCATACGCTATATATCATCCCATCGTCTGCATTAGCCCACGTGTGCACAATAGTCGGACGTTAAATACCAAAAAACATAGAAAATCAATATATTCCAGGTATTTAGAAATTGTTGTTGCCAGTTCATTGTGGAGAAACACAAGATGGCCGTGCTCGGTCGGAAAAATGACAACACGGTTATGTTTAACCCGATTTCAAAAACTAAAGTGTCATAACATTTCCTAAACAACGCTATTCCAGCTGTTATTTTGTAAAACGGCTGGTATTCGATTTATAATAATTTTAAATGGCTGAAATTACTTATTTTCAACCATATTCTTTTACTGTTAGTACAAAGAATCGACCAAATTGTGTTTAAAATCGGATCAGTAGTTTTTGAAATATAATTTTTTAGTAAAAAAAACATACAAAAAGAGAAAAAATACTAGAAGCGTGTGTTTATTACGTAAAAATGATCCAAGGAACCCATGTTCTAAAAGGTTGTCAAGAGAGTTACTAGACACTCTGTATACACATTTGGCGGAATAAACAGTAAAAATAACACGTACGTTCTTTCTTTATGTAACAACTTTAAAAAGGAACAGTTACAGTTCATAACTGTGAAAATTCCGAACTAAAATCACTGTTAATCATGAGACATAAAATTTTAGTAGAAATTTCAAAATCATTTTATTTCTTATTTGCATCACATTACTTTCTATATTCTTTTGGTGTAGTGAAAAAGTAGAAAAAGTTTACGATCATTTCGTTCAACGTTTGGTCGCTAGCGGTTGTACATGAACTTAGGAACACAGAGTTTATTATGCAGCAAATGTTAAACGATTGAGTATTTTAAATCCTTTTTTGTCTAATTAAAAAAGAAAGAGCTGGAAAGTTTATAATAACAAATTTATTTCAGCGCTTCATAATGAAGTATTAGGAATCAACTACTTCATAGTAAACTATTTGGAGTTAAACAATTCTTTTTCCCGTATATGAAAAGAATGGATTCGGGAATTCTTATAACGAAAGATTAGAAATTCACTATAGTATTTCATAATAAATTATCGGGATTTATTAAACTATTCAGAATTTATAATTAATCCTTTTCCTCATAAACTGAATGAAATTACTACTTAGATAAAGGATAAGGATTTCTCAGCAGTACTTTGTTAAAACAATTGGGAACTTACTATTGATTTACCATTGTTCAATGAAAGTATAGAGTAAATAACAATACAGAACATACGAGATGTGTTTTGAAAGTAGCGAGAATTTTTAAATTTCGCGTGCTTGGAGAGTCCGATTGTCACTTTTTTTTGTTGGTATACATGCCCTTGAAGTATGATAAAACTTTCAGCTGTTTTCATTGTTGACTTTGTCTGTGACAGCCACTAAGGTTAGACGTGTTTTTATGAGCTCGGCGATTTTCGTTTGTTAAAAGAAACGGATCAAAGAATTTGTATCAAATTTTGCGAAAAAAATGGGATGAAGTGTAACAAAGTGTGTGAAATGTTAACAAAGGCCTATTGTGAGTCTGATATGAGTAAAGCAAGAGTTTACGAGTTGTATAAGCGTTTCCAAGAAGGCCGTGAAGACATTGAAGATGACGAACGCCCTGGACGCCGCAGCACATCAACAACCGATGAAAACATGGGAAAAGTGAAAGAAATGATTATGAACAATCGCCGAATCACAATTAGAGAGGTCGCTGATGATGTTGGCATATCGATTGGATCATGTCATGACAATGTTTGCAATGTTTTGTGTATGAAACGCGTGGCAGCAAAATTCGTTCCAAAATTGTTGAATTTTGAACAAAAACAGCGGCGAATGGAAGTTGCTCACGAGTCACTAAACGGAGTCAACGACGATGCAGAATTACTGAAACGTATTATAACAGGTGACGAAACATGTGTTTACGGATATGAAGTCGAAACTAAGGCTCAATCGTCCCAGTGGAGGCATTCTGGCTCGCCAAGACTGAAAAAGGCTCGACAAATGCGGTCGAACTTGAAGGTTATGCTCACTGTGTTCTTCGATATTAATGGCATAGTGCATCATGAATTCCTGCCACTAGGTGAAACGGTCAATAAGGAGTACTACCTACAAGTTCAACGCTGTTTGCGTGAAGCAATCAGAATAAAACGCCCGAATCTGTGAAAAAACAATTCATGGCTTTTGCACCACGATCCACGATAATGCTCCAGCTCACACTTCATTGCTTGTTCGTGAATGTTTGGCCAAAAACAGTAATGTAACGATACCCCAGCCTCCATATTCGCCAGACATGGCTCCGTGTGACTTTTTCCTATTTCCAAAAATAAAGAGAACCTTAAAGGGCCGTCGTTTTACAGTCGTAGATGACATTAAAAGCGCATCGCTGAAAGAACTAAAGATCGCGCATCGCCTATCTCAAAGATCGAGTTTGAGAAGTGTTTCGAGGATTGAAGAAGCGCTGGCACAAGTGCATAATCTCTAATGGGGATTATTTTGAACGCGACAACATCAATGTAGAAGAATACATAAATATTTTGTTCAAAAAATTAAAATTCTCGTTACTTTCTGAACACACCTCGTATTTGAAGAAAGATCGATTAAAATCTTTTTATTTATTTTGACTCCTTTTAATCCAAATCCGCAAAAATTTAATTGTAAATCCGCGAAAAAAAATGAATACAATAACCAAGTTATAAGTCTACACAAACATATCCGAAGCGTTGCCTCAAACAATATTCCTGCACACCCTCAATGTATGGTTTGAGAACGATTTATTTGGTCTAAGAATCTAACAAACCGACCTTGACATTCTGACGTGCCAACGAGGCCGTAGTCCTACACAATGCAATAAACAAAACAATGACTTCTAAGCGCACAAGTAATAGAACAGCTGATAATCAGCTGTTACATATAGGCCTAAATAACCGTAACAGCAAATCACCAGTTCCGGTCACTGGTTCCAGAATCTTCCGGGACGTAGCTTAATAATCAGGAGCCTCATTTGTATAACTGGCCAACTGTAATTAACTGGTCGTCACACATCTGACGGTGAAAGTTTGCGGTTTAATTAGAACAAACTATTTAATTGATATTAATTGCGTAAGAAATACGATATTCATCACCGCGATGTTGGACAAGGTCGATTTGTTTTCGGCTTGATTTCAGGTTAGAGTTGAATGTTTCAAGAGTTGTACGTCTTGGTGGCTTAGTTGGTTAAGGCGCGGTGTTGTTGATGAAGCCCGACTAGCTGCGCCTTATAAAACACGGTAGCCTTTTGTATATATGTTTAAAAAATGAAAGTAAATGAAGTATTAAATTTCCCAATAATTTTTATTTTGCGGGGGAAAAGGCGGGTTGTAAATTCTCTTTTTTTGAAGTACTGTAGTAAATCCATAATCGTTTATCACCAAGATTATTTCCCAATCTTTTTTTTTTTTAGTTTATAGAGGAAGGGTTTATTAAGAATTCCCGATCGTTTATTATGAAAATAAGTGAAAATAGTGTCATTATAGCATAACCGATTGGACCCATGCAGATAAGAAGAAAATCACGTAACATTTACACGTGATTGTTAAATCACGTATGATTGTTAAATCAACGTATGATGCGTTTAAACTTTTAAACCTCTCCCAATTCTGGACTTCATAAAGAGGCTACACATGTTGTAGTCTTCGGAAGACCGTTTACCAGGCCGGCCGTGGAGAGACACTTTTCCGGTTCGGAATAGTGAAGTAAATTCGCTTCGTATTGTTGGTCGGATCCCTCCTATTTCTCCCGAGCAAGTTACATTTAGCCGGTGTGTTGTTGGGTTGCTTGTGGTGGGCGGTCCTTCTCGATGTTCTGCCGAACAATGATTTTCGACCTATATTTATGGTGGCAACCATAATTGCTCAGAATTCATTGTTAAAACTAGAGAATTTTTTTTTTTTTTTAGCGTCCGACTATTGTGCACACTTGGGCTAATGCAGACGATGGGATGATTTATAGCTTATGAAAATGCCAAGCCCTGGCCGGGAATCGAACCCTGGTCCTCGGGCTGAAAGCCTAGTACGCTATCAACTAGGTCACGGAGGCGGCTCAAACTAGAGAAAGAACGCACCAATCAAAATGAAGCTATCGTGAACGGGAGATGCGAGGTGATGCGCCGGCAGTAATGTATTAATCTAGCGTCGTACATACCCGGAATATGCGTGCACTGCGAACCAATCGGAAGCAAGTATTGATTGACGGGAGTGAACTAGGTTTCGCTGGCTTAGGCTGTTTCAAAGCCTGGGAAAGAAGTACGGGGATTTTCTAGCATGTTTATTTAGGATTTTAGTAAACAGAACTAGGTTGTGTAACTCAGTTCCTATGTTGTTTCGGCGATGACAAACAGGAGAGGATATCGTAACTGAGTATCTCAGGAATGTAGGATATGGCATATTAGAATTACGAAGACCTCAGTGTGTTTGTAACTCGATCCATTCAAGCTAACAAATTTGAGTAATTAGGATTATGACCTATTCTTCCCGTCAGTCGTCTATCTACTCACCTAGTAAAGGCTACCGTGGTTTCGAAACTCTATTGTTTCATCTTCAGGCCGTGATACAAAATTTTAAATCTCTCTGTCGAGGTCGTCACAAAGTCAAACAAAACATTAAAAACATACGACACAAACGCCGAGTACAATTACACGATTAAAATATCTACGATGAAATTTGGTAACAAATTTGTTCAAGCTTTTAATAAAATCGATTTTTAGTTCGAGTTTCAAACAATTGGGATCAAAATTGCGAACTCTCGAAGAGTGATTACGTCGTCCCGAATTTCAGGATTGCCATGGTGGCCGACTAAAGATCTCGTTTTCAATGAACATTCACTAAACAAATCAACATAACCTTTAAAATATCTGTCGAACTGTATCTTTAAACGGATTTTTCTCGCACACGTCCGCCGTTAACGCGTTTTCCCAGCCAATCATCTTCAGCTTAAAACAAACAGTGTTTTCCTAGAGAAAGTCTGAAATCGGTTCCGGTCGGTCGCGTTGTATAAGATGGAAAGGCTCGGCGTCACGCTCGGCCGCGCCTGGCACATTGGGCAGCCAATTAGGCTAAACTTTACCAGTTTATTGGTTTTTTGTTGCTCTTTCCCAACGTATTGTAATTAAAGACACATTCACCCGGTGGCGTGCGGCCGAAGCCGGTTTCAAAATTTTTGGTTTGCGGAAACGCAGCGCGTTGTGAAAGGCGTGCAGCGGAAACCGTAAGCCCGTCGTGGTTGTGTTGAAACCGTCGTCAAATTGGCATATTGTTAGTAGCTATACGACTGCGTGCGGTTTGCTGTTGTTATGGGAATAAAAATTGTTACGTTTTTTTTTCTACTTTGCGGTGATCGCGAACGAAATCAGTTATTTTGAATAAAAAAAAGGTTTTAAATGAGTGTTTTTCCGTTTGTATGTCTGTACACATCGTTGGAGTTTAAACTAGTTTACCAGATTTAATGAAACTTTGAATGTAGGTCTCGTTTTCACCTAATAATGATCTGCCTTCCCTAGCTTCGTCAATTCTACTTTTGTTGACGCGTTTCGGAGAACCGCCATCTTCAAGAACTATCTATACTCATACTGAAGATGGAGGTTCTCCGAAACGCGTCAACAAAAGTAGAATTGACGAGGCTAGGGAAGGCAGATCATTATACTCAACATAGTGACAATAATCATAGTAGAAAAGAAGAAGAATATGAAAAGAATGTTTTTCATGTTCTCCAACATTTTTTTAATGTTTCAAAAACATTTTTCAAAACTTTTTTTTGGGGGGGAAGAATTTGACAAGATTAAAATTTCTCACAATCGACTCTAACGGTTTTGATGAAATTTTTTTAAATTCAACAAAAATCGACCGAACGAAGCAAGGCCTCTGTTTCAATTCTACCGTCCGACATTTAGTTTAAGTGTTTGTTTGGTACTTTTTGCCAAACGCATTAACCGATTGTTTTGAAATTTTATACAAATATAATGCCCAAATGATTTGTCGTATTTACTTCAGTTTCAAAATGGCGGCCTCCGATTTAACGACGACGAGTGTACGTAGTTTCAATCAATCGCCGATTGTTTTGACGTGTGGTGTGAAGGTACCTTGTGTAACGGATCGAAAGACGTACGTGTAATATTTTTTTCCCATTCACTTCCGTTTCAAAATGGCGGACTCTTATTCAACGTTAAGAATATAGTTGCTGGTTATTTCCTGTAATACTGGTTGAATGACCAACCATATAATTTTGTCCTTTTCGTGGAGAAAGAGTAAAAAAGTTGCAATAAAGATGGTCTAGTAACATTTTTCGTAAATATTACGTTTAAATTGGCGTAAAAAGTGTTAGCGCTCTCGTGGAACGCTGTGTATATTAATTATGAATATACTGCGAGGTCTGCTGTTTTTGAGCTACTTGTGTGTCACGTGGCAACATCCTAAAAAATCGAATTTACCAATTTTTGTGTAGAAAAAAACCCTACCTACCTGCACGTTTCTCAAACGAAAATCCGGAAAGTAGGCGTAATTTTCAAAACTCGTTTATCAAAAAAATCGGTATAAAAAAATCATATATATTATTTCTCGAGTCAACATCCCTTTTTCTCAGCACATACTATTCGTACAGGCATAAATAAGGTATCTTTAGAAAGATTTTTTAACCGGCTTCTGACATTCCAAACCGGTTTTGCACTAATACTTATTGTTTGTGGAAAATTTTAACATAAAAGACACTATTAAAGGTCATAGGCAAAACGGCATCTTCGATGCGCATGCGCGGATTACAAATCAGACATTATTTTGTATAGACATATTTTACGAAGCTAACTTATTAACCAAGAATAGACGATCGCATTAAAAATGCCTCTTTTTTGCATAACGTGTTTAGAACAATTTCACTATTTACTTAAAAGTCATTAAACTTATACGTTATGTGGTCCTACTGACAGTCCCCTATCCCTGCAAGCCGGGACAAGCATTTTGAATACCAAACACGTTTTGGACACTTTTTACACAAATATATTTGTGATTTCTCCTTCCATCGTGCTATCAAGCATGCCTTTTCAATAGACTAGAAGACAATTAGCCTACCTATTAAAAATTGCGTTTGCTATCACTATAAACAAGCCGCAGGGACAAACACTTCAAAGAGCAGTATTGTATTTACCAAATGCCGTCTTTACTCACGGACAATTGTATGTAGCTTTTTCAAGGGTAACTAAATCAACTAACGTGTCTGTATCCATTAAAGGATCGGGTTCCCTTGTATGTATTATTTCTGGAGTCAGCATCCCTTTTTCTGAACACATACTATTCGTACAGGAATGAGGTAGCTTTAAGATTTTTTAACCGGCTTCTGACATTGCAAAACGGTTTTGCACTAACACTTATTGTTTGTGGAAAATTTTAACATAAAAGACACTTTTAAAAGCCATAGGCAAAACGGCATCTTGGATGCGCATGCACGGCATCACAAATCAGACAATATTTTGTATATTTTACGAAGCTAACTTATTTATCACGAATAAATAATCCCATTACAAATGCCACTTTTTGCATAACGTGCTTAGAACAATTTCAATATGTACTTAAAAGTCATTAAAGTTATAGGTTATGTAGCCCTACTGACAGTCCCCTATCCCTGCCCGTCGTACAAGCCGGGACAAGCATTTCGAATACCAAACACATGTTTTGGACACTGTTTTTACACAAATATATTTGTGATTTCTCCTTCCATCGTGAATTTATGATGTTAATACGGACATAATAAAATACGAAGTACAATAAAAATGTCAAAGTACAGTTAGAGGTTATCAAACATGCCTTTTTAATTGACTAGAAGACAGTTACCCATTAAAATTGTGTTTGTTGTCACTATAAACAAGTCGCAGGTACAAACACTTCAAAGAGCAGGATTGTATTTACCAAATGCCGTCTTTACTGACGGACGTCATGTATGTAGCCTTTTCAAGAACAACTAAATCAACTAACATGTTTGTATCCATTAAAGAAATTTAAATACTTATTCAAAAGTCTGTGTTTATTGTAAACTTTCATAGTGCGAAATTTCGCACCGGCTCCCATGTATGTATTATTTCTCGAGTCAACATCCCTTTTTCTCAGCACATACTATTCGTACAGCCATAAATGAGCTATCTAGAAATATTTGTTAACTGGTTTCTGACACTGCAAAACGGTTTTGCACTAACACTTATTGTTTGTGGGAAATTTTAACATAAAAGACACTTTTATCTGTCTTAGGCAAAACGGCATCACAAATCAAACAATATTTTGTATATTTTACGAAGCTAACTTATTAATCACGAATAGACGATCCCATTAAAAATGCTACTTTTTGCGTAATGCGCTTAGAACAATTTCATTATTTATTTTAAAGTCATTAAACTTATAGGTTACGTGACTCTAACTACGCTATCCCTGTCCGTCGTACAAGAACAGGGGGTGGAATAATTTTACATTCACTGTACAAGTTACCTGTGTCCGTCCTTGAAATATCAGTGCCGTCTTTTAAGGCCTAATACAAAACCAGCATAATTACTTCGAACAACAGCAATGATGTCGATCGACTCCCGCGAGGTATTACACGCGTCAACAAACCGTCCGGAGGAAAACTTTTTCAGTGAAGACTTCAGACCCGTTGTGAGGCACGGAAAATAGAACTGCCATTGTTGAAGAAAACATACAACAACCAACATTACGGTCCATTGTTGAAAAACTAAAACTTACCAAAAATATGCGTGCATATGATGAACGATACAATGCTTGGCTTCTGCAACCAGGTGATGGGCAACTTGAGGTACAAGAAGAAGTTTCACATGGCACCGTCAAGATTACAAAGACATACTACCGCGAAGAAGACGAAATAATGCAGAAAGTATTTCCAACCGACACCGAAATAATGCAGAAAATGTGAAGGAATCCATCCAAACATGAATATGGCGCCCGAAAAATGAAGATTGCACTAAGATAAATGAAAAACATGCATAGCTTTTAAATTTATACTATATAATATCAGCTCGTGATTCGCTTACATTTATAGCGGAACCCATAATCAGCTGTCAGAGGATTATAGATCGGTCTCAATGAATGATTAGTGCGGCACGTGGTTGACGTGATAAAAGCAATTTCCCGATAATATTTTTCTTTACATTTTTATACTAAGAAAATATTTTTGTAACCTAGTTCAGAACTAATAGTTTCTTAAACAGTGAGACTTAAAAACTGCACAGTTCAAATGGTTTTACTCTTTTCAATCTTCTAACCACGCCATCGTTGTTGAGTAGCTGAAGGGTCTCGACATTAATGTGCTGATGTAGTCTTTGTTTGTGACTTTGAGCAAATTTTCTAACTTCACTATCATAGTAGGAACTGCTAGGTCTTTATGCAAGTTGTCATTTCGGATGTACCAAGGAGCACCAACGATACCTTTTTTGAAATCTTTGAATAAAATTTCTGTTACTTTGACTGGCGCTACCCTAAAATTGAATGCCGTAAGTCCAAACTGGTTTAAGGACTTGATACAGCAACAGCTTGTTGTACACTGATAGGGAAGAACCCAATAACCAATACATTTTTCTGAATTTTAGTTTTAACTCTAGTTTTTTCTTCACATGTGGCTTCCGCCTAAGTTTGGCATCTAATGTCATGCCAAGATATTTAACTGTATTCCCGTTTGGGATCACTTGATGAAGACAGGTCTGTGCTCGATATGTCTATTGGTGAAATCAACATGTCTCATTAAGTTTGATTCTCCACTTCTTAGTCCAATTTTGAATATCATCAATAGCTGTTTGAAGTTTTCTGGTGGACTCAATGTTATTTTCACTAACAGCTAAAATAGCTGTGTCGACAGCAAAAGTAGCGACAATACTTTGTACAAAAGATGGTAAATCATTTGTAGACAGAATGTACAGGATTGGCCCCAATACTCTGCCCTTTGTTTTATATAAATTATACAGTTTACATTGAAAATGCGACTGATCCCTGACCGCCGTCGACAAAAATGTCTTGATTTTACGGATTTGAAAAATTCAAAATGGTAATTTATTAATTCTTTAACGCCAATTACAGTGGGGAAATCAGATTTTCAAAAACATCCAAGACAAAGAAAGTTGTGAATTTTTTAATATTTGCAGTGGACGCCATTTTGAAACTTATTGGCGAATTTTGCTGGTTAACGAGCTGTTATGATGAACTGAGAACGTGAGCTTTCTAAAACACAAACACATTCTAAGGTACCGGGTCTTGGTTTTACCAAGATGGCTGCTCCAACGTGATCCCTGACCGCTGTCGAAAAAATGTCTTGATTTTACGGATTTTAAAAATTCAAAATGGTAATTTATGAATTCTTTAAGGAAAAGAGAAATCAGATTTTCAAAAACATCCAAGACGAAGAAAGTTGTGAATTTTTTATTTGCAATGGACGCCATTTTGAAACTTATTGACGAATTTTGCTGGTTAACGAGCTGTTATGATAAACTGCGAACGTGAGCTTGCTACAACACAAACACATTCTAAGGTACCGGGTCTGGGTTTTACCAAGATGGCTGCTCCGACGTGATCCCTGACCGCTGTCGAAAAAAATGTCTTGATTTTACGGATTTTAAAAATTCAAAATGGTAATTTATGAATTTTTAACGCCAATTACAGTGGGGAAATCAGATTTTCAAAAACATCCAAGACAAAGAAAGTTGTGAATTGTTTAATATTTGCAAAGGACGCCATTTTGAAACTTATTGACGAATTTTGCTGGTTAACGAACTGTTATGATAAACTGCGAACGTCAGCATGCTAAAACACAAACAAACATGCCGGGTCTAAGTTTTACCAAGATGGCTGCTACAATAGTTCGTTTTTTTTCAATAGAAAATCACTAAAAAGACATCAGATCTCGTAGATACCACTTACCGCTGTATAAAATCACTCTTTACTTACCTATTCACGGGTGAAATTGTCGGACAGGGTATCATAAAACCAGCCAGCGGAACAGTGATCAATTTAAGACATCGTTGAACTAAAACGGGCAAAAAGTTAGCTTGTACTTCTGTTTGACCAGCTGATCGCTATCTTTGTTCGATGCCGGCCTTCTTCCTGGAACAGTATCGCCTCGCAGACGTGATAGAAGCGAATTTCCAAAAGTATTTTTCTCCTAATTACTTTTGAAATTCTGTTTTCACCATTAAAATCTGCACATATTAGCGTTTTTAAACTTAAAATTATTTTTAGAGTACGAAAGTGAACCCTGACCGCCGTCAAAAAAAAAAAAAATCAAGAGACTATGTAAATTCGAAATACTTATTTACGCAGCTTTTAACAAACAAATTATGGATTTGTAAATATTTGAAATTGCCGCCATTTTGAAACTGTTTAACGAATACTGCTGGTTAACGAACTTCTCTAAGGTATTACCATAAGCAATTGTTTGTACCGAGTTTGAATCAAATCGGACGAAAAGTAGATACGTAAGCGTGCTAACACGCACGCGCGCTGCCACACACAAGCGCGCTTGCACGTTGCAATAGACATTCACTAATAATAAACACAGATCATCTTAAATTTTAAAGTTTTTTTTACACTTTTTTAGCGAGTCGCCATTTTGTTTCTACAAACATCAGCCAAGTTCGATCTCACATACTATTTCCGGTAACTTGTTTAAAAAGTGTAGTTTCAAAATGGATCAATGGAGGACTGAGAAAATAACGGAGGATCGAATGCGTAAACCTCATTGTGGGGCACTGTATATTCGTATAATTTGAGTACAATATAATGAAACTATTTTTCGAGAAGAGTACCCCGCAGGGGAGGTGCAGACTAGCTACAGCTATTGAGAGGATTTAGACGTCCCTCGCGGTACCCGATTCTAACACACACTTACACTTACAATACACTTACGACTTTAAATCTTTATACTCACACTTACATTTAGGGAGACAATAATAGCCTCAATGTGCTTTTCGCCTTAAAATATTTAAAAAAAATCGAGAAGATTGCAACGTTTTGCTTGGGTATTTAATGACAACAAATGTTTTAGAAAATAATAGGTTTGTTCCTGAACTTTCTGGACCAATATTGATCTTTAATACTAAAATTAGTTAAAAATATAGGAAAATGATTCTTAAATACGAATATAGTGTATCTGCATGACGGGTTTGTTGTTTTCGAAACGTGCGATTTCGTATTGTAAACGATCAGAGTGTACGCACATGTAAATCAGGTCACCTTCGAAACACCACTTGTCAACGATAGCAGACACTGTGATTACTGGAAATGTTGCAAACACAGCGTTCCTAAACATACTTCAGGGCCTTAGAAAGTACGGACACTTGGAGTGTTACGTCATTGTTCTGGCGATTGGCGTTTTGTGGAATACAACCAGAGACGGTGATATCCCAGATGTCCACACGGATTTTATCAAGTGGTCCCAGATGTCACGGATAATACAGGAATTTAGAATTAAAATCCCCCTTTTTCCTAGAAAATAATAATTTCCTTCCCTTCTCAGTGATTTTGTAAATTGCGATACGAAATGCCGATAAGCCTTTATACCGAAAAAAATAGTATAATGTGCCTCTATTAGCCAGAAATTCAAGTAGGCTTCCAAAAAACTTAATTTTTAGGTTATTATATACCATCTAGTGTATTTAATCGTGGAACTAATATGTACGATGCGGCTAATGTCGAAGAAATTCGAGGTCCCATGTTTTTGTAATATATGTCCCCCAAACAATTCCTGATTTTTGCTTAAGGGAGCTGGTAGACACCCTGTATATCGAGATATCGTGTCTCTTTAGCGAGTTCTTTTTGGAAAAATGGCCAGTTGATGCTACCATCATGGTTAGATCCAGATCCGGGACCTTGAAACACGTCGTTAAAATTCTGGTGTTTGTGTGTGTGTGTGTGTGTGTGTGTGTGTGTGTGTGTGTGTGTGTTGGCTCGTTCACGTTCGCAATTTTGGTCCGATTTAATTCAAACCTGGCACAAAAATCGATTACGGAAATAGTTTGGACTTGTTCGTTAACCAGCAAAATTTGTTTAAACAGTTTCAAAATGGCGTCCATTTGAAATATTAAAGAATTTATAACTTTTTCATGTTACATATTTTTTGAAAATATGATTTCATTGTGCTGCATTCTCACGAGGACACTTTACTCTGCTCCTGGAATTTCGCTTACAAAACGGTTTATCGGCTTTAAGTCAGTTTTGTTTTATTTTATTGTAAAGCCTTAAAATGGAAACGTATGAGGCGTGAGAGTTCCCAGGTGTTCTGACAAATATAATTTAAATTGTTTTCAACAGCTATTTTTGCGCGCACACACACACACTCACAAACACAATTATTTCTGTAACATATTCCTACAATGTGCTGCCTCCTGCGGTGACACCTTATACTGATCCTAGTTATATTAGTTTCAATAACACAGGTCCTTATTGTTGGCACAAAACCGATCGGGCTTATCGTAATGATATATGGAAGACATTTTGTGTATGCATTGTGCTGTTTTATAAAATCTAAGCAAACGTAATCGTAAAATGCATCTTTGGGAAAACCAATGTTCAAATATTTTTCTGAACATAGCTGTATAACCCCTGACCCCAAGAAGGAAACCTAGTCACTCCACCGAACAGAAGGATCGGTGACAGAAATAATTGTGTGAGTACCAAAACAGCTGATTGCTTTAAAAACATTGTTGAAAATAATATTTAAATTATTATTGTATCCAAGACGTAAATAATTATTGATCGAATCAATTATGAAAAGTAGAATCGGTACCCAGATCCGGGACCTTGAAATGAACGCCTTACTTCTAGATCACATTTTTATAATTGTTTTAAAGTTGTGTGTGTGTGTGTGTGTGTGTGTGTGTGTGTGTTTTAGCACGCAATGTGTTCGCACTTTTAGTTTGATTTGATTCAAAGTTGGTACAAAAATCGTTTACGGTATTAGCTTGCATAAGTTCGTTAACCAACAGATTTCGTTAAGCAGTTTCAAAACGGCGGTAATTTCAAATCTTTAAGAATTCGTTACATTTTTATTTTAAATCTTTTTGAAAGTCTGATTATTAGTCATCATAATGAGTTTTAAAAATTGCGTAAATTAGCATTTTTAATTTCCAAAGTCCTCTGAAGTAAGGCAATTTTTGGACGGCGGTCAGGGATCGTTTTCGTATTTTCAATATAATTTAAAAGCTTATAATGCTAATATACGTGGTGTGTTCAGAAAGGAACTAGAATTTTTAAATTTCGCAGGCTTGGTGATTCCGATTGTCCAAATTTTTTTTGTTATGTTGGTATACATGCCCTTTAAGTATGATAAAACTTTCAGCTGTTTTCATTGTTGATTTTGTCTCTGACAGCCATTAAGGTTAGACGTCTTTTTATGAGCACGGGGATTTTCGTTTGTTAAAAGAAATGGATCAAGGAATTTGTATCAAATTTTGCGTAAAAAATGGAATAAAGTGTAACAAAGTGTGTGAAATGTTAACAAAGGCCTATGGTGAGTCTGCTATGAGTAAAGCAAGAGTTTACGAGTGGTATAAGCGTTTCCAAGAAGGGCGTGAAGACATTGAATATGTCGAACGCCCTGGACGCCCCAGCATATCAACAACCGATGAAAACGTGGAAAAAGTGAAAGAAATGGTTATGAACAATCGCAGAATCACAATTAGAGAGGTCGCTGATGATGTTGGCATATCGATTGGATCATGCCATGACATGTTTCCAATGTTTTGTGTATGAAACGCGTGGCAGCAAAATTCGTTCCAAAATTGTTGAATTTTGAACAAAAACAGCGGCGAATGGAAGTCGCTCAGGAGTCACTAAACGAAGTCAACGACGATGCAGAATTACTGAAACGTATTATAACAGGTGACGAAACATGGGTTTACGGATATGACGTCAAAACTAATGGAGACATTCTGGCTCGCCAAGACCGAAAAAGGCTCGACAATGCGGTCGAACGTGAAGGTTATGCTCACTGTGTTCTTCGATAATTATGGCATAGTGCATCATGAATTCCTGCCACCAGGTGAATCGGTCAATAAGGAGTACTACCTACAAGTACAACGCCGTTTGCGTGAAGCAATCCGAAAAAAAACGCCCGGATCTGTGGAAAAACAATTCATGGCTTTTGTACCACGATAATGCACAAGCTCACATTTCATTGCTTGTTCGTAAATTTTTGGCCAAAAACAATTCTGTAACGATTCCCCAGCTTCCATATTCGCTAGACATGGCTCCGTGTGACTTTTTCCTATTTCCAAAAATAAACAAAACCTTAAAGGGTCGTCGTTTTACAGCCGTAGATGACATTAAAAGCGCATCGCTGAAAGAACTAAAGGCTATCTCAAAGATTGAGTTTGAGAAGTGTTTCGAGGATTGGAATAAGCGTATAATCTCCAAGTGTATAACCTCCAATGGGGACTATTTTGAAGGCGACAACATCAATGTAGAAGAATAAAATAAATAATTTGTTCAAAAAAATAAAATTCTCGTTACTTTCTGAACACACGTCGTATGCAGATTTTAATGCCGATTATGATTGTGAAATCAGAATTTCAAAATGGATGAGTATAGATAAAAATACTTGTAGAAATTGAACATCAGTATGTCATGTTAACTAAAAGTAAAAGAGTCTTTTATTTAATAATATTTTTTTGTATTAGACCGGGCCTGAATTAAAGAATCGATTCTGTCAATAGTTATTTAATTCTTGGAGACGGTAATAATTTAAATTGTTTTCAACAATGTTTTTTTTAGGAATCAGCTGTTTTGGTACACACACACACACACACACACACACACACACACACACACACACACACACACACACACACACACACAATTATTTCTGTAACCTATTCCTACAATGTGCTGCCTTTTATCGGTATTAAGTCGGTTTTATTTTAATGTAAAATGGAATATTTTGAGGCATGAGAGTTCTCTGATTTTCTGACGAACCTATATACGAGGTATACCTACATACTCGTATACCCCAAGTATGTAGTTTAATAACCAAGCTTCTTATTTCTGGTACAAACCAGATCGGAATGTTTAGCTTAATAATAGGCCAATATGAAAGATAGAAGTATGAATATTATACCTTATCGAAATATTTATTCTGTGATTTTATTCATTGTTGTCAGTTTTTAGAAGTTCGCTTCTATTATATCAGTTGAACGTTTTGCTAATATTTATCGTAATAAGGAAGAGATCACTTTAACAAAAGTTTCAGTGAGGAACTATTTTTTTCTGTTTGTAAATAACTAACTCCAGATTTTACAAAATAATATTTTATTTATAAATTTACAAAATCTCACAGATAAACACTCGTAATTTTACTTGCACACGTGAAGCCGGGTCTCAGTGGTGACCTCCTTTGTAACCTCCGTCAC
>CM040185.1:95156122-95176122 GCA_022606455.1 Callitettix versicolor
TCTGTATGTGTGTGTGTGTGTGTGTGTGTGTGTGTGTGTGTGTGTGTGTGTGTGTGTGTGTGTGTGTTCAGTGTGTGTGTGTGTGTGTGTGTGTTCAGTGTGTGTGTGTTGTGTGTGTGTGTGTGTGTGTGTGTGTGTGTTCAGTGTGTGTGTGTGTGTATATGTGTGTGTTCAGTGTGTGTATGTCTCTCTCTCTCTCTCTCTCTCTCTCTCTCTCTATGTGTTGTGTGTGTGTGTGTGTGTGTGTGTGTGTGTGTGTGTGTGTGTGTGTGTGTGTGTGTGTTTTATAACATGTCTAACACTTAAATTCAGTTTTTCAATTCTGTTCGGGCTTTATACAAAGTACCTTCGTACGAAATTTTAAATCAATCGACCAACGCGTTGTTTTTTAAATTATATGTACTCATCAGAGACCGCCATCTTGAAACGGAAGTAAATTGAAAAAAATCTTATGTACATCTAACGTGCTTGCGTGTACAAAGTACCTTCGTATCGATTTTCAAAACAATCGGTCAATGTACTTGGCTAAAATTGCGTACACTCGCTATTGTAAATGAAAGGCAGCCATTTTGAAACTGAAGTGAATAAGAAAAAATGTTATACATACGTCGTTTGGTCTTTATATAAGGTAATTCCGTAGGAAATGTTTTTAAAACAACCTGTCTGCGCGTTGCTCAACATTGTTAAATCAGAGGCCGCCATATTGAAATGAAAGTGAATCACAAGGTACCTTAGTACATTTTAGTACACCTTAGTACATAATTGCAAAACAATCGGTCAGTGAGTTTGATCAAAACTGCGTACACTCGTTATTGTTAATAAGTGGCCGCCATTTTGAAACTGAAGTGAATAGGAAACAATCTTACAAATACGTCGTTCGGCCATTACACAAGGTAGGATCGGTCAGTGCGTTTGGCCAAAATTGCGTAACAAACACACAAACCAAATGCCGAACTGTCGTGTTGAAACAGAGTCATTGAATTATTATATTGAATATTGTTGTTAAGAAATCCCCTGCAATATTTTGTTTATGCAACTCAACGTACATGCGTGTATATCTTGTAACCACAGCGCCTGAATCATTGACTTTCAGAACCCGGTTAATATTTCGTTATTACATATCGTATCATTCATGCTGTAATAAACGATTAAACACTTTTACGTATAAAAATAAGACCTAAACGATTATATATATATATATAAAAAATAGTCAATTTGTTTATTTTTTAGCGATGCGCACTGACCCTTAGTCTCGTTCCCTCTGACGGATATAACCATTAACATTTTTAGTTTGTGTTTTACACGATCACCTTACTTTTTTAACGCTTTCGTACTTTCGTTTGCCGATCTACTTTATCAAATTTTACGAAAGTAATTCGTATAATTTAAGAAAAAGAATATTTTAATTCAGATTTTTGCCTTGAGAATGTCAACGTTACAAACTAGCCGCCACCCAAACGCATACAAGTTACGTTAAGGTATCGCTGATTCGATCTTGCGTTGGTAACACACTCACCTTGGTAGACATGCTCATGTTGCCACAACACTACTGATGGTATTCGGTTACGGCAGTATGGTATATATACCTCGCTACAGTCTAGGTCAGTGAATATGACGTTCCAAACAAAGATTACGTCCAGACGCTACGGTTTGGCCGATTTCAAATAAATTGCTTTCCCCAATCTGAACTGAACTGGATAACGTAATAGAAGATTAGTGCGTTTTGTGAACGCCATTCTGTTACCGGTGAAGCTCATTTGTTGGTGAATTTACGTAAGTAGTGATTGTTACTTCAGAAATGGTCTTGTGGTATTCAGTTGTTTAAAAAATTTGGAAACAAAGTTCCTATACGAGCTTAATGACATTTTGCTAATAACTTACATTGCTTACAAAATAATCTGCACGCAGCACTCTCGCTTGTGTGATGGAAGATTTTGTTAACAATATAGTTTATTAGAAAAATGTCAGTAAGCTAAGCCAAACTGACTGCTGACGTCACTTATTTTGCTCATTAGTTGTAAGCTGTTCATGTCGGCGAATATTACAATATCTTCTGCGTAACGAATGTTAGGCTATTACTAAAATGGCTTTCTGTGCGTTTGAATCAATTCGCACCAAAATTGTACTACGAAAATGCTTTACGTGTATTTTTTATATTTCTTATCACTCTAATCAATTATTAGACTCTATTCAAATTAAGTTCAAATGCCCTACATAAAAGTTAAATCAGCTAGTACCATATTTATTTAACGTATTTTGCCCATTTTAAGAAAATTTACTTTTACGTTTCTAAACGTGATAAGAAAAGTGAACTTTTGAAGTGAAGCTTTCAATTCTTTTTATATTCTTCTGTTCTGCTAGGATTATTATCACTATGTTCAGTATAATGATCTGCCTTCCCTAGCTTTGTCAATTCTACTTTTGTTGACGCGTTTCAGAGAACCTCCATCTTCAAAAACTATATCTATACCCTTACTCTAGAGTAGATATAGTTTTTGAAGATGGAGGTTCTCCGAAACGCGTCAACAAAAGTAGAATTGACAAAGCTAGGGAAGGCAGATCATTATACTCAACATAGTGAAGCTTTTAATATTAGCTTTGGCGAGAGGAGTTAATAAAAATAAGTTTGCCGAACGGAAGAACGTAACGGATATATGTAACGAACGATCAAACAAATTTCGTCTCTATTTCTGTCTTTCTTTTTCTTCCTCCTTTTCGATAACAGTGCACGCGTATTATACGAAAACGTTTTGCTTTGGTTTTGGTATTTCAGTTGAAGAACACGTACACGTTGTAACCGTTTATAATATATTCCAAATTATTATAAACGTTTATAATATTTGTTGTTAATATTGCTAGTTTTTAACAACATAACCTGAAACTTATTTTAGCCTGTCAGCTGTTCAATGAAATCAGCTGATCGTTACGTATTAGTATAAAACACCGAATCTTTTACCATAACTACAGTAAATGATATCTGAGCTAGGTTCACGAATTTATTTATTTAAGTGAAAAAAGATATTTGTAAACATATTTTCAAAATAATTATATAGTCGGAAAAAATATCATTAACAAACTATTTTGTTAGTAACTTCCCGAGTTCCACACGTATATTTTTTCCATAGTTACATTGTGCTACACGTTTTTGTGCGCTTTCTTTACTGAAGCTAAATCTAATGTTGAATTCTTCATCCGAAAAAAAATTTTAATGAACTTGAAGTTCTTAATATTTAAATAACCCAATTACTTTTTCTTAATTATACATGTGAACTAATATTATTATAATGTTATATGTAGTCCCCGCAGGGGAGTGCAGATTAGCAGCACCTATTGAGAGGATTTAGACGTCCCTCGCGGTACCCGAGTCTAACACACATTTACACTTACAACACTACACTTACGACTTAACACTTTACACTCACACTTACATTTAGGGAGGCGATAATAGCCTCAATGTGTTTTTCGCCTTAAATAGATATATATATATATATATATATATATATATATACACACACACACACACACAATCAGACATTACAACACAATCATAAAACCGGAGTTATTATATGCAAGCGAGACGCTAGCACTCCACATAAAAGCTACCATGGAGGATATTTTGAAGGAAGAACGCAAAATCTTGAGGAAGATCCTTGGCCCGAGATTAACAGAAGATGGATACAGGTTGCACTCCCGGAAGACCACAGAGAAGATATCGAACCTGGCAGCAGATATCAGAAGGAGGCTTCGGTTCTATGGACACATCAGTAGACTCCCAACCACGAGACTTGCCAACAGAATCCTTAAGTATATACAAGGTGTCAAATCAACAACGTCGGGGATCGCACAAGTCAGAATAGACCTGGATGACGCAGAAATAGACATTGAAGACAGGAATGTATACAGGAGAAAGATGCTCAGTTGGAAGGTCCCAGAGAATGAAATCCCAAAGAGAGCACGGGTAAAATGGACGGAGGAGCGGAAGAGGATCCATTGGGACAGGATGAGGGAGGTGTGGAGGATTAGAAGGAACAAGACATGAGTCTGAGTGCTTTGCGTGATTCAACAGGGTCTATACGCAGATAATATATATATATATATATATATATATATATATATATATATATATATATATATATGTAGTCATGAATTTAATGCAAATAACGACTTAAATCAATTCATAGATTATTGTGTTTGCCAATAAATAGTTTGAAAAAACTAGTGAATTCTAAAAATATAATGAATAAAATTTTTTAAAAAACAGAATATTAACATAAACAAAATATTGATAATGTATTTACAAATGAAACTTTTACAATGTTGTCAATTTTGTAAAATGGAGTATTAATAATTATTAATATATAATTAACCGATATTGGGACATTAAATTAATAATTGTTTATTCTTCGATTATTAGTTAGGGGTTGTTCTAGAAACTGAAATGAGTGATTCAGTTGAAGTGAAAGTTTATTGGTGGATTAAATAAGTTAATGGTTTTTCTAGAAACCGGCTGTAAGACTATGTTTACGATAATAATGCTTTATAATTACTATAGTTTAATTATGTCATGGCAATAGACTTTGATCGTACTAACATGTTTTGTGCTTACTGTTAATAGTGGAGGAAGACAAAATGCCAGTGTCATTTAGATTATCTTGCCGTTACCATAATGCAATAATAGGCGTGTAACGTATATGTACGAGGTATGTTGAGAAAGGAACGAGAATTTTAATTTTTTGAACAAAATATTTATTTATTCTTCTACATTGATATTATCGCCTTCAAAATAATCCCTATTGGAGATAATGCACTTGTGCCAGCGCTTCTTCCAATCCTCGAAACACTTCTCAAACTCGATCTTTGAGATAGCCTTTAGTTCTTTCAGCGATGCGTTTTGAATGTCATCTACGGCTGTAAAACGACGGCCCTTTAAGGTGCTCTTTATTTTTGGAAATAGGAAAAAGTCACACGGAGCCATGTCTGGCGAATATAGAGGCTGGGGCATAGTTACAGTACTGTTTTTGGCAAAAAATTCACGAACAAGCAATAAAGTGTGAGCTGGTGCATTATCGTGGTGCAAAAGCCATCAATTGTTTTCCACAGATCCGGGCGTTTTTTTCCGGATTGCTTCACGCAAACGGCGTTGAACTTGTAGGTAGTACTCCTTATTAACCGTTTCACCTGGTGGCAGGAATTCATGATGCACTATGCCATTAATATCGAAGAACACAGTGAGCATAACCTTCACGTTCGACCGCACTTGGCGAGCCAGAATGCATTCACTGGGATGATTGAGCCTTAGTTTCGACGTCATATCCGTAAACCCATGTTTCGTCACCTGTTATAATACGTTTCAGTAATTCTGCATCGTCGTTGACTTCATTTAGTGACTCCTGAGCAACTTCCATTCGCCGCTGTTTTTGTTCAAAATTCGACAATTTTGGAACGAATTTTGCTGCCACGCGTTTCATACACAAAACACTGGAAACAATGTCATGACATGATCCAATCGATATGCCAACATCATCAGCGACCTCTCTAATTGTGATTCGGCGATTGTTCATAACCATTTCTTTCAATTTTTCCACGTTTTCATCGGTTGATGTGCTGGGGCGTCCAGGGCGTTCGTCATCTTCAACGTCTTCACGGCCTTCTTTGAAACGCTTATACCACTCGTAAAGTCTTGCTTTACTCATAGCAGACTCACCATAGGCCTTTGTTAACATTTCACACACTTTGTTACACTTTATTCCATTTTTTACGCAAAATTTGATACAAATTCTTTGATCCATTTCTTTTAACAAACGAAAATCGCCGAGCTCATAAAAACACGTCTAACCTTAGTGGCTGTCACAGACAAAGTCAACAATGAAAACAGCTGGAAGTTTTATCATACTTCATGGACATGTATACCGACATAATAAAAAAAATGTTTGACAATCGGACTATCCAAGACAGCGAAATTTAAAAGTTCTTGTTACTTTCTGAACACACCTTGTATATATAAAAATCTGGATACATAGTATGGTATACAGGTGGATCTAAGACAAAGACAGGCTCTGGTGTTGGTGGAGTGGTACGGCTTGATACCGGAGTTAAAGTTATTACCCTGGAACAGCATTCAACAATATGCCAAAGTGATGGCCATTAATGACCGTGTTCGGGAGAACTTGGATCGGGGCTTCAAGAAGGCTCGTTTTCATATTCTTACCGATAGTCAGGCAGCAATAAAAGCAATTGCGGTCCTACAATTCAGTCGAAGTTGTTCTGGGAGTATCGGGAGAATCTCAACGCTTTGTCCCTGGATAACTCTTTACTGTGTTCCGGGGCATAAGGACGTTGAGGGTAATGAGGAGATAGACAGACTGGCTGGAATTGAATCTGCAACTGAGTTCATCGGCTTTTGGGATCTCTCTGTCGTTGGCGAGGTCTGCTATTAATAGGTGCATTGATGAAGAACACCAGGCTAGATGGGATAACCTTTATGGGCGTTCCCATAGTAAGCGCCTCTTAAGCAAGGTTCCTCATACGGTGGGCTTAATAGGACAGCAGACGTCTTGGGCAGAGCACAACTCAGGGGACTTTTTACTGATCATTGCGGTCTGAGGGTGCACCTCTGTAATTCCAAACAACCTGCCTTTCCAATTTAAAATACTGAAGCTTCCGTTGAAGTTGGCATTTACAATGACAATAAGTTGTATGGTCAGGTGTCAAGTGTTGCAGGAATACATTTTGGGACTCCGTGTTTCTCCCACGGTCATTTACCGGCCAGTTATAGAGTGTCGAATAACAAAACTCGTATGTCTTGGCCGATAACCATGAATTGTATAATATTGCATAGAAATATATTAAATTGAAATAAACGTATTCTGACTTTGCAAATCGACCGTAAATTTTATTACCTACATATTGTAATTGAGGGCGAAGCCGCGACTGGTAACACCTAATTTTGAAATAAATTTATACGAAAAAATTTCGGTTTTATGGATTTTGATAAAACATTTTGCTCAAATGTATAATCGACAAGTTAAATTGTTTTGCCTGAGTACAATAATTTAAATGACGTGATAGAAGCGAATTTTTAAAAAAGTAATAAAATCTGATAATAGTTTATCATATAAATTTAATGTGCAGGCATATTTGTATTTACAAATACATAAATCACTGATCAGTATAGAAGCCATAAATTTGTATCTTAGACGTTCTTTGAGAATATGATCTTTGTAAAATAACATTTATTAGTGAATTTACTTTGAAAAATCAACTACCACGAACAGATATCACGGTAAGACCCGCGATCTTGAAATGAGCGCCGATCCTGACCTCTAAATCACTTTTTCAGTGGTTCGCAGTTATTTAAATTGGGCCACAAAATCGATTTTTTGTAAATGGAAGCTTGAATAATTTCGTTAAACAGCAAAATTCGTTAACAGTTTCAAAATGGCGGCAATTTCACATTTTTAAAAATTCGTAACTTTTTATTTCTATTAAATATTTTTTTTAAATCTGATTGCACCGTCGTAATCAGAATTAAAAACTACCTAAACACCTGAATTGTTGAAATAAAGCAATTCGACGGCGGTCAGGGTTCGTTTTTGCTATTTTCAATGCAATTTTAATGTTTACAATGTCAATATATGTACATTTTATTTATTTATTTATTTTTTTTGTGTGTTTAACGTCCGACTATTGTGCACACTTAGGCTAATGCAGACGAAGGGATGATTTATAGCGTGTGAAAATGCCAAGCCCTTGCCGGGAATCGAACCCGGGTCTTCGGGGTGAAAGCCCAGTACGCTATCAACTAGGCCACAGAGGCGGCTCAATGTACATTTTAATGCTGTTTGTGACGGTAAAGATTCAAAAAAAAATGTAGCATAAAAATACTTTTGGAAATTCGCTTCCATCACGTCAGCGAGACTTCTACATAATTGCGAGTTCGAGCCCTGGCCTGAGTTTTTGTATTCAGTCATTTGAATGTTCAAAATCAAATCTGAACACAGATTTAAATGGCGAAATCAAACTTTCAAATAATTTTAAGATAAAATGGTTGTGTTATTTTTAATTACGGTCGCTAAATGGACGATCGGATTTCCTGGACAACATATTTTTTTACAAAAATGAAATTTTGTTTTTTTTTTACAAAGATGAAATTTTGTTTTTGTTTTATCAAATTGCATCAAAATTACCGAAGCTGCAGTTCTAACAGACTGTCACTCGTAAACATATTTACAAAAACCAATTTTTACGACCACTCAAAACGTTTTCTAGTGGTCGTGAGCCTGTGTACTATGATGACTGCTCCAATAGCCCATTTTTCAATCAAATTCCACTTGTGCGTTCTGCAACTACTGTAAACGTTAGCCTTAAACGTTTGGTGTTGTAGTTATTTAATCACCAGGCGTTTTTATTTTCTATAGTTTCTTTGACGAGTTCGAAATAAACACAGAAAAATAGTAAACCGTTACTTTTCCGTTACAGTGGTGAAATATTTTTGGTTGTGCTTCGTAATGACTCTAGTTTAAAAAAATTACTTTTGTTTTATTGCACTTAATGACTTTTTAAATTTTTAAAAGTTGAAACTAATTTTGTAATCGTTTTAGAAATCTTATATTTCTTTAAAAAATTTAACGTTAAAAATAATGTCACTATGTTCAGTACAATGATCTGTCTTCCCTAGCTTCGTCTAATTCTACTTTCGTTGACGCGTTTCGGAGAACCTCCATCTTCAAAAACTATATCTATACTCAAGATGGAGGTTCTCGAAACGCGTCAACGAAAGTAGAATTGACGAAGCTGGGGAAGACAGATCATTATACTGAACATAGTGACAATAATCCTAGCAGAAAAGAAGAAGAATATAAAAAGAATTTAAAAATAATGCTTTACACTTACTCTCATGAGTCCTTCGAAATATTATATTTTGGCCAAGAATATTAAATATTTTGTTGTGTGTAGGTGCGTTGTTCAAATAATATCGTTTCTTAGTAGTATTTGGAGGGGTATTTCAGGAATCGAATTTAGAAAGTCATATTTTAGTTTTACAAATTTTATTTAAAAATATTCGTTCATCTAACATTTTCAACAATTACAGTTACTCTTTGGTAAAAAATTACAAAATTACAAAACAATTATTCAGACTATGAACATCTTCAGTGAGTATCAAACACTTAATAGAAACTTTGGAACTAGAATTATCACATTTTGGTTGGGACTCAGGTCAGTAATGTCCTCCTCCGCTGTGGCTGGCGGTCACGAATACTGCATGCCCTCCGTCGAAACCACCGCCGTCTCCATGTCCACCTCCATAACCACCGTGTCCACCGCCGAATCCACCTCCGTGTCCTCCTCCACCGCCACCACCTCCGTGCCCTCCGAATCCACCTCCGTGTCCTCCTCCACCGCCACCACCTCCGTGCCCTCCGAATCCACCTCCGTGTCCTCCTCCACCGCCAGCACCTCCGTGCCCTCCGAATCCACCTCCGTGTCCTCCTCCACCGCCAGCACCTCCGTGCCCTCCAAAACCACCTCCGTGTCCTCCTCCACCGCCAGCACCTCCGTGCCCTCCAAATCCACCTCCGTGTCCTCCTCCACCGCCACCACCTCCGTGCCCTCCGAATCCACCTCCGTGTCCTCCTCCACCGCCACCACCTCCGTGTCCACCACCACCTCCGTGTCCACCTCCTCCGCCACCACCTCCATGACCGCCGTCTTTTATATAAACTGGAACGGCGTTATAACTATGGAGTACAAAACTCTGGTAAGAAGTGGCTTTTCCGTGTCCATCAACTCCTCCACCGCCACCTCCGTGGCCACCCCCGCCTCCACCTCCATGTCCTCCTCCACCTCCTCCACCCCCGCCTCCATGACCTCCGCCTCCTCCATAGTGTCCAACGTCACGTTTCTCAGATGCGTACGACGTTACGGCGTAACACAATAACGCGAAAGCGCAAATCTGAAAAACCAAAAATAAATAAATTTAAGAATCATTTAATTTTTGTGAAAATATGACAGTGAACTCTAGTGACATTGTCAATTGAATTCAGCCTTACATCTTGTTCTTTTATTGCACACTGAACTTTATAAACAAAATACTATAATCATACAAAGGGTGAAGAGTATAGTGATTGTGAATAATGTCAAGTCTGGATATCCCATTTTAAGAACTTCTGAATAAAAAAGGGTTTTTAACTTGAATGTTTCTCCTTATTGAGACACTCTAAGGCGTCTTAAATCCTTCCGAAAGTTGTTTTCTTCTAATTCTCTAAAAACGATACGACAAAAATAATCACTGAGGAAAATTGTCATTTTTGAATTTGTATTTGCTTTTTACATTCTTATTGGTGTCTTTTCTTTTTGAATCGTTGTTCGGATTTCCTTTTTGTAATGAACTTGTCCACAATTCAAAAACAGATTTTCCAGGATCGGACATTTAAGTCATTGTTCTGGGTTTGAATGTTCCCATAATGGCTGCAGTAGCTCATTTTCACAAAAAATTCGTTAAAAATTCAAAATGTATGCAATAGTATGATCTTTTTTTGAAAGATCATAAAACGAGATTCAGAAGAACAGATATCAACAGAAAAAAGATGGCGATGTCCGAAGCCGAGAGGAAAAATAGATCTGACCGCATGAAGAACTACCACGCTAAATTAAGAGCAAAAAGAACAGCCAATAAGAGAACTTAAAGTGGTCCCCTGAGGCCGTACAAGAAGGAAGAAGAAGAAGTGTACAAGGAAATGCGTCCTGTCTAATTTGAAACCACGTGATAGAAAACTAATTTGTTTTCTATTATTATTCATATCGTTTTTCAAATATATATATATATATATATATATATATATATATATATATATATATATTTATATAATTATATATTAGCAAAGAATATTTTATTACTAAAATTAATATTGGGAAGTATTAATTTATAGTAATAAAATATTGTTTGCTAATATATAATATAATTTAAAAAAAAAAAAAAAAATTGCTTTTGTTTTGGAAAGGATTCGGTGGTCGAAGTTACTAAAGCAACTACTGCGTCACTGAACTGCGCAACTAAAAGTTCTTAGTTCAAGCCGTAGTTGCTCCCGTTGCTTTTCCCTTAACGTTAACACTGATCCCTCTCCTCATTAGTCGGTCACGGACGTTAAACATAAAAAAGCGTCATTACAGTAAGACCTAAATCCTGGGCTATGAAACGAGCACCGATCATGGCCTAGAGAATGATTTTAAAGCAGCGTTAAAAAAAATATATTGCACATTTCTTGTGTGCATTACTTATTTCAAAGGTAAAAAAATCATAAAAATATGACCTAATTAGTTAACGTTGAAATCTGCACAAATTGGACAATTTTAAACTTTAACCCTAGGTAAACTAAGTGATTACAAACAGTCCACTCGGTAAACCAAAATTTTGGGATATTTTATTTATAAATTACTAATACTAATTATAGAAAAATGTTATCTACTAAAGAAATACATTGAATTAAGGCTTCCTGAAATTATGATTTATATTGCAAACAACTTATTGCTGGAACAACTTATCTCCGCGCGATGAACTAACCTGATACTTCTGGATCTGTTTTTCGATTGTAACAAATATTTGACTTTTCACTGTGTTTCACACAAACGTACTTGTCACGTGAACAACAAACAGTTATTTTACACAGTTATTTATCATCTCGTTGACAGATGGAGCTGAGCAGCACAACACGAGTCAAAAATTGCAGGTGTACCAACTGTGCAGGAAAAAAAATGGCAGTATTACATTCGGGGAAACTACTATTGTTATATAAGGAAATTTATAAAAATGCCACGAGTAATAGAAGGTTATTAAATGTAGTTATTTTCAAAACTGTTACTTATTGCGTTACAAGTTGTCCAGAAATGTCTTACTTTTTACAGATTAAAATAAAATGTTAGACGTTTGAAATGGATAGAGGAATTAAAATAAATGTCTTCTGACACAAAATTTTGATTTTACTTTCAGGACGTTTTTGAAAAGTGTGGACATTTTTTTACTCTCCCTTGGCCCATCTAGGGGTAATATATGTTTGATAATATTGAAGTGAACTGGACGAACTATGTTCAGTATAATGATCTGCCTTCCCTGTCTTTGTCAATTCTACTTTCGTTGACGCGTTTCGGAGAACCTCCATCTTCACAAACTGTATCTATACTCAGAGTAGTTTTTGAAGATGGAAATTCTCCGAAACGCGTCATCGAAAGTAGAATTGACGAAGGTAGGGAAAGCAGATCATTATACTGAACATAGTGACAATAATCCTAGCAGAAAAGAAGAAGAATATAAAAAGAAATAGACGAATGTAAGGTAGTCTATTGTAAAAAATACATTTAGGAATCACGATTTTCGTTCATGTAATACTATTAACAAAATAACAAAAATTATAAAGAAATTATAAAACAGCTGTTATTAAGAATACACAGTTTATATTGGACTGCAGTAATTTCTAATGGAAGTTTTGCCCTTTATGGCCTATTTAATCCATTAACTTCGAGACCAAAACCTTTAAAGCCTTCAACCATCTTTCTCAGGCTTGTCGGTAAAAAATATACTTTTCAAATTTGACCTTATGAAAAATGTACATAAGAATTATTATTCTACGTTCTTTGTTTTTGGAAATCAGACTCCTTCACGTCAGCTGAATAACCGCGAGTGATTGTTTTATTTTTAAAGAAACAAACTCACTCGTAAGCAGTTAGGTTTTTTGGTATTTTAAGGCGAAAAGCACTTTGGGGCTATTATCGCCTCACTAAATGTAAGTGTGGGTGTGTGTTAGACTCGGGGATGACGATCTAAGAAGTGCGATGTAAATGTAGAAAGTACTGAATTTCAATAAATTCATTTCGATAGTTAAGTCCGTCTTCAGATTCCTTGTTGAGCCCAAAAAGTGGATTTTCCTTTGATGTCTGTACGTAATGTGTGTGTGTGTGTGTGTGTGTGTGTGTGTGTGTGTGTGTGTGTGTGTGTGTGTGTGTGTGTGTGTGTGTGTGTGTTGTGTGTGTGTGTGTGTGTGTGTGTGTGTGTTGTGTGTGTGTGTGTGTGTGTGTGTGTGTGTGTGTGTGTGTGTGTGTGTGTGTGTGTGTGTGTGTGTGTGTGTAGGTTCGTGTGTGTGTGTGTGTGTGTGTGTGTGTGTGTGTAGTGTAGTGTGTGTGTGTGTGTGTGTGTGTGTGTGTGTGTGTGTGTGTGTGTGTGTGTGTGTGTGTGTGTGTGTGTGTGTGTGTGTAGGTTGTGTGTGTGTGTGTGTGTGTGTGTGTGTGTGTGTGTGTGTGTATGTGTGTGTGTGTGTGTGTGTGTGTGTGTGTGTGTGTGTGTGTGTGTGTGTGTGTGTGTGTGTGTGTGTGTGCACTGGAGGAAAAACTTAGGTAGCTGGTAGCTAATTTTTATTGACGTATTTCCTTGTCGGTAGTCTCGCTATTTAAGAAAAATATTTATATTTATTTTATGGCGAAAAGCACATTGAGGCTATTATCGCCTCCCTGAATGTAAGCGTGAGTGTAAACTGTTAAAGTCGTAAGTGTAGTGTTGTAAGTGTCAGTGTGTGTTAGACTCGGGTACCGCGAGGGACGTCTAAATCCTCTCAATAGGTGCAGCTAGTCTATACCCCCTGCAGCAGTTAGAGGGAGAATAGAAAACTCTAATTCTTGCTGTCTGTTTTTTTGATAATTTTAAAGTGCTGATAGGCCATCACGCTCTTGATTCTTTTTCCAGAACATTAAATTAAAATAACAGATTAAATAATTACAAATTGTTTTCTTGAAAGAAAATGAATAATTAATTTCCATTTACCGCGCTTATCGCTGCAAATAAAATCTCAGCACTTGATTTTGTTAGTTTAATTATCATGTTATTGCTCAGTTATTACAGTCTTCTATTTTCCTGTACTGGTTTTAATATTTTACAAACATTATTATTCGACTACACTCTAGAACAGCTGATCTGCAGTTCTAAAACCACACTGTTATCCCTCCTTAGCTTGTTGCAAACTTTTACGTTTTCGTTTCGTTTTGTTTTATATCCGGTTTTAATTTTGTGGGGGGATGCGTGTGCCGCATTTACCGGTGCTTTTAACAGATTCGATTGTTCGCCTGCAGGAAACAATCTACGGCGGTCGCGGTTTCTTTTCTACCGAAACGACTTTGAAATGAATCGGACAAAATTTCGAGCAAACACGTTAGTGCGGATTTCGATGAGGAAATTGACTTACAAGTTTTTATTAAAAATATCGTGAAATTTGTTTTTTGTAATTAAAAACATTTTCCCCGAAAGTGCCATTTTTTATCGAATTTGGTCTTCGGCTATTCGACACACTCGCCCCCGCGGGGGGTGCAGACCTATTGAGAGGATTTAGACGTCCTCGCGGTATCCGAGTCTAACACACTTACGACTTTAACACTTTACACTCACATTTAGGGAGGCCATAATAGCCTCAATGTGCTTTTCGCCTTAAAATAACAACAAAAATTAATCCGCTTAATAAGTTCGTTCGAAAATGAACGTTGATTCAGATTCTTTAGCCGCCTCAGTGGCTTAGTTGATAGCGTAGGCTTTCATACCGAGGACCCGGGTTCGATTCTCGTCCAGGCATTTCATACGCTATAAATCATCACATCGTCTGCATTAGTCCAAGTGTGCACAATAGTCGGACGTCAAACAAAAAAAAATTGCCTTAAAATAAAAAAAAAAAATCGGCACACTCGCGCATGCGCGCGCACGTAGCTAAATACATTTCTATCGCAATACAAACTGTACAGTATATCGGAATGTATGTTGGCGTAAATTATTTTATATTCCAGTTTTTTAACTTCGATTGTTCAAGAACGTCGTGGGAAATTTGTTTAAACGACTCATATTTTACGGTAAAATTAATTTTGAATGTAAAATAAATTTTTTTCTGGGATAAATATTGCAAAACTGTTTTACATATAGTTAAATTGATTTAAAAAATAAACTTTTCGAACCCCAAAACTAAACGTATCTTTCCAACCGGCGGTTAGAGGTTACTTCTATTTTTTGTTTTCCAATTCACTGTTAAAACGTATTTGTATTTGAAACTTTAGTAAACTGATTTTAGTAATGCACGAAAAAAATTTATATTTGACATTTAAAAAAAAATCTAATTCTCGCTTGGGATAGTAAAATTGTTTACACCAAACACCTAAACGAACCGAAATCGTCTTCACGGACACACATCGGAAAACGTGTACACCTATTAAACTCCCATCGTAGGTTATTGTTACCTGACACGTGTGAAATAAGAACTATTTTAACCGACATTTTGTTTTTAATATCCAAAATGGCGACGCTGCGATACGACTCACCTGTACAGACTTGGCGACCATGGTTGTTACGTCGGACCACTGACTGATGCCTACCCAGATCCTGTGTCCATTATATAGTCCCTTCTCTAAGGATAAGATGCCATTTCACGGCGTTTCTGACTTTCGCCGTTATTGAAATGATTTGATAGTCACTGTGACGTCATGCGTGCTGTAACCTTTCTGGGGAAATATGATAGATTTTTGGAAACGTTCGGGTACGATTTTAGGTTAATTTGCAATCACAGCGTTGATTGATTGTCACAATTAATGTTTGGAGAAATATAGTATTTACCTCTTTAAACAGGACCCAGTAAAACCAAAAATACAAAAACTTATAAACTTTTTTTTTTTTTTTTTTTTTTTTTTGGTGTTTAACGTCCGACTATTGTGCACACTGGGGCTAATGCAGACGATAGGATGATTTATAGCGTATGAAAATGCCAAGCCCTGGCCGGGAATCGAACCCGGGTCCTCGGGGTGAAAGTACAGTACGCTATCAACTAGACGACCGAGGCGGCCATAAACTTGTTAGTTTAAAATTACGCGTACGCATTTGGTCTTCTCTCTAAAGGAAATTCAAATAGTTTCGCCTAATAATACGAGTAGTTTTAAATTACAGTGATTTTCCGTCGGAACTATAAATAATTGTCATCATATGCGTACGTATTTTTGCGTAAACGCTACAGCGTTTGAAAATTTTTAAATGCTAATTTACTTTGACTTTAACGTCAAAGGTAACAACTTTGTTTCTTTAAGGCAGCCATTTTGAAACGGATCAACGAATTTTAGATGTCTGTGTTATACCTAAAGTTATGGAACTGAAATTGTCAATGTTAAAACATACTTTTTTGTTGGTTTCATTTCATGGTCCAGGTATTATGATGGCCACTAGTGTTTTTTTTTCTAAAATTGCAGTTTCCAAGCAATAAATATTTTGATGAAGGAAACCTTGAATTTGTTCAAAGCAGGCTTTACAGGTTCAGCAACTTTTGGAAGCTTATACGTACAAAAGCTCCGGGTTGTTTCCTTCTAAAATATCACTTCGTGGGCTACCGTTTAATAGCTCAAATGTATGTAGATTGTCTCACTTATAAATATTCGGAACTCTAAATTAAACGCTAATTTGTAAATAATAATAAATCGGCCATTTTTGTTAATCTTAAATACTTAATTTTATGTGAAAACTTTTCAACAATTTTCGCCCCGTTGTTGTGTTTTTACTTGTCAGAATTCTAAAATCGTTAAAACGCCTCAAAATGAAATTTGTTTATATATATATATATATATATATATATATATATATATATATATTATTATTATTATTATTATTATTATTTGCGCATAGACCTGTTGGATCACGCAAAGCACTCCGACTTATGTCTTGTTCCTTCTAATCCTCCACACCTCCCTCATCCTGTCCCCATGGATCCTCTTCCGCTCCTCCGTCCATTTTACACCTGCTCTTTTTGGGATTTCATTCTCTGGGACCTTCCAACCAAGCATCTTCTCCTGTATGCGCGCCTGTCTTCAACATCTGTTGAGTCTATTCCTGCGTCATGCAGGTCTATTCTGACTTGTGCGATCCACGACGTTGTTGATTTGACACCTTGTATATACTTAGGATATATATATATATATATATATATATATATATATATATATATATATGATCAGGATTGAATTCAAAACTCCCGAAATATCGTGTCTGCATTTATGTCAAGAAATTCGTAAACACGATAACGAGAAGAAGGATCAACCGATTGACTTAAAATTTTTAACACTAAACCAAAACTGCTTAAAATTGAACCCTATTGTTGATCAAAAATTGCGGGGAGCTAGATGAAATTATAGGGGGTGAAAATTTTCAAATAGCGGCTATTAGATTTAAAGGAATATTTCGCGCTGAATCAAAATATATTGGATTTGAAGAAAGTAGGGTTTTTGAACCCTTAAAGGGCAAAAAATCTTATTTTCTTAAAAATGTATCTAAGTAGGACATTTAGTATCAAACATAAAAACCTTTATGCTAAATATGTAACTTGAATTGTACATTTTTTAAAATATTTTAGCTCTTTTAAAAGGGCTGAAACTCTTAAATTTTGACGTTTGGGTCTGAATAGGTTATGTTGAATAAATTCCCCGCTGAATAAGAACATTTTAAAATTTACGTTTTTAGTTTTGAAGGGTTATAGTTTTCGCAAGAAGAGTAAAGTAGTATGAAATTTAAATGTAATATTTCATAAAACTTCTTATTATTTTTATTATTGTGTTTAGATAGTAGATTTAAATCGAGTATACTGAAACAATAGAAGGCATTGGCTTTGCGGCTTGTTTAGACAATAGCCAGTGCCTTCTGTAATCACAGTGATGAAGACTGAAGATCAAGGACAAAGTGAAAGCGTTATGAAAGCGGTTTAGCATAAGTAGCATATAATTGAAACGAGACGTTTAATCCTACCGTGATGTTATGCGAGGCTATTGTGTGCGCATATAATCGCTGCACGCAGCTGTCTCGCTGGCGCGTGGAAAACCAATTTTCCAAAATTATGAACACTGAATAACGTCACGTAGACGAACGTTTGACACGCGAAAATTAAACGACAAAAAGAAGTTCGTTTACAAGCAAAATCCGTTTTAAAATGGCGTCTACTTATCTGAATTTATTTCGTAAGTATTTTTAAATTTGCTTAAATTAGTGTTTAAAATTTTCGAATTTCATTGAAAAGACACGAAAATTAATAATGACTGTTATTGATTGTCAGTGTTGTTCAAACATTGTGCAAAAATGGACGCCTGTTATGAAATGAAATATATTTCCGTTACTGTACTAAAAATAGAAATTGTGTATCATGTTTTCTCTTAATTTTTGTATTTTAATTACGATAATTTGTTCAAAAACACGGTAAATTAACATAGTTAGTTTTTAATAGCGTACTGGGCTTTCACCCTGAGGACCCGGGTTCTATTCCCGGCCAGGGCTTGGCATTTTCACACGCTATAAAGCATCCCATTGTCTGCATTAGCCCAAGTGTGCACAATAGTCGAACGTTAAACACACAAAAAAAACATAAAATGAAACTTATAGCCTATCAGCTGTTTAATGAAATCAGCTGATTTTTACGAATTAATATAAAACAATTTATCTTTTATTGTAACTACTGAAGTTAAATTAACGATTCATTTAACTTCAATCGGTCAAACTGCTTTGTTTCCGTAGTGTAGTGGTTATCGCGTTTGCCTCACGCATGCAAGGTCCCCGGTTCGATCCCGGCGAAAACACGAAAGTTTTTAATTGTAATTAATTTAATATGAGAGGTGGAAAACACTGGAAATAGATAACAGACAGATTAGAACGAATATAGCGGAGTAAAACTGTATCACGAGAAAAGAAAACAGGAAAAGTACTGGAATTGGGTGGACAGGAAAGATGAAGAAATAGTGGCGCCAGAGGAAATTGAGTTATGTAACGCAGTCCAGACAAGGCTGATACAGAAAAAGTCCTTCCTCCATTCTCCTTCGATCCTAACCAAATTGGTAGTAACCACTAGATTATGAGTGCGGAAGAAGTACGTCTGGAATCAATAAAATTCGAATTATTTATCGCTATCCAAATAAGGTTTAATATAGAAAATTCTTCGTTGATTCTCCTCGGAGTCATCCAGTATATTTAATTTTTTTTTGTGTTTAACGTCCGACTATTGTGCACACTTGGGCTAATGCAGACGATGGGATGATTTATAGCGTATGAAAATGCCAAGCCCTGGCCGGGAATCGAACCCGGATCCTCGGGGTGAAAGCCCAGTACGCTATCAACTAGGCCACCGAGGCGGCTTTCCAGTATATTTAATAGTCTTAATAGTCCTTAATAGTCTGGCTGACATGATGGAAGCAAAATTTCAAAAAAGTAATTAATCTCACGTAAAAGAACATTTCAGTCAAAATTGGCACGTATATTTTTTTAGTAATCCAGCAAAATCAGTCATGTTTGTATACGGTAAAAGGCAGAGTTCGTACTTGTGTCTTTTATATGCGCAAAAACTATTTAACCTTTTTTTTAAGGCTAAAAGCACATTGAGGCTATTATCGCCTCCTTAAATGTAAGTGTGAGTGTAACGTGTTAAAGTCGCAAGTGTAGTGTTGTAAGTGTTAGACCCCGCAGGGGATGCAGACTAGCTGCACCTATTGAGAGGATTGCAGTACTCCGTCCCTCGCAGTACTCGAGTCTAACACACACTTACACTTACAACACTACACTTACGACTTTAACACTTTACACTCACACATTTAGGGAGGCGATAATAGCCTCAATGTGCTTTTCGCCTTAAAAGAAAAAAATGTAAGTGTTAGTGTGTGTTAGACTCGGTACTACGAGGGTCGTCTAAATCCTCTCAATAGGTGCAGCTAGTCTGTACCCCCTGCGGGGTCTAACACTTACAACACTACACTTACGACTTTAACACATCGTCTGCATTAGCCCAAGTGTGCACAATAGTCGGACGTTAAAAAAAAAAAAAACAAAAAAAACCACTCACACTTCATTTAAGGAGGCGATAATAGCCTCAAATGTGTTTTTCTCCTTAAAATAACAGCAACAACAAAGTTGTAAGCGTTAGTGTGTGTTAGACTCGGTACTACGAGGGTCGTCTAAATCCTCTCAATAG
>CM040185.1:95183622-95248622 GCA_022606455.1 Callitettix versicolor
TGGTGTAATATATTTTTGTTTCAATCAAATTTTAATTTTAAAATATTAAGTTTTTAATTTTCTTTTGAAGAAAAAAACTTTAATTTTGAAGAACAATAAACCACTTTTATTTTATTGAGTATTATAATTTGACTTGCGTAGTTATATTCAGTAAATACTGAATATTTTTATACATCATAATATTTAACTTATGTCATCATCAACACCAAACATAAACACGGCGTTAGTCAGCCTGTTTTGATTACCTAGTAAATAAAACTTGAAGAACAAGGTTATGTTAGGCCTACAGTTCTTATAATTTCACTTCTGTAACTCGGAAACATATGAAAGGTGAACTAAGTAGATCAGTTAATTGAAAAATGTAGACGTAGACGCTATCTGTTGGATTTATTATGAACTATTACTGACTAAAGTACAGTAACGATAGATCGTTGTGCCGCATTGGTCGTTCGTTGAGTAACAGCCGAAGAGTTAAATTATTTCCACTAAAATCCGATTTGGAAGCTAATGACAAAATAGCCAAAAATTGGATTTTTTAAAAATCGGTTTGTTATATTTTATAAATCCAGGCAGTCCACAATATTTGTCAAAGGTAAAGTTACCATGACGTAACTTTCAGTCTTGCATTTTTTTAAATGTAAATTTACCACCGTAATCAAAATCAACACTAAAATTTGCTTAAATTAGTATTTTAAAATTTAAAACAAGGTGCAAAAAACGAACACGACTATGGTGAAATTTGATTTTCAATAAGGTGGAAAATAGACTAATTCGTGCTCATTTAAATGTGATTTAGTTCAAAATTCAATCACTTTTTTTCTTTTATAATTCGTTTCCATCACGTCAGCGAGACAGCTGCGCTGCCATTTTTTGAAAACGAAGATAAAATTACTTTCACAGAATTATTCTAAAGAAAACTTGAATTGCTGCCCTAATTTCATATGCTACGTTTCGTAACACCGCTATGAACGAGGAAGTGTATTGTTCATTTCAACGGTGACTATCACAACAAAGCTTACAAAAGTCAGTACTTGAGAAATAAAATAAAAGTTGGGACGTAATAGTCACATTCTCTCGGCAGACACTAGAATGCCTATTCGACAACAATAGTAATACCTAATCTGACTTTTAATAGTAGGCCTAATTCTAGAAAACAATTAGGCGACTAAACAGTGCATCACAGATTGTGTTACGCGAGTGGACTGTTTAACTGTGACTGTTCGATCTGTGACATTACTTTCTCGTTACTATACAGAAAAGCGTAGCGAACTATTTAGGCCGGGTGGCCATCGAGTGCGGAATAGAAGCGTAACGGAGCTGAGCGGAGTCACTGGATTCCGCTCCGCGGAGCTTCGACTCTATCCAGGTTCGGTTTGAAGCTGATTTCCGCTTCCCGACCACGCCTCCAAACTTATTATTCTCGTTACCTAGGTTACAGTTTTTAAAAATAGCAGTTTCCCAGATTCCGTTACAGAAGGCCTAAATATTCAGATTCGAAAGACTCGGAAGTCTGGAAATGCATTTAAGCCGGCAAAACCGTATCAGTTACGGACACCGTAACGGTTGGCGACTATGTTATCCGTTAAAATTTGCATATATTACCATTTTAAATTAACACTGAAAATTTAGATACGAACCAACGTCAAGTACAATTTTCTACTCCTGTGTTGAGTATAATGATCTGCCTTCTCTCGCTTCGTCAATTCTACTTTCGTTGACGCGTTTCGGAGAACCTCCATCTTCAAAAACTACTCTGAGTATAGATATAGTTTTTGAAGATGGAGGTTATCCGAAACGCGTCAACGAAAGTAGAATTGACGACGCTAGGGAAGGCAGATCATTATACTGAACATAGTGACAATAATCCTAGCAGAAAAGAAGAAGAATATAAAAAGAATTACAATTTTCTACTTTCATCGAGATTTGAAAATATAAAATTCTAATATAAACAGGTTTTAATATACATTGTTTTTGTGCAAGCTAATACTAAAATTAATTTTTGTAGTCAATTATTGACTTTCAATAATTAAGTCAAATTGTTGACTTAATATTATTACGTTTCAAATTACACTGAACGTACGAAAATGAACCCTGACCGTTGTCAGATACATTTCCGTATTTTCAAACAGATTTGTTTTGTTTAAATTATTAAGTGAGACATTTTATAGCGTCCAATCTGCAATTTTCATTATAATACAGTAAAAAAAACGAAATTCCATATGGTTATTATCGGTAATCTATAAGGCAGTGATATTCTTACTATAAAACAGCTGTTGATGTTCCAATCAACGTTTTAACACAAATAAAACCTCAAAAATGGGCGAAATTTTTCAGTAAACAATGCAAGCTTTCTCTTCACGGTTATTTATCTATTATACATAAAATTTACACGAGCATATGATAAATTTTTAGAAGTGGATTGATAAAACATGGACAGGACAGAAAGGAATTAAAAAAGTCTGAAATTATTTAACACCGTCGTTTTCGGCGATGCAGCGTTTCCTCAGCTTGGTAAACACGCCTAGAACGGCGCATAAAGCATTACGTTTCAACACAATTAATGTTTTAAAACATAAAAAACGTAAAGTTCTAAGCGTGACCGTGCTGAGTCACCCAAAGCCTGCGACACTGCTGGCCGCTAACAGAATAGTGACGTTATGTTCCAGGCAAGACGTCTTAAATAGAAGATTGCACACCACCGTCGGACTCCAGAAGCAAGACGAGAATGTGCCGCCGGTCTACTATATACAGAATCCTTTTTCGTGGTTGAGGAACAAGATGCAGTTCGGGAGGCTGCGCGGTGTGTTGGATCCGGAATTTTCTGAAGAAGAGTTTCTGAGGGGAGCCAGACAGGTGATTGTTTTCCTTTAATAGGTTTTCATTTTTTGTAGACCGAGCATTCATTTATACGCAGTACTGTACCGGTGGGGACAACATTGGAAGGCAGTTTATAATCCATTTTAGGTTATATAATAATAATAATTTTGTGGGCCTATTAGTTATATTCCATCCGGTTAATAATAGTTCATCCCCGCGGGGGTGCAGAATAGCTGCACCTATTGAGAAGATTTAGACGTCCCTCGCGGTACCCGAGTCTAACACACACTTACAAGACTACACTTACGACTTTAACACTTTACACTCACACTTACATTTAGGGAGGCGATAATAGCCTCAATGTGCTTTTTGCCTTAAAATAATAATAATAATAACAATATTTTAAGTATTTTAGGTAAATACCTAGTTTAAATCAATGTTTTTAATCATGTGGCGCCACTGTGGCTAGTATGACGAACTACAGTGGACGCTGCACGCTACATATAATTGAAATTCGTGTTTAGCAGACGGGTGATTTTTTTATTTCGCCTTTTAAAACTTGGTTATGCATTGTCTTCAAAAAATAAATATATATTCAGAAATTTCATGATTAAGCTTTATTTTAATACTATGTTCAGTATAATAATCTGCTTTCTCTAGCTTCGTCGATTCTTCTTTCGTTGACGCGTTTCGGAGAACCTCCATCTTCAAAAACTATTTCTCTACTCCCTTTACTATTCTATAGAGTATAGAAATAGTTTTTGAAGATTAAGGAACTCCGAAACGCGTCAACGAAAGTAGAATTGACGAAGCTAGGGAAGGCAGATTGTTATACTGAACATGGGTCGCCTCGGTGGCCTAGTTGATAGCGTACTGGGCTTTCACCCCGATGACCCGAGTTAGATTCCCGGCCAGGGCTTGGCATTTTCATACGCTATAAATTATCCCATCGTCTGCATTAGCCCAAGTGTGCACAATAGTCGGACGTTAAACACAAAAAAAATAATTTAAAAAAATACTGAACATAGTGACAATAATCGTAGCAGAAAAGAAGAATTTTGTAATTTTATTTTAATACTTTACAACCCCAAAAAAGATGCAATTTTCATTGAGAATTGTCAGCAAGAATTTTTCATCGTCTCATCTTCATATTAGCGTGTGTTAGGCCTAACTTATTTTTCTCACGATACGACGTATACAAGAAATTATAGTTATCACGAAAAAAATCAATTTGATATTTTAAGGATCTATATACGTTTAGTCCAAAAGCTGGTTTTACTTGTAATTTTTCAAAAAGAACCACACCCCGTATGGGGTGCAGACTAGCTCCACCTATTGAGAGGATTTAGACGTCTCTCGCGGTACCCGAGTCTAACAGACACTTACACTTACAACTTGAACACTTTGCACTCACACTTACATTTAGGGAGGCGATAATAGCCTGAATGTGCTTTTCGCATTAAAATGAATAAATAAATAAAAATAAAAAATTGGAAGTCAGATTTTTAGAAAACAGGAGCCATAATTTTTTTTATCATATTTCGTTCAAATGTAGTTCATAAATACTTGGACATAACGTATGAAAAGGTATATTACAAAAAAATTGTATGTTTCTTGACCGAGCGAAGCGAGTTCTCTGTTTCAACCCGACCGTTCGGCATTTGGTTTGTACGTTTGTTACGCAGTTTTGGCCGAACATATTGACCGATTGTTTTGAAATTTGGTACGACGATATCTCGTGCAAAGCCCAAATGATATGTAAAACACTTTTTTCTGTTTACTCCGTTTCAAAATGGCTGATTTTAACGATGACGAGTGTACGCTAATCAAACGCGTTGGCCGATTGTTTTGTAATTTTTTACGGAGGTACTTTGAATAAAGTCCGAAAGACTAGCTGCTCCTATTGAGAGGATTTAGACGTCCCTCGCGGTACCCGAGTCTAACACACACTTACATTTACAACACTACACTTACGACTTCAACACTTTACACTCACACTTACATTTAGGGAGGCGATAATAACCTCAATGTGCTTTTCGCCTTAAAATATTTTTTTTTTAATTAAGATGGCGGGCTCAGATTCAACGTTGAGGATAGTTGCTTGATATTTCCTGTAATAGTGGCTGAACGGCAAAACCTATTATAATTTTGACCGCTTTGTGGAAAAGAGCTTAAAATTTTCAATAAAGTTTTGTCCAGTAACGTTTCTCATAAATGTTACGGTTATCGATTAATTTAGCGGAAAACGTTAGGAGCGCTGTCGTGGAACGCTCTGCATATTAATAAACAATATACTGTGATAGGCTATCTACTATTCGTTCAACTATTGGTTTACTTTGTAATTGTAGGCTACATTTGTGAGGTTCTTGCCAGCAGGCAAAGGATATTTGGTTTCCAGGACCCTGTGGACGTCCGAATAACCTAATCAGCAAATTGCTCAAACTGATTGAGGGAACCAGTCTATTGAACTAGACTCCAAAAAGCTTAGTTGCTCAATAGATCCTTTGATCGCCGCTGGTTACCAAATCCCGTAACTACTAACAGTCAATCAATCCTAAGCTATTTTACTTACACATTTGTTATATTGTTTTGATTGTATTTTTTTAATTAATTCATTCATTTATTAATAAAAATTTGATCAAAATCTAATTAACCGGTTTTAAGAAATTCGATATCTATCAACTTTGTGGTGAACTAACTGAATGTAAGACATTTGTGTAACGTTCTTTCACCAATAATTTATTTTTAGTGTCCTTCAAGTAAGTGAAACTTTAAGGTTATGTTGGATATTTTCCATTGTTTGCAGGCGATAGCGTCAATCACCCATGCTTTAGCGAGAGACGATTTTGAGTCCTTGGAAACACTGATCAACGCTCATTCGGCGGCCGTGTTAAACGTGACTTCTCGCTTATGGAAGAAGGAGGTGAAGGAGAACATCGCTTTAAGACCGGAAGAGATCCGTCTGGCTTTGCCAATCAACGTCGTCTTGAACTATGTGGGTAAGTTCGGTGAATATTGAATTCAGTTAGATGTCGGCCTCGAATTATGGGGAGGCACCTCAAGGTTGCGGGTTCGAGACTGGAGTCATTGTTTCCCTTGCCGTTAGCGCCGATAGGGCCGCCTCCTGAAGCCGCTTCGGTGGCCTAGGCTTTCACTCCGAGGATCCGGATTCGATTCCCGACCAGGGCTTGGCATTTTCATACGCTATAAATCATCCCATCGTCTGCATTAGACCAAGTGTGCACAATAGTCGGACGTTAGACATAAAAAAAGCGCCGATAGGGATCGGACTAGAGTCCTCATTAGTCTGATTGGAATAAAATGTGGACGTTAAGAAAAAATGATTTTTTTGTTATTTTTAGGCGAAAAACATTGAGGTTATTATCGCCTCCATAAATGTATGTGTGAGTGTAAAGTGTTAAAGTCGTTAGTATAGTGTTGTAAGTGTAAGTCTGTTAGACTCGGGTACCGCGAGAGACGTCTAAATCCTCTCAACAGGAAATGCAATCGAGTACATTAAGACCGTACATGTGCGCGTGGAACTTTCGTTACTAACCGCACCAAAAACGTTGCCGGGTTGAGGCTGGTGGAGATGAAGGCTCGAAAAGATCCCCCCTCTCTCCCGCCTGAAGAAGTCGATTCGTGGTTATCCATGTACAACTGTCAAGATGTTTTAATCTTTTTTTATGTTTGTGATTAGGCAATAGTTTCTAATTTTAACAGGAAAAAACAATACGTACTGATTTGTCTTTGTAGAAGTAATTCTCAGATTATGTTTTTCTGACAGATAATCCAGGAGATTTGGGGTGTGATATAGACATCTGGTTTGTAGGCGTGAAGTCGATCGCTGAGGACACTTGGTTCGTGGTGGAAATGCTTGCCAGGTGAGTTCCCGTAAAGAGTGTATATATATATATTAAGGCGAAAAGCACATTGAGGCTATTATCGCCTCCCTAAATGTAAGTATAAGTGTGTGTTAGACTCGGGTACCGCGGGGACGTCTATGTCCTCTCAATAGACGCCGCTAGTCTGCACCCCTGCGTAGTGTGTAGACTCATTCAACAAAACTGTAGGGTCATATAAAAGAATAGAACTGAGGAGTCTACTCGAAGGCTGCAGATAGCTGTCAATAGAATTTGTGACTGGACTAAAAAATGGCGAATAAATCTGAATGAGACAAAATCTGTTCGTGTTACTTTTACTAACAGAAAATTCAATTATCTTTCCGCGGTTATCAATCAACAAGTGATCCCACAAGATAATGCAAAATACTTGGGCATGGCACTGGACGCAAGACTGCGCTGGAAGGTACATGTCGAAAAGAAACGTAATGAACTGAATCTGAAACTAAGGAAAATGCATCGGCTTCTTGGGCGACATTCTGAGTTGCCAGTGCACAATAAACTATTACTTTATAAACAAGTCCTAAAACCCATCTGGACATATGGTGTGCAGCTTTGGGGCTGCACGAAAAGAAGCAATATTAAAATTATTCAAACGTTTCAAAATAAAGTACTGAGAGGCATTGTTAATGCCCCATGGTACATACGCAATGATGAGCTTCATAAGGATTTAAAAATTGCTACAGTTCATGAAGAGGTTCGGCGATTTGCTAGGAAGCCTGAAGTAAGACTGCATAAGCACCATAACATCGAGATGCTACAAGTTCTCGACAATTCAGTACAAGTTCGGCGGTTGGACAGGATAAAACCGTTGATAAGACAAGATCAACTGTCACAAGATCAAGTGATTTTTGGATTTTGGAGTGCGTCATGGGACGTGCAACCAACTAACGCTTTCATTTCGTAGATGTATTGATAGATGGACTAAGTTCGGCTTCAATTGTAATAAAATAAATAAATAAATAAATATAAAAGATCCGTGTTGAAGGAAATGTCTGGTACCCGCTTTACATTATCTTTGTACTCTCAAATGTTTACAATATTGCAATTATGACGGCGTTAAATTGCAGACAAAATACGATATTAAATAATAGTCACGCATGTGTTTTTAAAACACCTCTTTACGTCGGCGCCTCGTTTCAAATATAAACTACGTATTAACAAGACTGGATCAGCTGATTTCAATGTTGCTGACTGTACCGTTTAAATATTTTTTTAAATCGTATTTGTATGCACAAACATAAAAGATTAACTTTTGTAACGTATTTTATTGCCCAAACGTAAGATATTAACTTTTGTAACGTATTTTGTTGCCCGAACGTAAAAGATTAATCTTTGTAACTTATTTTATTGCCCAAACGTAAAAGATTAACTTGTGTAACGTATTTTATTGCCCAAACGTAAAAGATTAACTTTTTTAACGTATTTTATTGTCCGAACGTAAAGTATTAACTTTTGTAACGTATTTTATTGTCCGAACGTAAAAGATTAACGTTTGTAACGTATTTTATTGCCCAAATATTAAAGATTAACTTTTGTAACGTATTTTATTGCCCAAATATAAAAGATTAACGTTTGTAACGTATTTTATTGCCCAAACATAAAAGATTAACTTTTTTAATCGTATTTTAATGTCATTATTGCAACATAGCCTCCGGATCACATATTTAAATAATCAGGATTATGACCTATTTTTTTCCATCTGTTGGTCTATTTACTCACCTCGTAAAGGCTACCGCGGTTTCGAAACAATACTGTTTCATCTTCAGGCCGTAATACAAAATGTCAAATCACTCTGTCGAGGTCGTCACAAAGTTAAACAAAACATTGAAAACACGTCACAAACACTAAACACAATTACACGATTAAAATACAAACGGTGGCATGTAACGACATAACGAGGCAATCGGGAATGTAACGACATACGAGTTGCACGTATCGTTTAGCCAAAGCAAATTTTATCGTGAGTATTTTAATCGTGTAATTGTGCTCAGTGTTTGTGACGTGTGTTTTCAATGTTTTGTTTAACTTTGTGACGACCTCGACAGACGGATTTGACATTTGTTATTACAGCCTGAAGATGAAACAATACGGTAGCCTTTACGAGGTGAGTGAATAGACCACTAGATGGAGAAATAGGTCATAATACTAAGTGTTTTTATATTCAAACATAAACGAATTACTTTTTAAACTTATAAATTTTTTCCGATGATAATTTTAATAGTTTTTCGCCGGAAAAAATCAATTTTAACGCGCTAATTTTAAGGTCGGGACCTGGCTCTTACCAAGATGACCATTCCTATAGGTCATTTACCAACGGCAGTTCGCTAACAATTGATGACTGTGTAATTTATATGCTTGAAAACTGCAGTCGTCGGGTATACGTTTGTTTAATGTACATAGCTCTAATTGTAGTCTTAGCTGCACCTATTGAGAGGATTTATACGTCTCTCGCGGTACCCGAGTCTAACACACACTTACGACTTTAACACTTTACATTCACACTTATATTTAGGGAGGCGATAATAGCCTCAATGTGCTTTTCACCTTTAAATAACAAAAACAAAAATCTAAGTGCAGTCGGGAAGTGGGTTTAAATTAGATTGTAAGATTTTTTCCTTTACAAATAAGCAAACAGAAAGTGAAATTAAACCAAAATCTTTGTGTTCACAGGTTCAACCGCGACTACGCCAAGACGGAGCATCCCGAATGGAACGTCGCCGTATTTCAAGTGCGCAGGTTCAACGTCAGAAGCGCAAGGGGGTAAATGACGACACGGCAGCGTGCAGTTGATTCTGTTAGTATGATTTTATAATAAAATTTGGTGATGGGAATAAACTGTTAACTTTAATGAGTGTTTTAGTAGAAACTAATTACTAGTTTAGATGCACGCATGCGTACTTGGTAGAGACGGGCGGAACAGTTCACCTGAACGAACTAATCGTCGTTCACTTTGGCGAACTAGTTCATCATCTGGTTTAGCGAACGAACTAGTTAAATTTTTTTTATAAGAATTTATTATTTATTTGGTATATTTAATATTACAGCCTGTTTTGTGCCTAATGTAGGCCTAATTAATAAATTTAATCTTTAATATTAGACTACAGTTTATAGATAGTGACTCATCTAGAATACACACACACACACACACACACACACACACACACACACACACACACACACACACACACACACACACACACACACACACACACACACGCATGCATGCATAGTGGCGGGCGAACCCCCAATGGAGCTGATGGATGATGAAAGAGCGAGACTCTACTGGGGCAAGCGAAGTGCTGAGCCGCGGTATAGTCATACAATGGCAATTACAGAGGAACGAAATCGGACCCTGGCGACATGACAGCGACAGTGGAACGATGGACATACCAACTCATAGGTAATATCCAGGATTGGTGCAACAGGGATCATGGGGAGGTGGATTTCTATCTCACACAGATTCTCACTGGGCACGGTTGCTTCCGAGCTTACTTGTTCCGTTTCAGGCGGGAAACAGACTTGGCTTGTCCCCTTTGTCTTCCAGCAGTGGAGGAAGATGCGGAGCATGTGTTTTTCCGGTGTCGGAGATTCGACGAGGAAAGGATAAAGCTGCAAAGATATCGGTGAGGCAGCATTACACCGGAAAAGTGTGGTTGCGACAATAATGGCTTCAGAGGCCAACTGGCGGCGGGATTCGCCGCAGTGGTCATGAAGAGGTTGAGGGCTGAGGAACGAGAAAGGAGAGCCAACGCTATAGAAGAGTAGGCGGTCAGCCAGTCCACCCTTCCACGAAGTAATGCCTAGCGGTGGTTCCGTGGGGGGTTTACAGAAGAGAAATGCTTTTGGTGGTTTTTTTAGTAGGTAACAATACATCTTAACTTTAGTTTTAACTTAATTTGAGTCCCACGCACTGGGGTAGTGCTTACCCTACCCCAGGTAGTCTATAAAAAAATTTTCACTTTTTTTGACATCGCAAAAAAACACACACAGAGTAAAATCTCTTTATTGAAGATCTCTTTATAACGAAAATCTCTCTATAAGGCAAGACGTGGTCCTTTTCATACACATGTATTATAGCTTTTCTCTGTTGAGGAGAACAAAAACCCATGAATCTCTCTATAGCGGCGAAACTCGTGTACACTTCCTACTCTTCTATTCTATTTCTTAGTATGCCGACACGTTATTCGAGTGTTAAAAACAGTGCGTCATGTATCAATTGAATCGACTAACACATTTTACAAGTAGTGCATTTTTATACTTTTAGGGCACAGTACAATGGCGTCTAACGGAAAATTTTATCGTTAAAGTTTTGCGTGAGTTAGTGAAAGATGTGAAGCAAGTAGATGTTTGCCGAAATTTTAATTTAGCGTTGTCTGTTGGCGCGATATTGAAAAGTAAAAATAAAATAAATATGGCCTATAATGAAAAGAATAGCTTCTAGAAAATTCGAAAGCTAGGATTTGAATGAATTGATGAAACAGTTCTGTTGTAGTTTCGTCAAAATATTGCCTTTTTCTTACAATTACAGTATTTTATTCATACAGTATTGTTTAATATTGTTTTTGTAAAGACTGTAAGTCATATATTTTTATCGCAATAAACTTTGCACTCGATACTTTAAATAAGAATAGTGTACAACACGTTTTTGGTTGAGCTCTCTCTCTCTCTCTATAGCGTAAATCTCTTTATAGCGGCGAAAACTGACGTTCCCTTCAATACTGTTACAGAGAGACTGTCTTTGTATTTGATTTAGGTAGGTGTTCATTTTCTTAGGTAGGTGTTCATTTTCTTAAATATCACTTTTGTATACTTTCAATTTATCATCAGTAATATAATTGGATCTGTACAAACCAAAAGTAAGCATTGATTATTTAATTTTTTTTCATATCGACCAATTTTTCGACTACATTTTTTTTGATGGTCGTTTGAATAATTAGCTTTATAGTCCCATTTAAAGTTATATAATTGAATATCAGAGAAAGTTTGTGCAACGTATTCTATTGAAACGTACGAATGCTAGATGTGGAGGCTGAGTGTCGAACAGGATACTGTAGGACCGCATAAAACCTAGTTTCGTCTGCAAAGACCTGTCAGAAGAATTCAGAATACTCGTCCGTTACGGAGAAAGCTTTCGGCCCCGTGACTAAGGCGGCCATTGTTGGTTACGTCACGGGAAGTGCATACTGGCCAACACGTGTTGCAGTTACCGCGCCACTTTCCCTGTCGCTCCATTGTCAAAGTGGAGCGACGAGTGTCGATTGTCGATCGGTCTTTGTACTTCCATGTTCGTACAATTGTGCGCGGGATGGACGAAAGTATGTTGGTTTACAGTTTTATGCTCATTGTGCCTCTTCACTAAGTACAGTTGCTACTACGAGTGCAAGACATTGCTAAAGGATCAGGTGTATATACCGCGAGGGTTTCCCACCATCACTACTAAAAAGAAGAAGAAATAAACCTACTATCCAGTACACCCACTACCCCCAAGAATCCAACACCTTCTATCGTGCGCCCGGGGAGGTCCCTACGGGGTACCAGTATGGCAAAATACCTTGAGGCCTTGACTGGTCTCTGGCCCGCGGAGAAGCCCACATGACTCCTCAGCTACGGTTTCGGTTCTCCTTCACGTCTGCAGGGAGCCCAACAGACACTCCATGTCGCCCGGTCTTCCGTACCCACACACACACTCACTCCCCTATCCTAAACCCCTACACACCCTCACACCTCATTCATTCCTTATCTTCCTACCTACTCGCTAACACACTCATCTATAAAAACATCCCCCGACTTCGCCCCACCCAACTGTACCTCTTCGTCCCCTGGCCCCGATAACCCTACTACATTCAGGTGTAGACCAAGGGCACCTCCCTACACACTCAACACTATCTACCCACACACACTGCCTCACTCATACCCTATACCAATCCTATCCCTACCCTATATCCCAATCAAGCTAACTAAAACCCTATAATTCCCCAACTCCCAATATCACAAACATTCCTCATATCACACCACAGCTGCCAACACCAGCCCCTTCTCCACTCCATCACACCCATCCGAACTACACCATAATTCGTATTCATTTCCAACCTTCTCCTCATCACTGCCAGTGGACAGCCTGGCCAATTTACCGAGTGCCCTATTTCCCTAAACCCATGTAGCCTAAACCTCTTTCAACTTCACTAAGTATAGCATAAATCAAAGCTCTACACAACTGCTCACTACTGTTGCGGCTAAAAATTTGATCTATATATGACTAAAACAATAGTGGCCGCCATATGCAGCTGTACTGCTGACTCGATAAAAGTGAATTTCTAACTAGTAGTTCAAAGAACATTTGACAGAACGCTCCACGATAGCGCGGTAAATTTTTTAACCGGTAACAGTAACATTTACGGAACTAGTTACTGGATCAATTTTATTGGAAATTTTATATTCTTTCTCCGTGAAGCGATCAAAATTAAGGTAGGTTTTGCCGTTCATCCAGTATTGCAGGAAATAACCTGCAACTACACTCTGAACGTTGGATTAAAGCACGCCATGTTGGGATAATATTATCATGAGTTTTTCCGGTTTTACTAGTCTTTTAAGCTAGTCGGAGTTTTTCCGGTTTTAAGCTAGTCTGCACCCCTCTGCGGGGTGAACTATTTTAATCGTATAGCCAAGCCTGGTTGTACTTTTAATTCTTCATAAAACGTAATGCACTTTTAGAATGTAAATAGCCTAAATGTAGAAATAATGTATTAATAGATACATTTTAATAGTTAAGCTAAAATTTACGTTGTATCATTGTTATTGTGGACAGTCGTAATAGAAAGTTAAGTATGATAACCACGACACGGGATTCAGAAGAAGATTTATATATCGATCATCCACAAATCTTTGGATCGATTAAGCTCTAGCTTATATGCAATAATTAACTATTGTAATACCGTCAACTACAAGGACAGTACACAATAACAATCGAACAATTGACCGAATGAAGCGAGGTCCCTGTTTTAACTCGACCAGTCGTCGTTTGTATTGCGTTTTTTACGCAGTTTTGACTAAACGATTGTTTTGAAATTTGGTATAAAGGCACCTTTTATAAAGCCCAATGGACGTATGTGTAAGATCTTTTCCCACTCATTTCATGATGGTGACCACTGATTCAACGATGACGAGTATAAAGCCTACGCAATTTTGACTAATCGCTTTGACCGATTGTTTTGAAATTTTGGTATAAAGCCCAATCGACGTGTATATAAGATCTTTTCCCACTCGTTTCGTGATGTTGGCCTCTGATATAACGAAGACGATTATAAAGCTTACGCAGTTTTGACTAAACGCATTGACCGATTGTTTTGAAATTTTGTTAGCCTATAAAGACACCTTTTATAAAGCCCAATCGACGTGTATGTAAGATCTTTTCCCACTCGTTTCGTGATGTTGGCCTCTGATTCAACGATGACGAGTATAAAGCCTACGCAATTTTGGCCAAACGAATTGACCAGTTGATTTGAAATTTTGTGCAGAAACGTTTTTCCATTCGTTTCCGTTTCAAGATTTAACGACTGCTTAGGTGCTGACCGTTTTCTGTTAATACTGACCGAACAGCAAGACATATCCTAATTTTGATGGTTTCACGGAGAAAGAACGTAAAATTCCAGTAATGTTAGTCCAGTAGGCCTAATATCTTCCGTAACTATTACGGTTACCGGTTAAATCAGTGGGAAATATTTGCCAGCGCACCAGAACAGTATCGAGGAACGGTGATCAGCACTGCGAGAAGCACTGTTCCTTGAAATAACAGTTAGTGCGGTGTGGTTATAATTGACAGAGCCGCCTCGGTGGCCTAGTTGATAGCGTACTGGGCTTTCACCCCGAAGACCCGGGTTTGATTCCTGGCCAGGGCTTGGCATTTTTATACGCTATAAATCATCCCATCGTCTGCATTAGCCCAAGTGTGCACAATAGTCGGACTTACAAAAAAAATGTAATTTACAGAAACTTTGCATGGAAACGGTAACCAAAATATTTCTCTAAGTTGTTAATTTTTTTACTGTTAAAAAGGCTCTGTTTAATTACGGTAATTGCAAAATAAATTTATTAAATTTTTTTTAAGTACGCCACCTTTTGTTCAGGTTAGGTTAGCGTGAATATTGATTTCTGTTCGTTTGTGTACATATTGGAAACTAAACTAACCAATTTCGACAAATTTTAGTGTAATTTCACCAAAATTCTTGGTCATTAGGGCGTTTGCAAGGTATTTTTTGGTAGAAATAAACAAAACATTTTTTTAAAAACCGGCTGTAATGATTTTTATAAAATTTTGCTCTGACGTATTTTTTTAATTGTGAAAACATGCAAATTTATAACTAATGTATAAATATTATAACCGGACTGCTACTTAATTTATTATTTCCAATTTATTTTTGGACCGTAATTTTTTCTTATTTAAAATTTTGTACACTGATCTGAGTAATTAACCTTCCACTTGACGATATTTTCAGAAAAATCAGATGATCCGGTTTTGAAACATCAGGTATATTTCCGTGTTTTCGTCTGGGATACACCAAATGTATATGCGAGTTAATCAAATGTAAGAAAGTTTGTTTATTGTGTTCTGCAAAATTTGAAAATTTTAGCTTTTCATTTACTTTAAACATATTATTAATTATTTATAAACTATTATTTAAAAATATTTCATTGAATAGTAAACAAGACCAAAAGTAATGTATTTTGTAAATTAAATTTACACGTGTAACTTAGCCCCTTCAATATGTCAGTTATGTTTTCAGAGATACAGTTCTGCGTTACATTGCATCTGAATATATGAAGGCGATAAGATAGCTTTACATTGTGTTTTAGACAAATTCTTTAGTGATTTATTTGAAAATACTGTATACGTTTGAGAAAAAAATATGTTAAATAACTTTCACTTGAATTAGTTTAAAAACAAAAATACATTTTCCATCAAATTTAAGTCACTGACATTAATTGTTTTGAGATTTTACAGTCTGTGATTCTGTTAATATATTAACGCGTTTCGGAAAATGATTGCCATCTTCAAAATAATACTTCACTAAAGTAGAAATTGTCAGTATACGTAAGTATATACAAGGATACATATACACAGATAAACTGTGACAAAAATATTACACAAAAATCCATGCAGTACATTATTTCCCTGAAAATTCATTATTGAAGATTCTGGAAAATTGAACGACTTAGTATGGCTTTGTAGGATATTTTGGTCATGTATTAAGGTTTGATTCAAGTCAGTGTACCAAATTTGGAATAAAAGAAATTCTTGGTTCAGGAAAACCCCGGCAGTATGGTTTTATTTTTGTGTACCGCTGTATATCTTTTGTTACTAATAAAATCTTATTTTTCGAAATTAACAAAAAATAGGCCTTTTTTGACAGAAAAAGAGCTTCAAAATACTTATTTTTAAGTGACTCTGACAAGGAAACGCCGTAATTTATTACCAAATTTCATCAAAATTGGTTAATAATTGTAGTCTCCGGCAGTGTTCTCAGGCAGTTAGCCATAAAAACGGATAGATTCATAAAAAATCAAAGTCAATATGTACCTTACTTGTTTTGAATCCTCTTTTGATAAAATAAACTTTTAAAAACCAAAAGAGTACTTTTTCAAAATCACTCTAAATATATAATTAAATTAAATTGGTTTTGCCCAAAATTAATTCAAAACCAATACGTATTTATCTTTACGAAATTTACGGTCAAAAATATATAATAATGCCATTTAACGTTACCTTTCCGTTACGAATTCTTTTCGTGTATTATATAAACACATTTGACACTATCTTTATCACGTGAATTTAAGAAGAGCCTCCTTGGCAGAAAATCCACGTACACGCGGGAATTGAATTGCATGTGCTGCATTCTGTGGTGAACCTAATGAACTATCTCGAACTACATCAAATAAAACAATTTCACCGTATAATTAAAATTGCAATTTTAATGCCAATGTGAGAGGTTTAAAGGGATAGTTTAAATCGTTAAAAACGTATACTCGAATGGACATAAGTACAAGTTACTTAAAATTACGTCTTGTTGACGTGATAGAAGCGATTTTCCTTCTTAATCTTATCCGTTTTCTTAATTAACCGTCATAATCAACATTAAAATCTGAATAAAATATTAAGCATTTTATACTTTTAAATTACAATTAAAATACTGAGACGAATCTTGACTGCAGTGAAATTAAATTTTTAATTTCAAAATGATTTTGAAAATTCAAATTACCAATTTATGCAGTTTCTAATGCTGATTTCGTTAAAAATATGTATGAGAAAATAGTTATGGATTTTTATAGATTTGAAATAACCGCCATTTTAAAACTGTTAAACGGATTTTGCTGGCTAATCGATTTTGGTACCAAGTTTTTGCGATCCAGGTACTAATTTGAAGGTTCCGGGTTTGAGTCTTACTGTGGCTGCCCCAATAGCTCATTTCCAATTGAAATCCGCTAAAAGAATTAGAAATTTATTTGGGGAGATCGGCCTGATTGATTTTTATCAGGTTTAATAATTTTTGAGGTTATAATTATTTTTTGGAATCTCGCTGAATAGGAATTTGTGTGACTAAACGTGAATAACGCTATCTGTCAGCAGGTAAATGAACCGTGTACTTTTAGGTTAGCTTTTGAGACTACAGTTAGGTTATTTGTTAATGTTTATATCACTAATGATATTAATTAGACGTCTTAATCGAGTGTAAGATAAATTCACGTCAATACAGCCGTTTATAGACTGAAGAATGAGATAGTAGTAGAAAACAATGTCAGAGCACTCTATTGTCATCTATTGGTACTACGTGCATTTTACCCTTGAGCTGTAATACGTAGAGAAATTGTGACTAAAAATGGAGAACGCTATCTACTTATATAGAAGCGAAATGAAATATGTACTTTTAGGTAAGCTTTTTATATATTTCTTAATGGTATAAATCACTAAATGAGTTATAATTAAAAATTTTAATCGAGTGTAAGATGCATTCACAGGCAGCACCAATTTATAGACTCAATGATTGGCAGACTGTAGAAAAACGAGCAGAGCGCTCTGTTGTCGGGTTTTGGTACTACGTGCATTTTACTTTCATTCTGGCGCTGATTTTAGCACCTAGCGGGAGTTCTACGTACTATAGACTCAAAGGCACAATTTATTTGCCTCAATTTTCGTCAAACGTTAATTATTTTATTTTGCCGTACGAATTGTTTTAATTAGTTAACGAACAATGTTCACAGTGTGACGTCAGTAAGATGTATGCACTAACTGTGCTGTAGCGAAGTGCTAACTACATCACTAACAAGGTTTCTCCGTGCGGACGTTAATTGATTGTTAATTGCTTGGGGCGATTAACGCTTCGCTCGCTAGGTAAGCTGTTGTACTTGCCAATACCTGGTGAAATGAGCATCGGGCTTCCTCTGAATAAAATATTTTTTCTGATGTACGTTATTCCATATTATCAGCTGATTTTATTATTGCTATTTTGAGAGAGGCCTCGTTTCGTACACTTAAATAGCGACCAATTATTAATGTTTTATGAATTCCCACCCGGAGATATTTTTAATTAGAACTATCTCTCCTTTAAGAATTTTTGGTTCACATAATTTGACATTCCCGTTTTCTTTCTACATTGCGATTTGAAACGATATATATATATATATATATATATATATATATATGTGTGTGTGTGTGTGTGTGTGTGTGTGTGTGTGTGTGTGTGTGTGTGTGTGTGTGTGTGTGTGTGTAGTCTCCGCAGGGGGTGCAGACTAACTGCACCTATTGAGAGGATTTAGACGACCCTCGCGGTACCCGAGTCTAATACACACTTACACTTACGACTTTAACACTTTACACTCACACTTATAATATAGTGTTTGTTTTTTTGCGGTGCCAAAAAAAGGTGGAAATCTTTTATAGATTACCTGGAGTGTGGGACTCAAATTAAGTTCAAACACAAGTTAAGATATATTGTTACCCACTAAAAAACCACCAAAAGCATTCCTCTTCTGTAACCCCCCCCCCCAAGGAACCGTCGCCAGGCATTACTTCATGGGAAGGTGGACTGGCTGACCGCCTACTCTATTACAGCGTTGGCTCTCCTTTCTCGGTCCTCAGCCCTCGAGTTCTTCATGACCACTGCAGCGGATCCCGCAATGGCCCTCTAGTTGGCCTCTGAAGCCATCATTGTCACAACCAGACTTCCCGGTGTAATGCTGCCTCGCAGATATGTTTGCAGCTTCATCCTTTCCTCGTCGAATCTCCGACAACGGAAAAACACATGTTCCGCATCTCCTCCGCTACTGGAAGACAGAGGGGACAAGCCGAGTCTGTTTCCCGCCTGAAACGGAACAAGTAAGCTCGGAAGCATCCGTGCCCAGTGAGAATTTGTGTGAGATAGAAATCCACCTCTCCATGATCCCTGTTGCACCAATCCTGGATGTTACCTGTGAGTTGGTATATCCATCGTCCATTTGTTGTGTGTGTGTGTGTGTGTGTGTGTGTGTGTGTGTGTGTGTGTGTGTGTGTGTGTGTGTGTGTGTGTGTGTGTGTGTGCATTTTAACACTGTCATGTTCCGAATTTTTCGTCAGATTTGATCAGAAATTTACGATTATTTACAAAAAATACGATGAAGGCGAAATTTAATATTCTTTAAAAAATTGAATATTCGCCATTTTGAAAACGAGTTTACATTTTTAATCATCAAAAAGTGGAGTGCGGTCGTACCCGCAGACGGACAAACATTAAACTAAAAACCATGTTTTTAAGATTCCATTGTAGTGAAATCCGATAGATCGATCTATATCTCGAAATAAATTATTTTTACTTTCGTCATAAACCTTTTTATACACGATTTTTTTAGTGAGAAAGTAATAATTACAGTACTTTTTAAAAAACAAGTTTAATTTCTGTATTTTTTTTTTTTTTTTTTAACGTCTGACTATTTTGCACACTTGGGCTAATGCAGACGATGGGATGATTTATAGCGTATGAAAATGCCAAGCCCTGGCCGGGAATCGAACCCAGGTCCTCGGGGTGAAAGCCCAGTATGCTATCAACTAGGCCACCGAGGCGGATAAAATAAGCTGTATAATTTAAGCTGTTGTTTACTCTTGCGATTGATCAGTGCTCGTTTTACGGTACCGTACGTTTCACCAGCAGCTCAGCTTCTAAAAGATTACTTTCATTAAAAGTTCGTCACTTTCAAACCCATCAGAACAGTATATCAGGTACTTTAATAGTGTTATATTTGGAATTGTTCAGCCTACGTACTTATATAACACCCTGTATCTGGATAGGTGATTTTCAAGTTTGTATATCGCAGTTCTCTGTACAAACAAACAATCGTGAAATGTAATTCCATCGACAATCGGTTCGCCGAGTTAACATTATAATCCACGATTGTCAGCTGGCTTTGTGTTCGAGTTGCAGTGGTCCCATTAAAAGTTGAATGGAACGGGGCGGCAACTGTTCGAACTTTGTTATTTCAAGGTCAATTTTGTATTTAGGCCTCGGAGAGTCCTCGCTCGGACGTCTCGCAGTATTCCGGCACGCAGCTGTCTCGCCTACGTGGTAGAAGCGAATCGTTCCACCAGTAGTAATAATTTTAATACACACTTTTTTGGAAATCTGCTTGCACCATCACAATCAAGTTAGAATTTTAATTTTTTTGAATTTCATAAATTTTTAGGCGGATTTTTTCGTACGATTGGGGGAAATGGAGACTCGTGATAGCGTGAAAAACGTGCAAAAAAATTGTCATGTGTTATACACGTTATTAGTATTCTTGAAGTCAATTTTGGTCTACCAGTGAGCTGACTGTTTACAGTGCAAGTAGCCGCTTCGGGGGCCTAGTTGATAGCGTACTGTGCTTTCACCCCGAGGACCCGGGTTCGATTCGCGGCCAGGGCTTGGCATTTTCATACGCTATAAATCATCCCATCGTCTGCATTAGCCCAAGTGTGCACAATAGTCGGACGTTAAACACAAAAAAACAACAACAAACAAATACAGTGCAATTATTTCTACGTGAGTTCAAAATCGCCTACTGACATTTAATGTTTAAAATTATGTACGCCTAAAAAAATACGTGGAATAATAAATACTTAAAGTATAATTAACGCCATTATGTTAAATACCCGACCCATCTGTTGCAAAATTATTTGGAGCGTTCACAGTTGCACGTTGTGTGTAAAATTCTTCTTAAGTACTTAAATTATTAATGAACGCCATTGTGTAACATGCCCAGTCCAAGTAACACAACAGTTGGTTATATTGTACAAGGTTGATGGTTCATTATTTTAAAAAATTCATCACCTTTCAGGGTGAATATTGTTTTGCGTTGGAAAAAGTTATATGAACACATTTTATCGAAACTCGATGAAAACAAGCCTACTGTAAAACAGAAATAATGGAACACATATATTTCAGTAATTTACATATTTCAAAGGGGTGAAAACTGGGTACAAATATTTGCATTAGGCAAATATTTTTTAAACAGATATTCGTGAAACTTAACAGAAAAAAAAACTCCCTAAGAAACGAATATTTCAGTATTTTCGAGAATTCACACACCGAAGCGATAAAAATTGATTATATAGGCTTGTGCAGGATTGGACAAAAATATTTTTTAATTCCAATTTTATCGCCGATTAACAAAAATACTGTAAAGAGAAGAAAGACACATTTCAATATTTTACAAAATTCAATTCCTAAAAGTGATGAAAATGGAAGTACAATAGTGTTGAGTATAGATATAGGTTTTGAAGAAGGATGTTCTCCGAAACGCGTCAACAAAAGTAGAATTGACGAAACTAGGGAAGGCAAATCATTATACTCAACATAGTGACAATAATCCTAGCAGAAAAGATGAAGAATATAAAAACAATTACAATAGTGTCAATTATAAAACGTATTTTTTATCTTATTTTCTTGAAATTTGATACAGTAAAATCGAAAACACAGATAACTAAACATACATTTCAGCGTTTTCAGAATTCATCCCCTAAACGTGTGAAATTAATGTAGGCCTATACAGTTTGTAATTACAAAAACATAAACATTTTTTTTTAGGCGAAAAGCACATTAAAGCTATTATCGCCTTCCTAAATGTGTGTAACTGTTAACCACTGAAAATCTATAGACAGAATACATAGGCATCTGCTATATTAGTCGTTTTATTTCACTTATAGTACTTGTACGATGTGTGTTCAGAAAATAACGAGAATTTTAATTTTTTGAACAAAATATTTATTTATTCTTCTTCATTGATGTTGTCGCCTTCAAAATAGTCCCCATTGGAGATTGTGCACTTGTGACAGCGCTTCTTCCAATCCTCGAAACACTTCTCAAACTCGATCTTTGATATAGCCTTTAGTTCTTTCAGCTATGCGCTTTAATGTCATCTACGGCTGTAAAACGACGGCCCTTTAAGGTTCTCTTTATTTTTGGAAATAGCAAAAAGTCACACGGAGCCATGTCTGGCGAATATGGAGGCTGGGGCATCGTTACAGTACTGTTTTCGGCCAAAAATTAACGAACAAACAATGAAGTGTGAGCTGGTGCATTATCGTGGTGCAAAAGCCATGAATTGTTTTTCCACAAATCCGGGCGTTTTTTTCCGGATTGCTTCACGCAAACAGCGTTGAACTTGTATGTAGTACTCCTTATTGACCGTTTCACCTGGTGACAGGAATTCATGATGCACTATGCCATTAATATCGAAGAACACAGTAAGCATAACTCATTTGTCGAGCCTTTTTCGATCTTGGCGAGCCAGAATTCCTTCACTGGGATGATTGAGCCTTAGTTTCGACGTCATATCCGTAAACTCATATTTCGTCACCTGTTGTAATAGACTATGTTTCAGTAATTCTGCATCGTCGTTGACTTCATTTAGTGACTCCTGAGCAACTTCCATTCACCGCTGTTTTTCTTCAAAATTCAACAATTTTGGAACGATTTTTGCTGCCACGCGTTTCATACACAAAACATTGGAAACAATGTCATGACATGATCCAATCGATATGCCAACATCATCAGCGACCTCTCTAATTGTAATTCGTCGATTGTTCGTAACCATTTCTTTCACTATTTCCACGTTTTCATCGGTTATTGATGTGCTGGGGCGTCCAGAGCGTTTGTCATCTTCAACGTCTTCACGGCCTTCTTGGAAACGCTTATACCACTCGTAAACTCTTGCTTTACTCATAGCAGACTCACCATAGGCCTTTATTAACATTTCACACACTTTGTTACACTTTATTCAATTTTTTACGCAAAATTTGATAGAAATTCTTTGATCCATTTCTTTTAACAAACAAAAATTTCCGAGCTCATAAAAACACGTCTAACCTTAGTGGCTGTCACAGACAAAGTGAACAATGAAAACAGCTGAAAGTTTTATCATACTTTAATTGCATGTATACCAACATAATAAAAAAAAATGTTTGACAATCGGACTCTCCAAGCCAGCGAAATTTAAAAATTCTCGTTACTTTCTGAACACACCTCGTACATCCATTACTCAAGCCCGTGTTACAGTTTAGAAATTAATCAAGTTTCAAAACAACCGTCAAGGAATATTTTTTTCCCGGTTTAGCCTTGAACCGTAAAAAGTGTATTCATACAAATCCGGTGTTACGAACGTGTCAGTAAATAATTAAAATTTCAGCTAAATCTGATGAGCGGTTTTTTTTTTTGAAAAAATGTCTCTGTCGTTTTTAACATTTACATTTATGTAAATGTTTTTTAACATTTACTCTGTCGATTTGAATCTCTCTCAGTGTAATTTTAACTGGACATAGGAAAGTCGATGAAATATGTTTTACATTACAGTGAATTGGAAAATAATGCTCGGAAAACGTTTGTGCGACGCGACACAATCACAAGTCGCGGATAACGTCACTGAATCACCTCGACTGTCAGTCACGGGCGTGGTTAGTGGACAACAACGGCGGTCGAAACTGATTGTGGCCTTTGGCCGCGGTTTTTATGATTCTGATGTTTTTACAATTGCTGCGAACCTAAATTTTGACCAGAACACGTTAAGGCCCGAGCTAATAATTGTTAGTAGCGAGCGGCCATCATGGTACGACCCAGACTCGGGACCTTGAAATAAACACCAATTTGGGTCACTTTATGATGGTTCGTTTAAAGTTGATCCTATTTTCTCTCTTCTCAGTTTGCAGTTTTGCAGTCTTGCAGAGGCTTTATTAATTCTAATCGTTTCACCCCCAACTCTCAGTTTCCATTGCAGATCGGGTAGGTCGTGCTAGCGTTCTTCCGTCCTAACTCCACTTTTGCCAGTTCCCACGGATTATTTGGGCTTTGTGGATTTTTCCAGCCATACAATTTGCATAAGTGGCTAAGTGGCTAGGGAAATAAAATATTCACCCGTACGGAGCTCCGCGAGCCCAGGTAAGTTAGAATAGAACCGGGGTTCGCCTGGCATCCAGAGTGCGAAGTCCCCTTTAGTCAGGCAACCTCCGGTGGAAGCTGTTCCATCTTGCCTTGGGATGAGGTGATCTACTACTGGAGCGGGTAGATGAAGAAATAGTTGATCCAGTTAGATTACCTTGAGTCTGCCAAAGCACGCGCGCGCGCACAAACATACAAGCGTGCGCACACAGTTACACACACACGCGCGCGCGCGTACACACAAAATACGCGCCTCGCACACACACATACTGACGCGCTCGCACAGATATACACACACGCATACACGCGCATATGCGCACACTCGCGCGCGCGCGCACTCGCACACACACACACGCGCGCGCGTGCACACACAAAACACGCGAGAACATAAGTATACGCGCGCGCGCACATACACACACACACTGAGACGCTCGCGTGCGCACACATACACACACGCACGTACGCACACACAAAACACACACGCATATACGCGTGCGCGCATGTACGCACACACACGCGCTCGCTCGCACGAACAGATATACACACGCAGGCGCACACGAACAGATATAAACACGCGCACACACACACACACACACACACACACACACACACACACACACACACACACACACACACACCTGCACACGCACATTTAAATTAATTCTCAAAAAAGTCCTAAAAGTCAGGATCTAGTTTCAAGGTACCGCGTTAGGGTTTCTACCACGAGTGCAATAGCTCATTTTCCAATGAAGAAGAAAACTATTTTCTAAATTCAAGATTTTTGCGATAAAACTTCTTATCATCGTTTCCAGTTCCTGTAAGAATCTATTCCATCAAACTTTGGCAATAATTTCTCTGCATTTGGTTCATAATAATACTACGAAATTCCGAATTCCGTTTCCAAGCATTTATTTTTACTAGTTTAAAATCCAGTTTTTCGCACAACATTTATAACACTTTATGGGTATGAGAAAGTTAGTGCTGCGTTTGTGACGTTAAATTATTATTCAAAGATAGGCGCGTGCACGTAGTTCCGATTTCACTGTCGTTAATGTGTTTAAAAGTGAGGACACGGATTGGTTTTTGATAATGTCAAGTTTTGTAAAGGCCACGCTAGGTGACGTTAGGAAACTAGGCTACTTCATGTACCAAGGTAACGCACCGCTAGCTAGCTCCAAAAAGTACAGTACTATAAGTTTGAAGTATTGGCGCCTTATGTAACAGGACGCATTTCTTAATACGAAGTATTTTACTTTCTTAGTATACGAAATAAGTAAAAAGTTTTGAAATTTTCAATGTAAAAGAATTATCTACTAACATTGAAATGCACACACACGCGCGCGCGCACTCACGCACTCACAGTCATACACAAGCACGTGCGCGCGCACAACACACACGCGCTCGCGCACACACACACACACACACACGACACACCCAACACACACAGCACATGCGCGCGCGCGCACATACACACACACACGACATACCGAACACACACACGCACACACAGCACGCGCGCGCGCACACACACACACACACACACACACACAAAACACACACAACACACGCGCGCGCTCACACACACACACACACGCACGCGCAGCACACGCGCGCACACACACACACACACATACCACACACACACGCGCACACACACACACACACACACAACACACACACACACACACACAACACACACACACACACACACAACACACACACGTCGCGCGCACATACAGACACACACGCGCGCACACACACACACACACACACACACACACACACACACACACACACACACACACACACAACACACACACCTCGCGCGCACATACAGACACACACGCACGCACACACGAGCGCGCGCACGCACACACACACACACACACGCACGCACACGCACGCACACACACAATCTTCTATTCCCTCTGTTTTGTAATTTCTTTTCTTATCTCTTCAACGAAACAGCTGCTCAGTTGTTTTACAGACGGATGGAAGCGTATTTTCAAAAGTATTTTTATTCACCTCACCCTGTTTTTGAAATAACGATTTCACCGTCATATTCAGTATTGAATTCTGCATATATTGGCGTTTAAAACGTTTCAATTACATTGAACATGAACCCTGACAGACGTCGAAACACAATTACTCAGTCACAGCGGATATTGAAAATACAAAATGCTGACTTATACAGTTTTTAACGCTGTTTACGATGGTGAAGTCAGATTTTATTAATCTAAACAAATTTGAAATTACCATTTTTTGAAAATGTAGAACCTTTTTTTTGTTATTTTAAGGCGAAAAGCACATTGAGGCTATTATCGCCTCCCTAAATGTAAGTGTGAGTGTAAAGTGTTAAAGTCGTAAGTGTAGTGTTGTAAGTGTAAGTGTTTGTTAGACTCGGGTACTGCGAGGGACGTCTCCTCTCAATAGGTGCAGCTAGTCTGCACCCCCCCTTTGCTGGGTAAAATGTGGAACCAATTTTGCGGATCAATGAACTTGTCTAAGACATTATTACTAAAAATCGATTTTTGTGTCCTAAATTGAAAAAGTGACCATGTTAACACTTACACACTCACTAATGTCTCTATATTTTACGGTAGTAACTACAGTATCGCACCTACGACCTTGATCTGCTCAAATTCAAGGACGTTGTACACTCTAGGGTGTCCACTTTATCCACTAAGTCTTATGGTGTATATAATTTTTACAACCCTTAATAATAATAATGTCACTATCTGCGTTCATTTTAAGGTACCGTGTATGGGTCTTGTTTGTAATGTTTTGAGGATCACCCACCTGATATGCGAATTAGGCTTCACTTTGGAGAAAACGTTCTGCTATTGACCGAGTACTAACTTTTTTGCTTCGCCTAAATATGTTTAATATTTTTTATAGCCTACATGGTTATTTATTTATCAAATCGAAGCTTTTAATGTTAATTTTAGCGAGACGAGTGAATAGAAAAAACAAGTCTGCCAAACGGAAGAATGTAACGGAAACATGGAACGAACGAGCAAACGAATTTCGTCTATTTCTTACTCCTTTTCGATAACAGTACACGCGTATTATATGAAAACGTTGTGTTGCTTTGGTTTCGGTATTTTTCCTTAGTTGAAGAACACGTGCACGTTGCAACCGTTTATAATAAATTCGAAATTAATATAAACGTTTATAATAATTGTTGTTAATACTGCTAGGTTTTAACAGCATAACCTAAAACCTATTTTAGCCTATCAGCTGATCGTTACGAATTAATATAAAAAAATTTTCATGTAACTACAGTAAACAATATCCAAGCTAGGTTTGTGTGTTTATTTATTTAAGAAGAACAAAATATTTGTAAATTTATCTTCAAACTGACAAAAGCTTCCTGTCGGAACTTCCCGAGTTCCACACGTTGTGTACTTTAATAAGTTTTATTCTAAATAACTTTATCTGTTATATTTCTTTATAGTTTCATTAATTGTTATGTATTTTGTATTTATTTTAATTTTGTTGTTTCACTTTTTAAAAAAATCTGTTTTTTTATTTTTAATAATGTTATTATTAATAAATTATTGTCTTTTACTTTTCCATTTTCTATTTAATAAAAACGGGTCTGGGTTTTACAACGATGGCCACATTCGCTACAAATGAAGAAGTCGTTTGCAATTTAAAATATTTATCCGCGTCCCCTTGTTTGTCAGTTTATAGCTAGGCCTTCTCAGCTTATCGCTAACATATGTTGAATATAATATTGTATAAATGCTATAATTACCGTGTCTTTACGTCTATGAAAATACCAGTAAGCAATTATTGGTACGTATAGTTATTTAAACCTCATTAACGTCTCGTTCGTTTCAAAATGGGTTAAACAGTTCATGAATATGGTTTTCTGATAATCAAACAATAGATTTATAATGATACACGTAACATTGTTGTATAGTTTAAGAATCGCTTTTGTTTTCCTTGATCGTTATTATTGCAACTGATCGCGAAATGCAACCATTTCGCTGTAATGAACGAAAGAAGTTTACAAATTTGAGCGAATTCCCACTGGAAAATGAGCTATTCACTCAGACACGGGACATTGAAATGAGCGCGCATCCTCTAGCGTTTAAACGTGTTTGTAATTGTGTTTTAGTACTCTCACTTTCGCAATTGTTGACTCAAACCTTAGCAAAGTCCGTTACACGGCAGAATACTAAACAGTTTCAAAATGGCGTTCATTTCAATTTTTAAAAATTCGTAACTTTTTTTTAAAAAAAAATTGATTCACGATAGTGATTCGCACTGAGAACATGCGTAACATAATATTTTGAATTATCAAATTTTTTAAAAGAAATTTCTTTTGACGGCGGTCAGGGTTCGATGTCGTATTTTTAATATATTTTTAAAAAAATTAAAGTATTAATATGTGCAAATTTGATGCTGGTTATACGACCTGTGTTCAGAAAGTAACGAGAATTTTAATTTTTTGAACAAAATATTTATTTATTCTTCTACATTGATGTTGTCCCCTTCAAAATAGTCCCCATTGGAGATTATGCACTTGTGCCAGCGCTTCTTCCAATCCTCGAAACACTTATCAAACTCGATCTTTGAGATAGCCTTTAGTTCTTTCAGCGATGCGCTTTTAATGTCATCTACGGCTGTAAAACGATGGCCCTTTAAGGTTCTCTTTATTTTTGGAAATAGGAAAAAGTCACGCGGAGCCGTGTCTGGCGAATATGGAGGCTGGGGCATCGTTACATTACTGTTTTTGACCAAAAATTCACGAACAAGCAACGAAGCTGGTGCATTATCGTGGTGCAAAAGCCATGAATTGTTTTTCCACAGATCCGGGCGTTTTTTTCGGATTGCTTCACGCAAACGGCGTTGAACTTGTAGGTAGTACTCCTTATTGACCGTTTCACCTGGTGGCAGGAATTCATGATGCCATTAATATCGAAGAACACAGTGAGCATAACCTTCACGTTCGACCGCACTTGTCGAGCCTTTTTCGGTCTTGGCAAGCAAGAATGCCTCTCTTTTCGACGTCATATCTGTAAACCTGTTATAATACGTTTCAGTCAGTAATTGTCGTTGACTTCATTTAGTGACTCCTGAGCAGTTTCCATTCGCCGCTGTTTTTGTTCAAAATTCAACAATTTTGGAACGAATTTTGCTGCCACGTGTTTCGTACACAAAACACTGTAAACAATGTCATGATATGATCCAATCGATATGCCAACATCATTAGCGACCTCTCTAATTGTGATTCGGCGATTGTTCATAACCATTTCTTTCACTTTTTCCACTTTTTCATCGGTTGTTGATGTGCTGGGGCGTCCAGGGCATTCGTCATCTTCAACGTCTTCACGGCCTTCTTGGAAACGCTTATACCACTCGTAAACTCTTGCTTTAGTCATAGCACACTCACCATAGGCCTTTGTTAACATTTCACACACTTTGTTACACTTTATCCTATTTTTTACGCAAAATTTGATACAAATTCTTTGATCCATTTTTTTTAACAAACGAAAATCGCCGAGCTCATAAAACACTTGTAATCTTACTGGCTGTCACAGGCAAAGTCAACAATGAAAACAGCTGAAAGTTTTATCATACTGCAAGGGCATGTATACCAACATAATAAAAAAAATGTTTGACAATCGGACTCTCCAAGCCCGCGAAATTAAAAAATTTTCGTTACTTTCTGAACACACCTCGTATACATATCTTTTTTTATAAAAGGGAAGATTAAAAAGTTACTTTGAAAATTTGCTTCCATCACGTCAGCTAGACGGCTGCGTACCGCGGTGATGTTACTGTCGTTATAAGTTTTAAATTCTTCGAGAATTACAAATTTTTAAAAAATTACTTATTCAATTAATGTTTTAACACGCACCCTGACCGCCCTTAAAATGCTAAAATACACAAATTATAACGCTGATTGGATGGTTTCAGATTATTGATAATTTCTTGTCTCGATGAAGTGACGAAAGCGAATTTCCTAGAATAGTTTTGTATCTTATCCTTATTTTCTGAAATTCTGATATCACCGTCACAGCCGCCATTAATATGTGCATATATTAGAATTTCAAATTACACTGAACATGCGAAAATGAACCCTGACCGCCGTCAAAATTCAATTTCCTAAAATAAACTTATTTTGAAAATTTTAAATGTTAATTTGTACAGTTATTAAAACTGGTTACGCTGGTAAAATCAGATAAAAAATTAAGATACACGCGTTATGAAATCTTTAAATATTGGTGATGACCGCCATTTTGAAACTGTTGAACGAATTTCGCTAGGTAACGAATTTTTCCAAGTCAGTATTTAGACAATAACGATTTTATTTCCAAGTTTGAATGAAAATCGAAACGAAATTGATTCTAAAACGCGCGCGCGCTCACGCACGCACGCATAAGTTTTATTTTATTATTTTTTTTTTTTAACGTCCAACTATTGTACACACTTGGGATAATGCAGACGTTGGGGATGATTTATAGCGTATGAAAATGCCAAGCCCTGGCCGGGAATCGAACCCGTGTCCTCGGGGTGAATTTTTTTGTGTTTAACGTCCGACTATTGTGCACACTTGGGCTAATGCAGACGTTGGGGATGATTTATAGCGTACGAAAATGCCAAGCCCTGGACGGGAATCGAACCCGGATCCTCGGGGTGAAAGCCTAGTACGCTATCAACTAGGCCACCGAGGCGTCTCGTACGCATAAACGCGCGCGTTTTTGCTTGAACCTATATACATGCCTACGATGTAAAAACTGCTATCAAGTTGACTGAACTACTACTACATTAATTTTTATTGCTTTTCAACGGTGTATAGGCTTATAGTAAATTAATTATATGTTTTATGGTTTTTAATGGGCGCCATTTTGAAACGTTTTTTCTGAATAACGCATTTGTTAAAGCTCTTTACTAATTGCAATTTTGATTTATGCGTTTACTGTAGTTTTTCTTAATTAAATTTCCATTACGTAAGCGATACAGCTTTGCGTTAAGATTTTATGATCTAATACCGAGGGACAGTGTAACGTTGGGTAGTCTTTGCTGATAACCTGTTTCGTTAGGCAGAGACACAGCTGATCGGTTGATACGCAAAGAGTAAACTGTAATTATAACAATATCAGCTGTCTGTATACCAACCAGACGAATGATTAGAACGATGCCCCTACGTATTTCTTATGTAAGTACTTTTGACCTTCTGTTTTTGAATAAAATTGCATTTTCGCTATACACGATATTTTTAATATACAGGGAGGTCAAATAAGACATGACAGTTTTTTCAAAATAATTTAATTTTGTAAGAAAAACTGTTGAAATTTCTTCTTCTTTTCGTTTCACCCTCTTTGGGGTACGCTGAATCAATCATTTCTTGCGCGCTGTACTTTTCTCTGTTCCCAGTACCTCTTCATTCTTTCCGATCTTCTTTTCCTCTCCTCTTCTGAAATGATAGCTTTAGGTTTTATTTTGGTTTTATCTTGGAATCTTATTCTTTCGTCCTTGGTACTTATCTTAGCAGTTTGGTCAAGCAATGAATCTTCTGTAATTTTTAATTCTATTAGGTCTTTTTCAATTTCTTTAAACCAGTTCGGTTTTGTTTTACGATTATGGAAAAAATCAAACACTTGTTTCGTTAATCTATTGGAGTTCATTCTAAGAAGATGGCCGTAAAAATTTATTCTCCTTTTTCTCATAGTATCTGACAATTTTTCAGTTTTCTTGTAGAGAGCTTCATTTCTTATATATACTACCTTATTATCCTGAAATTTTGTTCCTATAATTTTTCTTAAGATTTTCCTTTCCGTTATTTCAAGCTTTTCTATCTGGCCTATGCGATTCATGGTTAATGTTTCTGCTGCGTACAGTGCTTCCGGCTTGATCACTGTTTTATAATGTTTAATTTTGGACCCCCATGAAAGGGATTTCTTATTGTATGTTTCTTTCGTCAATTGGAAGGCCAATTCAAGTTTGTTTTTCCTGGATTCCATTGCCTTGCCTTCATCTGCATTCCAACTAATCCATTCACCAAGATATTTGAACTCTTTTACAATTTCTATTTTCTGTTCTTGGATTTTAAGGTATTTATTTGGGTATTTGTTGTTTGTCATGATTTTGGTCTTTTCAAAAGATATGTTTAGACCTATTTTAGCTGCTTGTTTCTTCAATTCAAGAATCTGCTCCCTTGCTTCCTCCATTGTTTCAGCAAACCTGTTGCAATTTATTACAATAAAAAAGTACACGTGTGGAACTGGCGGAGTTAAAGACAGACGCGAAGCTTTTGTTGACGATATCTTTGCTGATTGTGTAATTAGTTTGTAGATATGTTTACAAATGTGTTGTTTTGTTTGAAGAAATTAACACGTGAACTTAGCTCAGATATTATTTACTCTAGTTATAGTAAAAGATAAGTTGTTTTATATTAATTCGTAACGATCAGCTGATTTCATTTGAACAGCTGATAGGCTTCAAGTTATTTTGTGAAAAACAATTACTATAAACGTTTATATTTCGAATAAATTATAAACGGTTACAACGTTTTTAGGGTAAAATACCGAAACCAAACCAGCACAACGTTTTTACATAATACGCGTGTACTGTTATCGAAAAGGAGGAAGAAAAAGTAAAAGACAGAAATAGGAACGAAATTCGTTTGCTCGTTCGTTTCATATTTCCGTTCGGCAGATTTTTTTCTATTCGCTCCTCTAGCCAAAGCTAACATTAATAGCTTCGCTTCAGTATACTATTTAGATGTTCCACCAATCTTCAGACCAGCTTCCAGTTTCTTCTGTAAACTTGCTTGACGGATCACAGACATTAGCGTTGCAGCTTATGTAGCATGATGATGGATTAAAGGGGGTGCAAAGGGATGACAAAAGAAGTAAAATAAAAAATGTAAAATATCCTATTTGACTTCCTTAAAGTGGAAGTAACGCAGCTTTGATGAAAAGAGAAAAGAGTCAGAGACATTTGAGGCCTCTGAGGTTTCCGAAACCCTTAGATTTATATATTCGATTAAGTATTTTGTGATAATTCTAAGAAGGTATGTGCTTTCTCTTCCTTCCTCTCTGTCTTTCTCTCTCTCCCTCTGTTTCGCCCCCTCTCTTCTCCCTCTGTTTCTCCCTCTCTCTCTCCCTCTGTTTCTCCCCTCTCTCCCTCTATTTCTTCCTTTCTCTCTCTCTCCCTCCCTCTGTTTCCCCCTCTCTCTCTCTTTCTACACAAAAAAAACTTTCTTCTCTTTCTCTCTCTCTCTTCTCTTCTCTTTCTCTCTCTGTTTCTCACCTCTCTCTTCTCTTTCTTTCTCTCTCTCCCTCTGTTTCTCTCTCTCTTCTCTCCCTCTATTTCTCCCTTTCTCTCTCTCTCCCTCCCTCTGTTTCCCTCTCTCTCTCTCTCTCTCTTTCTACACAAAAAACTTTCTTCTCTTTCTCTCTCTCTTCTCTTTTCTTTCTCTCTCTGTTTCTCACCCTCTCTCTTCTCTTTCTTTCTCTCTCTCTCCCTCTGTTTCTCTCTCTCTTCTCTCCCTCTATTTCTCCCTTTCTCTCTCTCTCTCTCTCCCTCTGTTTCCCTCCTCTCTCTCTCTCTCTCTCTCTCTCTCTCTCTCTCTCTCTCTCTTTCTACACAAAAAACTTTCTTCTCTTTCTCTCTCTCTTCTCTTTTCTTTCTCTCTCTGTTTCTCACCCTCTCTCTTCTCTTTCTTTCTCTCTCTCCCTCTGTTTCTCTCTCTCTTCTCTCCCTCTATTTCTCCCTTTCTCTCTCTCTCTCCCTCCCTCTGTTTCCCTCTCTCTCTCTCTCTCTCTCTCTTTCTACACAAAAAACTTTCTTCTCTTTCTCTCTCTCTCTTCTCTTTTCTTTCTCTCTCTGTTTCTCCTCCTCTCTCTTCTCTTTCTTTCTGTTTCTCCCTCCCTTTCTCTCTCACACCCTTCTCACTTCACTTCATCCTTCCTAACTCCATTACATTAGCACCAGTAAATCACCAGAATCCTGAAATTAACACTTCACGTTGCCATCACAGTAACAGCGACTCGCTCACAGAGTGGTCTGTTTACTTCTGTGACGTCATCGTTTCGTGTATACGTCACGGATACGATGTTACTCTACGTGTTAAGTTCCCGTTTGAGAGTATCACTATTGTTGCGTCACGTTTGTTCTGAGATCGAACGACTTGTTTTTAGCGCTCTAATCTGTTACCAGAACGCTAGCGTTTAAACGGCGAACGAAAAAGCTGTGTGAAACGGCAATACAGTAGTTGCGGAATTCGTCGGTCTCGTTGACGTGATGCAAGCAGTTTTCCCAAAAGTAATATCGCGTTATCTTCTTTACCTTATTGCCCCGCCGTAATCAACGTTAAAATTTCCATGTATTAATACTTAATTAGACCCCTGTTTTAGCACCACATTTGTCGTTAATTGCAAATTTTGTTTTGAAATTAAACTAGTAGTTGTAGTTTAAAACTAGACTGAAATTTTACGAAATGGTATTAAAACGATTTCGACTGCACAGCCGTTTTCGATTATCCGATTGTTTATGGATAATTTTAAGCTGATCCGTTTCATTTCTGTATTTATACAAAAACATATCAAACGATTTTGTTCCAACTAAGTACAGAGTGTTCAAAAAGTAACGCAATTATATGGGGGACATCAAAAATTATTTAATTTTATTAGTTATTTACAAAAACTGTTGAACGTTGTTTGACGTGCAAGTAGTCCAAAAATGGTGACGGTTTGTTTTTGGTCTGGCGAAGCGTGGTTTCGTCTTGGTGGATACGTACATTCACAGAATTATCGCGTTTGACCTTCGAACATTCCACACCAGCTTCTCGATCCTGTATCAATTCGTGAATATCTTCCCTGCAGACCAGCTGCACCTATTGAGAGGATTTAGACGTCCCTCGCGGTACCCGAGTCTAACACACACTTACACTTACGACTTTAACACTGTACACTCTCACTTACATTTAGGGAGGCGATAATAGCCTCGATGTGCTTTTCGCCTTAAAATAAAGAAAAGGTTCCTACAGCCAACATCATGACTTTCTTGGGACAAAGTTTTCATGGACAAGTGATTTCAAAGGGGTTGTAGTTTCTTCGGTCCCTTGAGTTATCGCCACCTGACTTCTTCTTGTGATAACAACTTAAGGATACTGTTTCCTCACTCCATTCCTAAATTGCAAAAAGAAATCGAACGTTGTGTTCCTTTAATTTCTCAAAAAAATATTACAATGTGTGTTTAAGAACACGTAATGTTATACTAAGTTTTTTTGAATTGCATAATGGCGCCCACTGTCAACTGTTCTTGTAACTAACATATATAAGAAAGTAACTCGATTATTACTTGTAAGGTTGCGGCACGTTTTTGAACACCCTGTATTTCATATTGAAAATACAATTTTTAGGAATTTTATGGGTAATAAAGAGTTTGAAATGTTGTAGTTCCCGGGAGAAATAGAAGTCCGGTCGTTTATCAGGTCGGCCGCGGGCTGGCGACACTTTTCCGGTTCGGAATTGTGAAATATATTCTCTTCGTGTTTGCTGTTTCCTCTAGTAGTGGGGCAGAAAACACCAAACTGTTAAAAAAACTGCTTTTCTATAAACGACAAACAAACTGCTTTTTCAAACGGAAACAAGCAGTATGATTTGGACTGGTTTATGATTTGTTAAACAAGGAACGGACTGTTTTCCTGCTAACTGCTTTTCTTCTACCTGCTTTTATGCTTTTTCCCTTTATTTCAAAATTGCTTGTTGCTTGTATCGAAGTAAGAACTGTTTGGTCAACGTCAACGTTTATCTCTATTTTGTTGCGAGTTGTAGTAACAACGTCTCACATTTTGTAGATACAGAGCCTAATTTTATTTAAACATATTTTTTATTTGTTATCAATCATCAATATTTTTTAATCGACTAAAAATATTCTAAATCGCTTGCATTTTGGTAAATACGCAAAGGACTATTTAATTTTTAAGTAAAAAAAAGAATGCTTCTATTAGAAATTCACTGCATTTTGTACATAAAATGGCATACATAATTATTACGTTTTGAGAATGTAATTTAATTATTACTACACTTGTAAGGATTATTTTTATCCTTTCTAAATGCTTTATACCCAAAAACAGTTAAGGACATGGTGGCAGTGGGAATGAAAAAGTAGTCTTAGAAAACTGAACGTATGTGCTTTATGTTTTAGCTGCTAATACAACTTTGAGTTTCAGTTTTCTAAACCTGTTATTTTCCAACCGTTTTAAAAAAGCAGCTGTTTTTCCTCATCAAACAGTTTGTTGACGTTTTGTAAAAATAGCAGAAACGCCCACCTCTAGTTTCCTCCCGAGCAAGTGGTGGTGTCTTGTACAGTTAGTCCGGGTGTTGCTAGGCTGCGTGTAGTTGTTCTGTAGTGGGTGGTGTCTCGATGTTCTGCCGAACAACGATTTTCGACCTGTATTTATACTCGAAATTAATGGCGTCAACTATAATTGCTCAGAATTCCATTGTTAAAACTAGAGAAAGAACGCACCAATCAGAATAAAGCTATTGTGTACGGGAGATGAGAGGTGGTGCGCCGGCAGTAATGCCTGGGCAGAAATGTATTAATCTAGCGTAATATAGACCCGAGATACGCGTGCACTGCGGACCAATCGGAAGTGAGCATTGGTTGACGGGAGTGAATTAAGTTTCGCAGGCTTAAGCTGCTATTGTATACGGAGATACGATGTGATGCGCCGGCAGTAATGCGGATGAGCCGATTTTATGGGGATAAATCGAACTGGCATGTAAGGTTTTGGCCGTCACGGTTACGCGGTCCAATTTCATTGGTATAAATCGAGCTAACATTAAGGTTTTGACCGTTACGGCTATGCAGTACAATTTGATAGCGATAATTCTAACTGACATGTAAGGTTTTGGCCGTCACGGTTACGCGGTCCAATTTCATTGGTATAAATCGAGCTAACATTAAGGTTTTGACCGTTACGGCTATGCAGTACAATTTGATAGCGATAATTCTAACTGATATGTAAGGTTTTGGCCATCTCGGTTTCGCAATCCGATTTTATGGGAATAAATCGAGCTGACATGTAAGGTTTTGGCCGTCACGGTTACGCGGTCCAATTTTATTGTGATAAATCGACGTAACAGTAAGGTTTTGTCCGTTACGGCTACGCAGTACAATTTGACAGCGATAATGCTAACTGATGTGTAAGGTTTTGGCCATCTCGGTTTCACAATCCGATTTTATGGGAATAAATCGAGCTGACATGTAAGGTTTCGCCCGTCACGGTTACGCGGTCTAATTTTGTTGGGATAAATCGAGATAACAGTAAGGTTTTGACCGTTACGGCTACGCAATACAATTTGACAGCGATAATTTTAACTGACGTGTACGGTTTTGGCCGTCACGGTTTCGCAATCCGATTTTGATGGGAATAAATCGAGCTGTCATGTAAGGTTTTTGCCGTCACGGTTACGCGGTCCAATTTTATTGGTATAAATCGGCTAACAGTAAGGTTTTGTCCGTTACGGCTACGCAGTACAATTTGATAGCGATAATTCTAACTGATATGTAAGGTTTTGGCCATCACGGTTTCGCAATCCGATTTTGATGGGAATAAATCGAGCTGACATGTAAGGTTTTGGCCGTCACGGTTACGCGGTCCAATTTTATTGTGATAAATCGACGTAACAGTAAGGTTTTGACCGTTACGGCTACAGAATACAATTTGATAGCGATAATTCTAACTGATTGTAAGGTCTTGGCCATCTCGGTTTCGCAATCCAACTTTATGGGAATAATTCGAGCTGGCATGTAAGGTTTTGGCCGTCACGGTTACGCAGTTAATATTTTTCTACATTAAATATTTATTTGTTTCAAATTATAATACACGCACGCACGCATTTTAGGTATAATTATCACTAATTATATTAGTCTATATACCCGTCCCATGTAGCACAAAATTGTGTAAAGTTAAATTTATCTTGCGTAACGTATATTTACATTTAATATTTTAATACAATGATAGTGTAAATATTATCACGTACGGAGACGAGTTTAGTAATAAACGTTTAAACTAATTAACGTCGTAATACGAGTCAGCCCAATAAGCACAACATTGTTGGAACGTTTACAGTTAAATATATCATGAACATACTTTGTACAATATTGTATTTTAATGTACATAAATAAGGTTAATAATACATTTATAACTAACCTCCAGCAGGGGGTGCGGACTACCTGCACCTATTGAGAGGATTTAGACGTCCCTCGCGGTACCCGAGTCTAACACACACTTACACTTACGACTTTAACACTGTACACTCTCACTTACATTTAGGGAGGCGATAATAGGCCTCAATGTGCTTTTCGTCTTAAAATTTAAAAATATTTCAACAAAAAGTCCCTGGAGCATGTAATGTAACGCACACCAAAAATCTTCAAAGTTATATTTTTCCATTCGCAATCCTTACAAAACACTTCAGTAAAGAAAAATTTCAAAATTTGTACAAAGCTAGTAAGTACGGTTTTTGATTGTGTCGTTAAAATTTTTTTTACTACATTTTAAGGGTTACAAACTTTAATTGGTGCGATCCCTCGGCGTATTTTCTGAATATTGTTTTCCCCTGTTTATTTTAATGCTGTTATATTAAGAATTTTTTGTTGCAAAAATACTTTTAACAAATCAAACAGTTAATGTTCAGGTAAAACAGTGAAGTGAGTTGTTGAAGATAAAATATTTGTGTAAATAAAAAAGTATTAAAAATACCAATAGTTAAGAAACAAAATATTTTCATTTGTTCAAATTTAACTATATTAGGCGTGCACATAAATAAATTTTATCGTTATTTGCTGCAGTATCAGATTTAAGTCTACTGCGCCTGTGAACTGCGCACCTCAAGGTTCTTAGTTCGAGCCGCAGTTACTTCCGCTGCTACTCCCTTACCGTTAACGCCGATATCTTGTCCTCGTTAGTATCTGGCATAAAGTATGAACGTTAAGGAAACAAAAGTTTAATTATAACGCTCCAAAAATTATCGATTCCTTTAATATAGAACAGTACGTTTTGCTTGGGCGAAAATACTTTTAAAAAATTAAAATAGCAAAATTATAATATTTAATTTTACATTTCAATAAAAGCGCAAAGCACGGCTACCTTGGTGACGTGTTTAAGCGAATTTCCAAAAAAAAAAAAAAAATAATAACAGTAGCTTAACGCAATCGAATATTTTTGAAAATAAATGACCAATGAATAAATTCGTAATTTAAAAAAATATTCTATTTCCCTTCATCGTGAAATATGAATAAATAAACGTTTCAATTTGTCAAAATAGAGTAGTAATTATTTATTTTAAGACTGGAAATATCCACAACTGAAATCGATGTTTAATAAAAAAAAAAATCGTGTTTTATTAGTACTACCTTGGAGCTAAATTTAATAAAACCGTTGAAGACAGTTTTGAGAAAATCCGGCAGTTTTTTCAAAAAAATATTTACGTTTGATACAGTTCGTAAAAAACTGTCAATTTGTATGATCAATCTTCTAGTATATATATATATATATATATATATATATATATATATATAATTTAATAATTTTAAAAAAATATTCTATTTCCCTTCATCGTGAAATCTGAATTAATAAACGTTTCAATTTGTCAAAATAGAGTAGTAATTATTTATTTTAAGACTGGAAATATCCACAACTGAAATAGATGATTTATAAAAAAAAAATCGTGTTTTGTTAGTACTACCTTGGAGCTAAATTTAATAAAACCGTTGAAGACAGTTTTGAGAAAATCCGGCAGTTTTTTTCAAATAAATATTTACGTTTGATACAGTTCGTAAAAAAATTGTCAATTTGTATGATCAATCCTCTAGTGATATATATATATATATATATATATATAATTTTATAATTTTGAAAAAATATTTTATTTCCCTTCATCGTGAAATATGAATAAATAAACCTTTTACTTTGTCAAAATAGAGTAGTAATTATTTATTTTAAGACTGGAAATATCCACAACTGAAATAGATGTTTTATAAAAAAAAATCGTGTTTTGTTAGTACTACCTTGGAACTAAATTTAATAAAACCGTTGAAGACAGTTTTGAGAAAATCCGGCAGTTTTTTCAAATAAATATTTACGTTTGATACAGTTCGTAAAAATTGTCAATTTGTATGATGAATCCTCTAGTGGTGTGTGTGTGTGTGTGTGTGTGTGTGTGTGTGTGTATATATATATATATATATATATATATATATATATATATATATATATATATATATATATATGAGACAGTGAAAAAGTCAAAAACCTGTTCACACCATATTTGCAAACATCAAACATGAAATAAAGATGCATCGCTTATCTGACATGTCCACTTGACGGGTTATCACTCCACCGTATAGGTTAGCTTAGGTAATTAGATAATGTAACCATCAGCCCAACTACTGAACCACTGTACCACAGTGTTCCCGCAACCTCGGTCCGTGCAGTGTGGTGCAGTGTGGCGTCCATCTTGTTCTCTTCAGTGCGAATAGGTTTGGTTGTGTTTTTGATTCGAGAAAAATTATTTTTGCTAAACCGTCGCGGTACAGTTTGTGTTTCAGTGGTATAAAAGTTTCATCCGCATCGGTTGGGGAGGTCGGGTTTACATTACGAGGTAAAACTGTTTGTACGCTGGCGTAGGTAAAAAATTTTTTTAATGGATCTCTTTATAACAGTGTTACATGGAGGTAATGAGTTTCAGGAATTTTTTTTAATTAGGAAAAAGGTTTGTTTAGAATATTTTAAACGATTTATAAGCTAAGTTACGCGGAACACAGTGATTGTTAGTTAAAGTTTCTTTTAAAAAAAGTTGTACAATATTATTTATATGTTTTCGGTAAATTATCGTTACGGAAATATGTGTCGATTGTGTAAGAAACTTTATATTAAATAATACGATGTGCTAAATACATGATTGCATTACTATAAATACGTTATTTAATTATTATTTATTTATGGGCAAATAACGTGTAATTAAATCTTATATTGCCAATGTGTTCAAGTATTGAAATTACTTGTAAATATGCACTTAAAATGTTTATGGAAATATTAATCGTGCGTTGAAGATATTCATTGTGCTTTTATACAATATTCTTGCATATTCCCAGCGTGTAAACGCTAAGTTAAACATGCATTTTGATTTTTCTCTGTATGTAGTACGACAAAAACTTTTAATTATTTCACGAAAAATCTAAATAGACGAACTAACCTAAAAATCGATTTGTCGGTGTTAAGCTTTTGTGAAATATCGATGTAAATTTTAAATTAAAATAAATTAAAATTTCTTGAATAAATATTCGCGGCACATTGTATCGCTGACGTGATACAAGTGAATTAAAATAAAAAAACAATTTGTCCCCTTTACCTAAAAATCGATTTGTTTGTTTCGATGTTAAGCTTTTGTGAAATATCGATGTAAATTTTAAATTAAAATAAATTCAAATTTTTTGAATAAATATTCACGGCACATTGTATCGCTGACGTGTGCAAGTGAATTTCAAAAAAACAATTTGTCCCTTTACCTAAAAATCGATTTGTTTGTTTCGATGTTAAGCTTTTGTAAAATGTCGATGTCAATTTTAAATTAAAATAAATTCAAAATTTCTTGAATAAATATTCGCGGCACATTGTATGGCTGACGTGTGCAAATGAATTTCAAAAAAACAATTTGTCCCTTTACCTAAAAATCGATTTGTTTGTTTCGATGTTAAGCTTTTGTGAAATATCGATGTAAATTTTAAATTAAAATAAATTCAAATTTTTTGAATAAATATTCACGGCACATTGTCTCGCTGACGTGTGCAAGTGAATTTAAAAAAAACCAATTTGTTCCCTTTACCTAAAAATCGATTTGTTTGTTTCGATGTTAAGCTTTTGTAAAAATTCGATGTAAATTTTAAATTAAAATAAATTCAAATTTCTTGAATAAATATTCGCGGCACATTGTCTCCCTGACGTGATGCAAGTGAATTTAAAAAAAAACAATTTGTACCCTTTACCTAAAAATCGATTTGTTTGTTTCGATGTTAAGCTTTTGTAAAAATTCGATGTAAATTTTAAATTCAAATAAATTCAAATTTCATGAATAAATATTCGCGGCTCATTGTATCGCTGACGTGTGCAAATGAATTTTAAAAAAACCAATTTGTTCCTTTTACCTAAAAATCGATTTGGTTGTTTCGATGTTAAGCTTTTGTAAAAATTCGATGTAAATTTTAAATTAAAATAAATTCAAATTTCTTGAATAAATATTCGCGGCACATTGTCTCGCTGACGTGTGCAAATGAAAAAAAAAAACAATTTGTTCCCTTTACCTAAAAATCGATTTGTTTGTTTCGATGTTAAGTTTTTGTGAAATATCGATGTAAATTTTAAATTAAAATAAATTCAAATTTCTTGAATAAATATTCGCGGCACATTGTATGGCTGACGTGTGCAAATGAATTTCAAAAAAACAATTTATCCCTTTACCTAAAAATCGATTTGTTTGTTTCGATGTTAAGCTTTTGTAAAAATTCGATGTAAATTTTAAATTAAAATAAATTCAAATTTCTTGAATAAATATTCGCGGCACATTGTATCGCTGACGTGTGCAAGTGAATTTCAAAAAAACAATTTGTCCCTTTACCTAAAAATCGATTTGTTTGTTTCGATGTTAAGCTTTTGTAAAAATTCGATGTAAATTTTAAATTAAAATAAATTCAAATTTCTTGAATAAATATTCGCGGCACATTGTATCGCTGACGTGATACAAGTGAATTTAAAAAAAAACAATTTGTCCCCTTTACCTAAAAATCGATTTGTTTGTTTCGATGTTAAGCTTTTGTGAAAATTTGATGTAAATTTTGAATTAAAATAAATTCAAATTTCTTGAATAAATATTCGCGGCACATTGTCTCGCTGACGTGATACAAGTGAATTTAAAAAAAAAAACAATTTGTCCCCTTTACCTAAAAATCGATTTGTTTGTTTCGATGTTAAGCTTTTGTGAAAATTCGATCTAAATTTTAAATTAAAATAAATTCAAATTTCTTGAATAAATATTCGCGGCACATTGTCTCGCTGACGTGATGCAAGTGAATTTCAAAAAAACAATTTGTCCCCTTTACCTAAAAATCGATTTGTTTGTTTCGATGTTAAGCTTTTGTAAAAATTCTATATAAATTTTAAATTAAAATAAATTCAAATTTCTTGAATAAATATTCGCGGCACATTGTCTCGCTGACGTGATACAAGTGAATTTAAAAAAAAAAAACAATTTGTCCCCTTTACCTAAAAATCGATTTGGTTGTTTCGATGTTAAGCTTTTGTAAAAATTCGATGTAAATTTTAAATTAAAATTTCTTGAATAAATATTCGCTGCACATTGTCTCGTTGACGTGATGCAAGTGAATTTAAAAAAAAACAAATTTGTCCCCTTTTCCTAAAAATCGATTTGTTTTTTCGATGTTAAGCTTTTGTAAAAATTCGATGTAAATTTAAAATTAAAATTTCGTGCATAAATATTCGCGGCACATTGTCTCGCTGACGTGATGCAAGTGAATTTCAAAAAAACAATTTGTCCCCTTTACCTAAAAATCGATTTGTTTGTTTCGATGTTAAGCTTTTGTAAAAATTCTATATAAATTTTAAATTAAAATAAATTCAAATTTCTTGAATAAATATTCGCGGCACATTGTCTCGCTGACGTGATACAAGTGAATTAAAAAAAAAAACAATTTGTCCCCTTTACCTAAAAATCGATTTGTTTGTTTCGATGTTAAGCTTTTGTAAAAATTCGATGTAAATTTAAAATTAAAATTTCGTGCATAAATATTCGCGGCACATTGTCTCGCTGACGTGATGCAAGTGAATTTCAAAAAAACAATTTGTCCCCTTTACCTAAAAATCGATTTGTTTGTTTCGATGTTAAGCTTTTGTAAAAATTCGATGTAAATTTAAAATTAAAATTTCGTGCATAAATATTCGCGGCACATTGTCTCGCTGACGTGATGCAAGTGAATTTCAAAAAAACAATTTTTACCCTTTACACTTATTTCGAAATCCTCATTTCGCCATTCCGTTCAGCATTACAACATACTGGCGGTTTTAAACCTTCAAATTGCTTTGGAAAATATTAAAATGAATTCTGCACACCGTCGTATTTAAATATTTCTTGTATTTATTTATTTGAAACGTAAAAGTTTTAGTACTTTACGTCAACACATTTTCAACATTCAAAAAGCCAATTTATGCAGAAGGTAAAAGCAGGTTCAAAAAAAAAAATTGAAGACAAAATGTTACGAATTTTTAAAGATTCGAAATGACTACCATTTTGAAACTTGCAAATGAATTTTGTCGGTTAACGAACCTGTCTGAGTTATTACCGAAATAGATTTTTGAGTCAAGTTTGAATTAAATCGGACCGAAATTTCGAATGTGAACGTGCTAAAACACGCACACACGCACGCGCATACATGCACGCGCACACACACATACACGCGCACGCACGCACACACACACACACGCGCACGCACACGCGCGCGCGCACACACAAACACACACACGCACACATACATACACGCACGCGCGCGCGCGCGCACACACACACACACACACACACACACACACACACACACACACACACACACACACACACACACACACATTTGTTTTAGGTTTTTGTTGTATAACGATCTAGTTTAAGTTGTTATCAAAATATATTGTCGTATAAAATTTGAATCAAATCGTAGGCCTATATATATATATAAATCAAATTTAATGTAATCTTTTTTTATAAATTTGTATTTTGGGTTTATATTTAAACATTTTTAATGATCTAATGAGCCTAGAATCTAATGATCTAATGATCCAAAAAGTGATCTAGAAGTCAGGATGGGGATGATTTCAAAATTCGGGGTCTGGGTTTTACCTTGATGTGTGTGTGTGTGTGTGTGTGCGCGTGCGTGTATGTCGCAATCACTTTCACAATTTGAAATCCGATTCAGTTCAAGCTAGATAGAAAAAGTAATTTTGTTAATAGCTTAGACAAGTTCATTAACCATCAAGATTAGTTCAACGGTTTCAAAATGGCGGCAATTAAAATTCTTGAAACATTCATAACTCTATTGTCTTTAGTGTTTACGAAAACGTGAATTCACCGTCGTAATCCGCGTTAAAAACTGCATAAACCAGCGTTTTCAATTTTCAAAGGTGTTAATTAAAAAAGTAATAATTTGACGTCGGTTGGGGTTCATTTTTGTATTTTCATTGTAATGTTAAAGTATAGAATGCCAGTATATGAATTGCTGTCTGAATACCAGTTCACTGATCGTGACGGTGGAATCCTGTAATTTCATAAGAAGTTAAGGTACAAAAAGTACTTTTGAAAATGCGCTTCCATCACATCTGCGAGACAGCTGCTTATTTTTCGATTTGTTATCTTTTTTAGTTTTCGAGCGCCCCTAAAATAAATCACAAACAAAACTGATTTTTCCAATAAATGATTGATTCTTTGTAGTCGTCAAACATTCGCTGTTTCATTAAGAGAATATGTTTGGAAAATATAAACGAAATTGGGTGTTTGCATCTTTCACATAATTTGTTCACCATATTCTGATCAAATTTTTAAGTTGTATCTGCAGTCAGTGTAGGAAATACGAAATGCAACAAAATTACGGGACGAATGGTGGAAAACATTAACACAAACTTTCTCACATTGAACCTTCCCCCAACCAAATATTCCAGTAAAGGAAAAAAAGAAAAAGTGGATTAAGTTCACAAAATCTTTTAAGCAAATTCTGTCAACATTTTGATCGTTTATTAAATCTGAAATCAGCGTAGAAAATGTTTAAAAAAAGGAAATTATGTTTTATATCTTAGAAAAGAAGAATATAACCTAAAATAAAATAAAACTATCAGTAGCAACGATTTGTCGTTATTGTTACTTTTATTTATTTAAATTCAAAACAAATATTCCATTTACGTATAATTTCCAACTTTAACTGGAATCGTGCACCTTCATGTCCGACCAAAATTTGAGTGAAATCTGACGAACCAGTTTTGAGAAACTAAACTTATTTTTGTTTTCTTTTAGACATTGCGCTTCTGAATCGGATTGTTTTAAATAAAACGACCTAAATCTTTTTTTTAGTACATTTTAACGAAATTTGATCAATATCGTTAAACGCGGTTTTGTAAAAATCCTATATTTTACAAGTTTTTTTTGATAAAAAAAGCGAAAAATACTTTTAAAATTGTTCCAGATTTTGGCAAAAGACAGAACTAAGTGTAAAATTTCGTTGACATCGGTCGGTTGGTTTTAGTTTCAGCGGTTCATCTGCACACTCAATATTTTTTTTTGTATTTTAAGGCGAAAAGAACATTGAGGCTATATCGCCTCCCTAAATGTAAGTGTGAGTGTAAAGTGTTAAAGTGTAAGTGTGGTGTTGTAAGTGTGTGTTAGACTCGGGTATCTCGAGGGACGTCTAAATTCTCTCAATAGACGCAGCTAGTCCGCACCCACCTGCACACTCAATAACAAATATTTGTCTAAGTAAATACCAGGTTTTTGTCTTAACAAGTTGCGAAAACATATAGATAAAATCTAAGAATATAAATATAAATAAATAAATATATATATATAGTACTGTAAAAAAGTATAACCGACCACACAAATCTATTTAATTATAATTACATTGTGAACAAAATCCGGCGACCTTCTGAAGGTATTTTTACAAATTTATTGGTGGTTCGCGAGTTATTGCAAATTTTGTTGTTGTTCAAACAAGGAAAATATTAACACCTTTATAATTCATTCTTGTCTATACGTATATACATATATATATATATCAGTCCGGCTTTATCTTATCATTGGCATTGCATTAAGCAGTTTGGACACACCAGTAAGGCGTTTTCACAACACTTGACTTGAAAAATAAATATTACAAAATGGTTAGACAAAACAGCAATAACTTTCTCACAAGTATTTAACCAAAAATGTAGGAATTGACAGGCGGTATTTTTACTGCGGTTTATGTAATTACTCCCAAACCGTTGGTAAGTTCGTTACTCCCAAATCGTTAAAACGTTTGTAACTTCCAAACCGTTGGTTATTTCGTTACTCCCAAATCGTTAAAACGTTTGTTACTTCCAAACCGTTGGTTATTTCGTTACTCCCAAATCGTTAAAACGTTTGTTATTTCCAAACCGTTGGTTATTTTGTTTCTCCCAAATCGTTAAACGTTTGTTACTTAAACCGTTGGTTATTTTGTTACTCCCTAATTGTTAAAACCTTTGTTATTTCCAAACCTTTGGTTATTTTGATACTCCCAAACCGTTGGTACGTTTGTTACTTCCAAACCGTTGGTAAGTTCGTTACTCCCAAATCGTTAAAACGTTTGTTACTTCCAAACCGTTGGTTATTTCGTTACTCCCAAATCGTTAAAACGTTTGTTATTTCCAAACCGTTGGTTATTTTGTTTCTCCCAAATCGTTAAACGTTTGTTACTTAAACCGTTGGTTATTTCGTTACTCCCAAATCGTTAAAACGTTTGTTATTTCCAAACCGTTGGTTATTTTGTTTCTCCCAAATCGTTAAACGTTTGTTACTTAAACCGTTGGTTATTTTGTTACTCCCTAATTGTTAAAACGTTTGTTATTTTTCAAACCGTTGGTTATTTTTTTACTCCCTAATCGTTAAAACGTTTGTTATTTCCAAACCGTTGGTTATTTTGTTACTCCCAAACTGATTTTAAGTTTGTTACTCCCAAACCATTAACCATTACTAAGTTCTTAACTCAAAAACCATTAATTTCTTTCCTTGGCAAATTCTCTTTAGTATATTGTGCTGCTACCATTATAGTATCACTCATATCTGAAAGCTTAAAGTGAGTGCCGATCATAGCTAATAGATTAATTTGTAAATGTATTTGTGTGTGTGTTGTGTATGTATGTGTGTGCGGGTGTCTGTGTGTGTGTGTATACAGGTGAGTGCGGGTGTGTGTGTCTGGGGGGTGCGCACGGGTGTGTGCGTGCGCGCGAGTGGGTGTGTATGTGTTGGTGGGTGTGTGTAAGTGCGGGTGTGTGTGTGCGCGCGCGTGTGTGTTTGTATGCGTGTGTGTGTGTATGTGCGGGTGTGTGTTTGTGTGTGGTGTATGTATGTGTGTGTGTGTGTGTGTGCGCGCGCGCGCGCGTGGGTGGGTGTGTGTGCGTGTGCAGATGTGTATGTGTGTGTGTGTGTGTGTGTGTGCGCGCGCGAGTTTGTGTGTGGGTGTGTGTGAGTGCGGATGTTTGTGTTTGTGTGTGTGTGTGTGTGTGTGTGTGTGCTAACCTAACCTATCCTTTTTGGGACACTTAACATAGATTTTTTAAAAAAATATTTCCTTTTTTTATTTAAAATCGATAGACGGTCTAAACTAATTGCATATGAAACCTAACCTAACCTATCCTTTTTGGGACACTAAACATTGAATTTAAAAAAAAATATTTCCTTCTGTTATTTAAAATCGATAGACGGTCTAAACTAATTGAATATGAACTATACAATTTTTGAAAATTTAAGTATTTTACTATTGTTTACTTGTTCGTCTAATATAACCGACCATAACCTCTACACTTTCCTTCAAGAAGTGATTTAAAAGTCAGGAGTTTAAATGGTTCTGGGTCTTACCATGATGGCCGCTGAAAATCTAAATTTTTACCGCGAATTAACTAGTAATCACTTATCTTCTCTTGAAATCTGTTTATTCTCGCTTGAGTGATTATTTCACTATCCCATTTCACGTTAATTCGAACATGAAATTCAATTGCCAGAAATGTTTACCATAAGAAGTTGTGATTTTGAAAACATTTTAAATTACCGCTGTTACAAAAAAAAAACATTTCATTAAATTTTGCTGGAATCAATTTTTGCGTTGACATTTGTTTACGCCGTTCGTTAATGTTGGTTTTATACTTGGTAAAATGTATTAGCCTACAATATTTATTTTTAATTCTTGTTTTTTAACGCGTTGTAAATATGTGTATTACTTCACGCGTACTGCGCATGCTCGTACAGAATTACAAGGCGGCAATATTTTTTTTACCATTATTTAATATGTTTAATCCATTTTATTGATAATTCGCTATCTTAATAAAATTATAGTACGTTAACTGAAGTATGAACAATAAATTTATACTTTTTAAATGAGTAATCAAGAAAAAAATCGATTTTGAAAAATCAAACTGTTTTAATCAAAACTAAAGGAAAATTATACTGAAATATAAAGGTAGGCTATTCTTTTTAAGGTCTTACGAGTTTTAAAATGTCTTGTTTTAAACAATATTGTTTAAATTAGCGGTAAAATTAAATATTGCCTCGGTACCATTTCGATTATTTAATTTTCAGGCGGTTTTTAACATGTATAATGTTCGATTTTGCGGGTCACGTGATGCGAGGAACATCTTTATATAGATATATTTTATAACAGTATATTTTGCGAGTGGCAAGTCTCGTATTAAATTAACTATAATTAGAAATTACTTGTTTCCGTCCGGGGACGTTGCGCGTGTGAGACGGACGCGATAACCACTACACTACGGAAACAGCGAAGACGTTTGACCGACTTTTATAGGAAATGAATCGTTGTTTTAATTTTGGTAGTTATGTTACAAGATCAAAGTTTAATTCAAAACATTAATTAAAACAAAAAATAAGAGAAAATATACGTGATTTTTATTTTTGGTTCAATATCGCAGTCATTTTTTGGAGAAAAATGTTTTTAAATTAACCTAAAAAACGATATTTATGATAAAGAATTCCGCCTATTTATAGTTTTTAGTAGCTAAATAAAATGTACGTGTTTATTATTTGTGAAAAAAAATGTATTTATAAACATCGCAGGGGAGGTACAGACTAGCTGCACCTGTTGAGAGGATTTAGTCGTCCCTCGCGGTACCCGAGTCTAACACACACTTACATTTAGGGAGGCGATAATAGCCTCAATGTGCTTTACGCCTTAAAATAAAAAAATATAAATAATATTATTTCTGAAACGCGTTTTCTAAAACAAAATGCGTTCAATTGTTTCACAATGACGAACAAAAACGCCGTAACTTTCTTATTTAACAATTTTGTTTTTTAAATTGCACCACGCTAATTACAGAGTGAAAATCTGCACAATTTTGCATTTTAAATGTTTAAATTAAATTGACGATTCGGGAAATGAGTCTGACGACGGACAAGGTCTATTTTTTTATTGTAATTTAAATTTTAAAGCTTACTACTTTTTTCAGATTTTGGTGTTAATTATGAAGTCAGATTAAAAGAAAAGTGTTAGGTATAAAAAAATCGTTTCACGGCCTAAAGATGAAACGATAGAGTTTCGAAACCGCTGTGCCTTTACAAAGTGAATGGATAGACCACTGATGGGAAGAATAGGTCATAATCCTAATCACTATAAAAAAATTGATGTGAAATTTCATGATTTCTTAGAGAAACAGCTGTGAGCTGGGTTTATTCAAGTATTAACGTTTTTAGGTCATCTGTCATTACAGGGTATCAATTGTTAACTATGTTCAATATAATGAACTAATAATAATGAACTATGTTCAATATAAATGACTAAGCCTTCCCTAGCTTAGTCAATTGTACTTTCGTTGATGCGTTTCAGAGAACCTCCATCTTCAAAAACTGTAGATATTCGGTGAGTATAGATATAGTTTTTGAAGGTGTCAACGAAAGTATATAGATATAGATAACGCATATTTTTTATCGCCTCTCTAAATGTCAGTGTGAGTGTAAAATGTTAAAGTCGTAAGTGTAGTGTTGTAAGTGTAAAAGACGGGTACCGCGAGGGACGTCTAAATCCTCTCAATAGGTTATCTGCGGAGTCGGTAGTCTTTAGTCACATCCTAAAGAAACGTGTTCTTTCGTAAAGGAAAAACGCTTGGAAAACTAAATTTTAACGCGTTTTCGAAAATTCGTTTCTACCGTTTAAAATTTCGTTTGTAAGATTTCAAACTCTGTTCTACAGATTTTGTTAAAATTTCAATCATTTCCGAAGATTTACATTTAAAATACAGTGTACTACATTTAGACTACGAAAGTAATAAATTGTTTTCAGCGAAATCTGTTGGATCGAATTTGTACGTTAGGCCGAATTTTCGTTTTTCCGCAGCCCCCAAAACTGAAAAGTTTTCGAACGTTTAATTCGTTCGTATAATTTTACATTTTAGTAAAGTATTTTCGAAGTCGATTCTAAGCATCTCAGTTTTTGTTTATTGATTTATTGTCTAGCGATGTATTGGCTCACTGTAATTTCTTTGTACTTCCGGTAGAGAGAAAGTGAAAAAGGAAAATAATTAAACTCGCTGACGTGATTGAAGCAAATTCCCAACATTAATTACATTAAAAATACAAACATGAAGACTGCCTGCATCAACGATTTTTTAATAACCTTTTTTAACACTGATTGCAATGATTAAAGCTGTTAAACAAATATTTATGGCAAAAAAAAAGTAGTGAACTTTTATAGATTTGAAATTACCGCCATTTTGAAACTGTTTGACGATTTTTAGCGTTAACGAACTCATCAAAGCTGTTATGAAATTCGATTTTTTGCGCCAAGTTTTAATCAAATTGGACCGAATATTGCGAACTTGAGAGTACTAAAACGCACTCGCGCGCACTTATTTTAAACGACCTTTCAAAAAGTGATCCGGAAATCAGTTTCGCGCCTCTTTTTAACGTCCTAAGTCTTTAATATAGCGGCTCAGATGGTTAATTTAACAATGTAAGTGCGTTAGAACATCTTTAAGACGGACAGACAAGTTAACTGTGTTGGATGATTTCGCTGTTTGTTGTCAGCAAGTCAATGTAGGCTGAGCGATCTCGACTGTTCTAATCTAAACAAACCGGAAGCTGTGCTGATATGCAGTTTTAATTTCCTTAACTGGATTGACATTGCCCTAGAAAGAAAAGGTCGGCCTTAGGCCTCAGGACAGACGAGAAATCATCAAAGAAAATTTTTAATTCGTCACGTTCACAGCGGACGTTTTTGTTATAAAAATCAAGAAACATTTAAAAACCGCGTAATCGTTCACGCATGCGTGTAGGCTGCTTAAAAATAATGTAAAAAAATCGATTTTTGTTTATATCGTAAATGATTTGGTTATTTTGAAATACAAAGAAATTTGTGGTACGTCAGTAAAATTGAAAAAAATTGACGGCCGTTATTGTAGTGGGAGAGTGATGTTAGGGCATTATTATTGTCTTATTTGACTGGGAAAATTTAGGGCTAAGAGGTCCTTCACACTTTCAGTTTGGAGACAAAGTGTTATACGTGACATAACTTTATGAAGCCTTGTGGGATATGTGTGTGTGTGTGTGTGCGTGTGTGTACACACTGTTTTGCGAAATTGAACACAGTTACTTGAAGATGAAGTTTAAAAAGAAAAAAGTGGCTAAAGGGTCTACATTCTGGAAAGATAAAGCGAGGTTTAGGACGACTAAAGAAGCACCTCGGAACTTTGACAGAAGCAGAGCAAAGATCTTCATCGGCCTCTGTAAAAATAAGTTGGCTGCTGACGGGTTTTCTTTCCGGGCATGGTGTCCTTATGAGACGTCTTGGTAATCCTGGCTTAGTAGAAGACTCAACTTGCAGATACTGCAGGAAGGAAAAGGAAACTCTAACACCTAGTAATAGACGGTGAGGCTATAGCTACAAGAAGAGATTGAATTCTAGTTACCAGTTAGAAGTAATGGAAATAGGTTAAACCTCTCCAAATCCAGGAATCCAACTTGCAGGTTAAACCTCTTATTCTGAAATGAGGCTATAGCTACAAGAAGAGCTAGAATTCTGATTACCAGTTAGAAATAATGGAAATAGGTTAAACCTCTCCAAATCCTGGATTTCGTCCAACTTGCAGATACTGCAGGAAGGTAAAGGAAACTCCTTATCACCTGCTGATAGACGGTGAGGCTATAGTTACAAGAAGAGCTAGAATTCTGGGAATTACTAATTAGTAGTAATGGAAGTATCTACTTTTAAACCTCTCCAAATTCTATACTTCAGCTATCAGATTTTTTTTTAAGGCGAAAAGCACATTCAGGCTATTATCGCCTCCCTAAATGTAAGTGTAAAGGTAAAATGTTAAAAGCCGTAAGTGTAGTGTTGTAAGTGTGTGTGTGTGTGTGTGTGTGTGTGTGTGTGTGTGTGTGTGTGTGTGTGTGTGTGTGTGTGTGTGTGTGTTTAGACTCGGGTACCGCGAGGGACGTCTAAATCCTCTCAATAGGTGCAGCTAGTCTGCACCCCCTGCTGGATAAATCTTCTAAAAACCCTTGACTTCAGGAAGAGACGGGTACTTGAGAAGATAATGTAACCGAGAGAATAATGGATCTACGAAGGTAGTAGTGTGTTCCTTTAAATATTCATTCCTTCCCTGAAATCTGCTGCGAATTTTTACAATCGCTGTATATTGTGTTTGTTTTTCGTTGTTCAAAGCGCCAAACACTGTTTCACGGGAATTAATTTTTGCCGATCAGATCGTGTTGATGTCACGAACCCCGTTTCATTTAGCCTCACCCTGAAAAGGTTGCGTACACTTTGTGGTGATCTAGACCTATTTAGGTCATCAAGGTGGGCCATTAGCCTACATTGTAACCGAACTTCCGGTTTTACAAAATGGACCCGCGCACCCGCCCTGTATTGTAACGAACCTAACCATACACAACTATTTCTAGGATGGCCTACAGATTGTAAGCGAAAGAGAAAATACCATTGAACACTTTGAATATGTCTATGTTACAAGGAGCCTGAGTCTTTTCAGTCTTGGGAGCTTGAATTGCAGTTCGTAACCCAAGCTAATGCACTATAATAACCAAATGTTTTAATTTTAATTTTGTAAAAACAAAATAAAAAAATTTACACTTTATAAGTAAATAAAAATAGAAATTTATGCAGTATGTTCGGTTTTGTGTTGTTAGACAATCTTCTTTTTTTATATCAAAATTGTGTATCTACGAGGTGTGTTCAGAAAGTAATGAAAATTTAATTTTTTTGAACAAAATATTTATTTATTCATCTACATTGATGTTGTCGCCTTCAAAATAGTCCCCACTGGAGATTATGCACTTGTGCCAGCGCTTCTTCCAATCCTCGAAACACTTCTCAAACTCGATCTTTGAGATAGCCTTTAGTTCTTTCAGCGATACGCTTTTAATGTCATCTACGGCTGTAAAACGTCGGCCCTTTAAGGTTCTCTTTATTTTTGGAAATAGGAAAAAGTCACACGGAGCCATGTCTGCCGAATATGGAGGCTGGGGCATCGTTACAGTACTATTTTTGGCCGAAAATTTACGAACAAGCAATGAAATGTGAGCTGGTGCATTATCGTGGTGCAAAAGCCATGAATGAATGAAGGCAGGAATTCATGATGCACTATGCCATTAATATGGAAGAACACAGTGAGCATAACCTTCACGTTCGACTGCACTTGTCGAGCCTTTTTCGGTCTTGGCGAGCCAGAATGCCTCCACTCGGATGATTGAGTCTTAGTTTCGACGTCATATACGTAAATCCATGTTTCGTCACCTGTTATAATACGTTTCAGTAATTCTGCATCGTCGTTGACTTCATTTAGTGACTCCTGAGCAACTTCCATTCGCCGCTGTTTTTGTTCAAAATTCAATAATATTGGAACGAATTTTGCTGCCACGCGTTTCATACACAAAACCCTATAAACAATGTCATGACATGATCCAGTCGATATGCCAGCATCATCAGCGACCTCTCTAATTGTGATTCGGCGATTGTTCTTAACCATTTCTTTCACTTTTTCCACGTTTTCATCGGTTGTTGGTGTGCTGGGGCGTCCAGGGCGTTCGTCATCTTCAACGTCTTCACGGCTTTCTTGGAAACGCTTATACCACTCGTAAAGTCTTGCTTTACTCATAGCAGACTCACCATAGGCCTTTGTTAACATTTAACACACTTTGTTACACTTTATTTCATTTTTTACACAAAATTTGATACAAATTCTTTGATCCATTTCTTTTAACAATTAAAATCGCCGATCTCATAAAAACACGTTTAACCTTAGTGGCTGTCACAGACAAAGTCATCAATGAAAACAGCTGAAAGTTTTATCATAATTAAAGGGCATTTATACAAACATAATAAAAAAAATGTTTTACAATCGAACTCTCAAAGCCTGTGAAATTAAAAAATTTTCGTTACTTTCTGAACACACCTCGTACAGTGTGAACATCATTTTAATGAAATCCGATTAACCGATTTTCATAAAATTAAGTCGATTTTTCTGATATTGTCAAAACCATATTCGTTTTTCTTAAATAATTGAATACGAGAAAGTTGTATTGTTATTTGAACCATTTATTTTAATTATATATATGTGTATATATATATATATATATATATATATATATATATATATATATATATGTGTGTGTGTGTGTGTGTGTGTGTGTGTGTGTGTGTGTGTGTGTGTTAATTAAAAGTTGTTCGTGCTTATTGAAAAGAAACGTTATAAGTGCTGCAGGAAAAACAATTTATAACATTTTGAAGAACTTTAAGTTAAATTTGTAGCAACAAAATTAAAAGCGTAAGGAGTCGATTGAGCTGTCAAAAGATTATTTTAATAGGTGATTTGCTTTTCAAAATGAAATTGCTAATTTTTTTAATGATCGTTTTCTTTGTTATTAAGTTTTTAGGTTATGATTAATTTATAACCTATGTATATATATATATATATATATATATATATATATATATATATATATATAAAACACAAAACACCAATATATAGGCTATATATTTTTTTTTAGATCAGGATTTCCTGTAATACGTATCCAAATAGTTTTAATTGATTTTCAATATACATGAAATGATTTTAATAATTTCCAAAAATATATTTTTATATAATTAAGACAAAAATATTTCAGCCAATGTTTCTGCTTTAGTTTTTTTCATCGTTATATTTTAATTAATAAAACCTCCTGCATATAGGCTCGCTGGTGCATACAATTTACGATTTAACCAGTTGAGTGAATAATTTGTGTTTATCAAATTTGAAAAAACCTTGTCACGGACAGAAGTAAAATACTGTGATTGACAGTATCAACCGCTCCTATTACGTCATCAGTAGCCAATCAACATTACTGAAAATATGCCGGTCTGCAATGACCTGTATAAAAATATATTATGTATCCAATAGTTTGCGTCATTTGAAGCAGGTGGGAAATTAATGTTTGAGGTTAGTTAATTGAGGTTACGTAAGAGACGTAAAAAACATTACAGAAACTTTTTCGCGTCTGTTACGTTCGCAAAAGTATCCGATTTCGAAAGTATCGATTAAAAAAACAAAATGAAACGGAATAATTTCTCAAAATCGGTTAAACAGATTATGAAATTAAAGAAGTATACGGTTAAAAGTGTATACAGGAAAATTTTTAGATAAAGTTACGTATTTTTAAAGATTTTAAATGGCCACGTTTTTAAACGAAAGTTGAAACAAGCGCGCCCCCCCCACACACACACACGTACGCGCGAGTGATCCTATGCGTGCGTGTGTGTGTGTGTGTGTGTGAGAGAGTGAGAGAGAGAGAGAGAGAGAGAGAGAAAACGCAAAAATCGATGGTAATATCTTGGCTACGTTTGTTGAGCAGCAAAATTCGGTCAGCAGTTTCAAAATGGCCGCAATTTAAAGCTTTTAAAAACCTCTAACATTATGTCTTGCATTTTTTGAAAAACTGAAATTTTTCTCCGTCGAAATAATTGCATAAATTGGCATTTTGAATTGTGCTAAAATCCGTTGGAATTAAGAATTTTTTTGTTAGCGGTCAGGGTTTTTTAATGCATTTTCTTTGTAATTTGGAAGTTTTAAATGCTATATGCTGATAACGGTGTTAAAATCATAATTTCAAAAAGGGTAAGGTTTCTATCACTGAAACGGTATTGTAGAACAGGGCAAATTTTTCGCTATTTTAAACGGATTTTTTGGAAAACGTTTACATTTTTGGTAAAATTTATTGACTAGTTATTTTTTCTAAGGAGAATATATTGTCATAACTTCTTAGTTGGTGTATATGTGAAAGTTATTCGTTACAGTGCAAAAACTAAATCTCCATTTTCGTTCGAAGAAAATGATGCTAAATCTGTATTTTTGAGAATGTAGTAAATAGTACGTGTTGTATATATTTGTGGAAGAAAGTTAATGCAGCTTGCTTTAACTGCAAACTGTTTGCAATTTCAAATTAAGTGCATATTTACAGTAATTGAAATGGACCACATTAGCAATAAAAAATAATTAGAAAACATTTTTCTTTATAACCAAATAAAATTGAATTATTGTAATTATTGTGGCGTCCGTTTGTCAAAAAATATTTTAAAAGATCTAACCTTTATGACGCTGTAAACTGTATAAATAATTGTATATCCAGAATCAATTTGTTTGTTATACAGTTTAACTAGGTTAGGTTCATCTATTTTATCAAATTTTTAAAAAATGTAAATGAGATTAATAATGTTTTAGTACAAATTTAGTATTAATCATAAAATAAATATTAATGCATCTTGTACAACAACAAAACTTTTTATTACGATATAAAATTGCACGTAATAAACCCATAAACAATTGTATAGTTATTAGCAATAAATGGTATTTAGATGTATTGAATTAATCCGTATTATATATATTTCTACGTTCTGTATATAATTTTCAGTTCTCATCCTGAAGTCAAAATTGGATTACAAAAATTAAAACTAGGAACTATTTTATTCACTGTGTTCTAATATTCTGTCAGGTTTTTCACGCTTTTCTCTTTCCAATATATCTGCTTTTCACTTCTACAGCACTGCCTAAGCACCACTAAAAAAATTAAAGCTTTACACGAAAACACAAACGCACAACCAGACTTATGAGCTTTCTACTTTGAATTGTGTTTGCCCAATCAGAAACGCAAAAATGATAATGCACCCGTGCAGCATGCGTCATTTGATTTCGTGCAGGACGTTGAGTTAGTGATTTTCAAGTGAAATTTCGAAAAAAATGTCGTTCAAGGAGTTTTTAGTTTTATTTGGGCTGTTTATTTTGTATTTATTTTTGGGCGCGTTTATGTTTTACAAAGTAGAACGGCCATTGGAAGAGGAAACACGACGGTTGGAAAGGGAAACACGAATGGAAATTCAAGGTATAGTATGTGTTGAACCGCGTTGTGGAGGGTACAGTGTGTTTTGTGAAAGATGGCCTAGAAGTAGTGGGGATATGCCTGTTCTGGAACGGTCGTTTGATTAAACCACTACAGTAAGTTCCGAGTAAGAAAAAAACTTGACTCGAAACATTGGACTAAAATTTATTTTGTTTGATTGTCGATAGTTTATGTTTGGTGATGGGTGTTTCATAATGCATATTAATAGTTTCGTATATTGGTTGTGTATAAGCATGACGTCATAGTAGATCCAAAATCTGCTGAATAAACTAATCGTGTTTATGGAAACAACTTAACTTCTACATTTTACAAAAATATATCAAATTTCTTATGTTTCAGCTTATGCTTGTTCATTAAATCCTTCTGAACATCCTGCAGCCTCCTCTTCACCTACATTATCTCTTTTATTTGTTTATTTATTTTTTTTTATTTTATTTTTTTTGTTAAACACCAAAAAAATCTTTTATTTGTTCTTATCAGCATTTCTTTTACATCTTATTATTTTGCATGCTTCGTTATTATGTCCTAGTTAAAATATTTATTTTAATATGTTAACATCCATCCACTACCCAAGTAACGTATCTGTTAGTGATTCACCGTAAATAAAACTACACTAACAAAGCTGATTTAGGGCGAGTGGCCACCAAACGCGAAGCGGAGTTGCGTTCAGTGGACTTATTGTTGTAATATAAGTGGATATTGAAAGCGTAACGGAACTGAGCGATGTCAAGCTAGGCTGCGCTCCAATCAGCTTTGACTCTGTCTTGGTTCGGTTTTCAAACTGACTCCGCTTCCTCCACCACGTTGACCACACGCCAAGCTATTATTTCTCGTTACCTAGGTTACGCTTTTTAAACATAATACTTACTAGAATCCGTTAAAGCAGACCTAAATATTTAGATTTAAAAGATACAGACGTATTCTTTAAACTGACTATAATCCGCTTCCGGTTGCTGTTCAACTTATTTCCGCCAGATCCGCTACATTCTTCTCAGCTCAGCGCAGCTTTCTCCGCTTCTGGTGGTTGCCCGGCTGTAAAATCTAAATAAATCAATTATATCTTCATTTTTTTTATCATTTGTTATCTTCTCCATTAAACATAGTTCTTACAGCAAAGAACTTGTTCCATTGTCTGTGTATCTTTCATCTACGTATCTTCAACTCTGGTTCTTTTCAGTCCGCTTCCGGTTGCTGTTCAACTTCATTCCGCTCAGATCCACTACACTCTTCTCAGCTTAGCTCAGCTCCGCTCTGCATTTGATGGCCGCCCGGCTTTAAAATCTAAATAAATCAATTATATCTTCAACTTTTTTTATCATTTGCTTTGTTCTCTATTAAAGGTAATGCTTACAACAAAGAATTTCTTGTTCCATTGTCTTTGTATTTTTCATCTACATATCTTCAACTACAGTTCTTTTATCATTTATAAAGACATATAGGCCTACTTAGTTTTTTCTATTTAAATATAGTGTTTTTTTAATTTGTCTAGAATGTATATATTAACTAGTTGTTATGAACAATACCGTCAATATAAATTTAGAGTGTAGGACTTCAGTATTTGTTAGTGGGATGATTTATATTTGGATTATTTCTGTGCAGATAAAAATCTTTCAAAAAAAAGAACTAAATTTCTACAGATAGTTTCATATATTCTTATACAGTTCTAAATGACCTTACGTCTTTATAGATAACTTGAATTAATTAGAAGTACTTGAAGATTTATACTTTGAAAAACATTCTCGCTTAAGCTTCTCAAATTGCTTTTTTCCCTAAAACGCACTGCATTATCTTCACTATACCCATGCCTCTTCAGCGCACTATTTCGTTATTAACTAAACTGTTATTTTATTAACTATTTATTTTAACAGCTAACTTAATAACGGTGAAATGACTGTGTACTCGAAACAATCTGTACTAACCAAACTGTTCAGCTAACAACCTGTGACATTCCAAGTGGAAACGAAAATGTCGTTCAAACAGTTTTTAATTTTATGTTGTATTTATATGATTTACGTGTTTCTCGGAACGTATATGTTCTTTGAAGTAGAAGGAGATTTCGAGGAAGTGTTACGCGAGGAAGAAATGGCTCGACGCAAAGAACTAAGAGGTACGGTATGTTTGGCAACTGGCTTGATGCTTGGACTGACCTAGAGGAGATGCTTTTAGTTCCAATAGACGCCGATAGAGTGCTGAATTGCATTTGCTGCCGTCGTAGGAAAATATTTTTTACATCGTAATACTTAACATTTTATTTTAATTGTTGATTCTATAATCAACAATGATTTCGCGTATCAAAGTGAGCAAATTTGCGTTCATATTCCTTTCTACTTGGTTTTTAATCAACTTTATCCTTCAAATCTACATAATTAATATTTTCATATGTTTGTTTTTTCCTCTCTTGCACTATTAACTCTCTTCCAAACTACGTCACAAGTCTTTTGTAATTAAGTTTTAAAAACAAAGTAAAGTATATTTTTAACGTGCTCTGTTTTTGGTTTTTTAGCACCGTTATTATAATCCATAACAGATAGTTTTGAAACAATTGTAAAATTCGAGGTCCGGTAGTAGGAATAATTTATAAGTTGTGTATGAAATATGCTTGATAGATTTAGCTTTGCTTATTAGAGCTTCAAATTTATAATGTTATTTTCGCCCTAAATATTGTGCAGTAAACAACACCAGTACTTTTAAAAGAGAAGTGATTCAACGTAACATTTTGTTTGTTAACAACACCTAAATGTTAAACGATAAAGCTGTTGGACATAACTCTGACCTGCAAAACAAGTCTAACAGCAACACAATACCGGGAAGATGAGGACGCGTCATATGTTTATACTCTGGGGACTGCTTGTCATATACCTATTCCTAGGAGCGTATCTCTTCTACGCCATAGAAAGACCTGCCGAAGAAGAGACTAGAAGGAAAAGTAGTTATGAACGTAAAAAGATAACAGGTATACACTAGCTAGTGGCGCATAAAACACTATTACACACAATGCACGCGTAAAGAAAATAGTTCCTTTTAATCTGACAACTCTCTTTTCGTAACTTCTAGGTTGTTCGATAATCGATACTTCGAAAACGACTGACGGTTTATTCTGTGTTTCCTGCCTATCTCGATTTGTGTTTTAAGATAATAATCATCGCCTAAGCTCTAAACGTAATCTTTTACACTGTTCTCTATACTAGTAGGTCTTCTGCGAATAGTGTCTTAAATATAAGTTTGAAAAATATAAGTTCGATTCACTCTATGCACAAAGTTACGTCAAACTCTCTTTATACACACATTCAGTAACGGTAAATCGATTCACTCTATTCAGTAAAGTTACGTCAAACTCTCTTTCTGCACACATTCAGTAACGGTAAATCGATTCGCTCTATTCGGTAAAGTTACGTCAAACTCTTTATGCACAAATTCAGTAACGGTAAATCGATATACTCTATTCGGTAAAGTTACGTCAAACTCTTTATGCACACATTCAGTAACGGTAAATCGATTCACTCTATTCGGTAAAGTTACGTCAAACTCTTTATACACACATTCAGTAACGGTAAATCGATTCACTCTATTCGGTAAAGTTACGTCAAACTCTCTTTCTGCACACATTCAGTAACGGTAAATCGATTCACTCTATTCGGTAAAGTTACGTCAAACTCTTTATGCACACATTCAGTAACGGTAAATCGATTCACTCTATTCGGTAAAGTTAGTCAAACTCTTTATACACACATTCAGTAACGGTACATCGATTCACTCTATTCGGTAAAGTTACGTCAAACTCTTTATGCACACATTCAGTAACGGTAAATCGATTCACTCTATTCGGTAAAGTTACGTCAAACTCTTTATGCACACATTCAGTAACGGTAAATCGATTCACTCTATTCGGTAAAGTTAGTCAAACTCTTTATACACACATTCAGTAACGGTAAATCGATTCACTCTATTCGGTAAAGTTACGTCAAACTCTTTATGCACACATTCAGTAACGGTAAATCGATTCACTCTATTCGGTAAAGTTAGTCAAACTCTTTATACACACATTCAGTAACGGTACATCGATTCACTCCATTCGGCAACGTTATGTCAAACTCTCTTTATATCCACATTCAGTAACGTTAAATCGATTCACTCTATTCGGTAAAGTTACATCAAACTCTATGTCCACATTCAGTAACGGTAAATCGGTTCACTCTATTCGACAACGTTACGTCAAACTCTCTTTATACACACATTCAGTAACGGTAAATCGATTCACTCTATTCGGTAAAGTTACGTCAAACTCTTTATACACACATTCAGTAACGGTAAATCGATTCACTCTATTCGGTAAAGTTACGTCAAACTCTCTTTCTGCACACATTCAGTAACGGTAAATCGATTCACTCTATTCGGTAAAGTTACGTCAAACTCTTTATGCACACATTCAGTAACGGTAAATCGATTCACTCCATTCGGCAACGTTATGTCAAACTCTCTTTATATCCACATTCAGTAACGTTAAATCGATTCACTCTATTCGGTAAAGTTACATCAAACTCTATGTCCACATTCAGTAACGGTAAATCGGTTCACTCTATTCGACAACGTTACGTCAAACTCTCTTTATACACACATTCAGTAACGGTAAATCGATTCACTCTATTCGGTAAAGTTATGTCAAACTCTCTTTATACACACATTCAGTAACAGTAAATCGATTCACTCTATTCGGTAAAGTTACGTCAAACTCTCTTAATATCCACATTTAGTAACGGTAAATCGATTCACTCCATTCGGTAACGTTATGTCAAACTCCTTTATGTCAACATTCAGTAACGGTAAATCGTTCACTCTATTCGGCAACGTTACGTCAGAATTCCCTTCATGTCCACATTCAGTAACGGTAATCGATTTACTCTATTCGGCAACATTACGTCAAACCCTCTTAATATCCACATTCAGTAACGGTAAATCGTTCACTCTATTCGGTAAAGTTACGTCAAACTCTCTTTATATCCACATTCAGTAACGTTAAATAGATTCACTATATTCGGTAATTTTACGTCAAACTCTATATCCACATTCAGTAACGGTAAATCGATTCACTCTATTCGGCAACGTTATAATACAATTCCCTTCATGTCCACATTCAGCAAAAAGACATGTCCACATTCAGAAAAATCTGTTAACAGTTAGCAAGTGAAAATTGCCTTTGTTAGGGCTAATTTTGGACGAAGAGGAATGGAAAATTGATTCATAAGTTCAAACAGATAATAAGAGGGAAATTATGACGTTTCTACTTTTCACGAGCGCTAAATTTTCAAAAGATCTATTTTATTTCGGAAAACAGGTCCTTACAGTAACAAATAAATCAGTTCTTTTAAAGATTTGTATTAAAAATAATAATAATAGTAGTAAATATTTTGTTTGTGTTTAGTTCTACAAATATGTCTGACTTTCCGTGACTTTTGCAAAAGTCATGATTTGAACAATTGTTTTGCTTTTGTGCTATATCATTTCGTTTAGAGATACGTAAGTTATTACGTAAGAGTAAATTTATTACGATAAATTACAATTGTTAGTTTATTACTGAACTATACAAGGTGTGTTCAGAAAATAACGAGAATTTTAATTTTTAACAAAATATTTATTTATTCTTTTACATTGATGTTGTCGCCTTCAAAATAGTCCCCATTGGAGATTATCCACTTGTGCCAGCGCTTCTTCCGATCCTCGAAACTCTTCTCAAACTCGATCTTTGACATAGCATTTAGTTCTTTCAGCGATGCGCTTTTAATATCATCTACGGCTGTAAAACGACGGCCCTTTAAGGTTGTCTTTATTTTTGGAAATAGGAAAAAATCACACGGAGCCATGTGTGACGAATATGGAGGCTGGGGCATCGTTACAGTACTGTTTTTGGCAAAAAATTCACGAACAAGCAATGAAGTGTGAGCTGGTGCATTATCGTGGTGCAAAAGCCATGAATTTTTTTCCACAGATCCGGGCGTTTTTTTCGGATTGCTTCACGCCAACGGCGTTTCTTATTCACCGTTTCACCTGGTGGCAGGAATTCATGATGCACTATGCCATTATTATCAATGAACACAGTGAGCATAACCTTCACGTTCGACCGCACTTGTCGAGCCTTTTTCGGTCTTGGCGAGCCAGAATTCCTTCACTGGGAAGATTGAACTTTAGTTTCGACATCATATCCGTAAACCCATGTTTTGTTACTGTTAATACGTTTCAGTAATTCTGCATCGTCGTTGACTTCATTTCGTAACTCCTGAGCAACTTCCATTCGCCGCTGTTTTTGTTGAAAATTCATCAATTTTGGAACGAATTTTGCTGCCACGCGTTTTTCATGCACAAAACATTGAAAACATCGGTCATGACATGATCCGATCGATATGTCAACATCATCAGCGACCTCTATAATTCTGATTCGGCGATTGTTCATAACCATTTCTTTCACTTTTTCCACGTTTTCATCGATCGGTTGTCGATGTGCTGGTGCGTCCAGGGCGTTCGTCATCTTTATCGTCTTCACGGTCTTTTTGGAAACGCTTATACCACTCGTAAACTCTTGCTTTACTCATAGCAGACTCACCATAGTCTGTTGTTAACATTTAACACACTTTGTTACACTTTAT
>CM040185.1:95263622-95313622 GCA_022606455.1 Callitettix versicolor
AAAATCCAAAATATCAGCAATTTGCGCTTACTGAATTTATAATATTAAACGAACATTTAACTTGAACGAATATTTATTTTTATGTTTAAAATATTGGTATAGAAAGTTTTCTTTAGTTCTTCGAAAATATTTTAGCTTTATTACGGCAGAAAACAGAAAATCAGCCAATGCCTTATAATCGGCTCACAGGTTCGACAAAGTAGACTGGAATTCCAGTTTTCGTTGATAACTATAACGGTATTTTTTTAGGGGTTATATATAAGAAAGCGACGTATAACTGTCTATGTACGTACAGTTCAACGTAACACTATTGCATATTCAGTTGTTTTTACAGCACGATATATTCACGGAATTATTGTACAACTCAATACCAACTGTCAACAAACACACTGCGTTGTAGAAGATAGACGAGGCAAGGCCATTTTGATATCGCTTTCGTCGCAAAGAATGTGGTCAGCTACCGTGAAATGTGGAAAGCCCTTTTACAAACTCAATCACCTAGAAGATATGGATAGTGAGCACAGATCGGCATTTCAATATAGAGAAATCGACAAGTCATCGGCGACAACAAGGTTGGGTTGATCCGTGCGGTAGAATCTACGACAGTCGAGTTGTTCTGAAAACACAGGCTATTATGATTGTTTGAAAACACTGATCTGTGTTGAAATTGACTTACAGAGGTTTGTGATACAATGTGCCACAAATCAGTGTTATTTTAAAGTGAACATTTCTTTAGGCAACACTTAGCACTTTCCTGTACGAGGGGAAATTACAAATTAGCCAAATACAAAGTATTAGTATTCTCGAAGGTGATGTAAGTCTACCAGTAAGCTGATTATTTCTAAATTCCAAACTCATTTTATGAATCTAATGAACGTATGTTCGAAACCAGCTAAACTTTGTTCACATTTTATTTTCGTTTTAAAATACGTAATTAAATAAAACAACAAGTATTCACATTACAATTAACACCATTAAACTACATACCCGACCCATTTAGCTCCAAAATGTTTATACCGTTTACAGTTAAATATATCTTGTACGTTGTATATAAATAAGTTAATTAAAAAATATTTAAATTTTAACGAAATCCGTTGTGCTACGTGGCATTAGAGCATTAAAAGTTGATATATTGTTGCAATAAAAATACGAAATTGTTGTTTTATATTTGTATGTGATGTATATAAGAGTCAATTTTTCTTTAATATCAGTTGTGTATAATTCCAATTTAGCAATACGATTATTAACATAACTGGATCAATACAAAACAACAATTAACATTGACTACTTAATTTTTGTTTTCATTTTTGTCGACCAAATTATTATTATTATTTTTTTTTTTTTTAATCAGTAGGCCGTTTAAATACTGCACTCTTAGATCAGACTTTAATGTTGACAATCAAATGGTCGTGCTATTCACGGTTTTCTAATTAAAATAAATTTCCCAAAAGATGAGTTTCTACCAAGATCGTTTATACGAGGGTTGATCAAATATAAACGAGACTGACTTTCTAAAAAATTTTCCGTTGGACATTGAACTCTAAAGGGTGGGGTTTCAGGTAGCCTGGGAGGTTTGGGACGGGCGTAGACGGGCAACATTTCCGTTCGGACCCTTCAGTATAAAACTATACAATGAGTGAGAGTGAAGTGCACGTTTCCGTGGAGCAGAGAATTATTATTAAGTTTTTGGCCAAGGAGGGGGTCAATCCGACTGAAATCTTTCGTAGATTGACGGCTCAATACGGGGACAGGACCCTGTCAAGAGCTCGCGTTTTTGCTTGGCACAAGGAATTCGCCGAAGGACGGGAAGCAGTAGAAAACCTGAAGGCCTAATCACGATCGTCGGCCGGGAAGGTAATGGCCACTGTATTTTTCGACAATCAAGGCGCCTTTCACGTCGATTTCCTCCATCAACGACGCACAATAAATGCACAATATTATTGCGATGTTTTAGAGGCCGCAAAACAGTCTTTTCGTAGGAAAAGGAAATCTAAACCGGCGAGAAACGTCATTCTTCTTCACGATAATGCCCGACCACATTCGGCGAACGCTACGAGGATTAAACTCGATCAAATTGGCTGGGAACCAATGGAACATCCCCCATAGAGTCCAGACTTATCACCCTGCGACTATCACCTGTTTGGGCCACTCAAAGAGGCGCTTGGAGGCCAGCGTTTCGAAGACGATTCTGCGGTGGAGACCTTCGTGCTCCGATGGCTCAATGAACGCCGAGAACTTTTACGAAGATGGAATTAAAAACTTCCAATCCGGTGGGAAAAATGTGTTACTCGTGCGGGAGACTATGTAGAAAAATAAGTTGTATCAAGAATAATTTGTAAGTAAGCAATAAATTTTTTAAAAAATCAGTCTCGTTTATATTTGATCAACCCTCGTACGAGCCCGAAAATATTATATTAAAAGATTGTATTATAATCGCTACAGCTGTTTCCGTGAAAGAAGGAGTTTCAAACGTGCACGCCTTGTTTTTAATTCATTGCACATTACGCTGTACTTTGAAAATCATTATTCCTATCTCATTAAATAAGAATTCAATTCTGAGAAAATTAAACACGTATCATGTTTTAGAGCTGGTCGTGATGATATTTTGCGAGTGCACAAATTTATATTGGTAGTTATAGTAAAAGATCAGCTGTTTTATACAATGTTGTTAAAAACTAGCTGTTAATTTGTCGTGTTTTCCAACAAATTATCGTAACTAAAACAAAAAGGAAGAGAAAACACGATACAGGATATTTATTTTTGGTTCAGTAACAGGAAGTAGTTTATATTTACAATTAGCATACCAGCTGATTAAACATAAACAAGAATTATGTATTAGTTGATTGAGCACATTGGTTTTACATACGGTCTTGTATTCATATACATGCATGTCAGAACAGTATAGAATTCTCACTTTAATTTTTCACTTGAATGTTTTATAATAAAATAAAACCGACTTAAAACCGATAAATTAAACAAAATTTCAGCTGTATAAAGTATCACTACGGGAGTGCAGTAAAATGCAAGCGTATGCGAAAAAAATAATTGTGTGTGTACCAAAACAGCTGATTACTAAAAAAAACACTGTCGAAAGTAATATTTAAATTATTACTGTATATAAGACTTCAATAATTATTGACCGAATCAGTTTTGAAAGTAGAATCGGTAAGGCAATCTAGGCCAGTTCTAATATGTACACGTTATTAAATAGAAGACTGTGCTTTTAGTAAACAGAAAAATACTGTAGTCTAGTTTAGGTATGTAATGTAAAATCCGGTTATAGTAGGTTTCATTTGTAAATATTTTCAATAAAGTACAATGTTAGAATTCAGTCATTAATTTTATAGGTTATGATTTTAATTACGAAAGTAGAATAATAAGGAATATTGTATTAAATAAACTAAATATAATGAATGGAATTGCTCTATTAACAGGTCATACAAGTATTAAATAATAACTATTTTAACAGAAGTTCATATTGACAAGAAACAGTAGGCCTACGTGGTTTTGCAATGATTTTATTTAGGAAGATATGTGCAGTAATCTTAAAATACAAGTATTTAATTAAATATTATTGTATTAAAGTAAATACAAGCCAAAGGTATTGTTTAAATTTCATTTACAGAATTCATTCTTTTTACCCTAACCTCTTCATGCAGATACCCTAACAGAATTCATGCAGATAGCGAAAAAGCCCTAACCTCTTTTCCTTTTCGTCTGTGTACCAATAAGGACAGTTATGATTGCCACATATTTCATAGGTCACCTCGAACATTGTTTATAAAGAGATGCCATAACACTGTTCGACTTCTTTCTGTCCATTGGTTGTACATTATTCGTTACGTTTTCCCATTAACTGCCAAAGATCGCACGGACCCACTAGTTATGATATTTTTAGATACTCATATGGCCCGAATAAACGTGTTGTTCTATTTAAATCGAATCTACTCAAAATGAGACACATGTAAGATCGATTTTTTGAACTCGAATTGCATATTACAAAAGTACAGGCCAACTGTTAGTCTTTTCTGAGAAAAAACATGCATATGCCTAATGAGTGGTCATTATTGCAGGATCAACTAAAGAATAACCCGCCCGCTTAGCAGGTTAACCAAGCTCTCTGTTCGTTCTCAGACGCGCGATATATTTTTAATTATTGCTGGTTCCATTAATGGATGAATAATATCACCAAAGCGCTATTGAATCAATCTAGTGATTTTTTTTCTTATCATTGAATGGCAAAACACTTAAAAATACAGTCATTGGAACTGTCGGCCGAAGAGTTAGCTTCTTAAAATATAAGTGGAGAGAGAGAGAGAGAGAGAGAGAGAGAGAGAGAAAAGAAAGATGCACACGTTATATGTATACACAGGCACAAAACATACACACGCGCGCGATCAACTCAGTCGAAACCGGCAGACGAAAGAAAGAAGAAGAGCTGAGAACTGGAGGGGTCTGTGTAATACTTCCCCTACTCGCGTTACTTACGCTTCGTAAGCCTACTCGATGAAACCGAATACTCAATACAAATACAAGTGCACAACGCGGTATAAGAAGCTAACGTTTCAGTAAAAATAACAAAATGTTAACAGTTTTATGTAAAATTCGTTGAAAATCTGCTTTACGAACCTTGCCGTTATTAAATAATTTGAAAATATTGCAGGAACTTTCTCACATTCAATTCGTTGTAAAAAAACTAGAATTTACAGTGCACGGATTATCGAAGGACACAAACGACGGCGTACTAACACACACACACACACACACACACACACACACACACACACACACACACACACACACACACACACACACAGCCCCCACACACACATACTCACTAACACACACACACACACACACACACATACACAGCCCCCCCACACACATACTCACTAAAACACACACACACACATACACACACACACACATACTCACTACACACACACACACACACACACACACACACTCACACACATACACAGCCCCACACACACACACACTCACTCACACACACACACACACACACACACACACACACACACACACACACACACACACACACACACACACACACACACACACACACACAGCCCACACACACATACACAGCCCACACACACATACTCACTAACACACACACACACACACACACACACACACACACACACACACACACATACACAGCCCCCACACACACATACTCACTAACACACACACACACACACACACAGCCCCACACACACACACACACACACACACACACACACACACACACACACACACACACACACACACACACACACACACACACACACACACACACACACACACACACACACACACACACACACACACACACACACATACTCACTAACACACACTTACTCCGTTAATAGTACAGGATATGAGAAAGTCTGTGCAATTTTTCTACTTTTATTTCTTTTAATTAATTTTTTTTAGAATTTCGTGAACTTAACTGCGTAGTGAACATTCTATACTAAGTGAACATTATCCAGACCTACTTTAAATTAACGTAAATTTAAAGATGTCACTTACTGTTCGTCGAATGCAACAGGGTAAATGAACAATTTATAAAATTAATGTTAAATGAAAATGCTACTGTTTATAGGGAAACCATTAACAAAGTTTTGGGATTAAAAAAACACATTAGTCGATATTATCAGGAGAAATATTTATCGGTAGTGCTGATAATAATGTTCTACAAGTGTAAGTGGGTGCTGTTAGATAACAGGTCAACACTGACCTAAATCTGTTCAAAAACATATGTCGCTGTAAAGCAAACATAAGTGACAGGTAATGCTTCTTTCGTGTTTTATGTAAATTTTTAATTTTTTTGGTTATTTTAAGGCGAAAAGCACATTGAGGCTATTATCGGCTCCCTGAATGTAAGTGTGAGTGTAAGTGTTAAAGTCGTAAGTGTGGTGTTGTAAGTGTAAGTGTGTGTTAAACTCGGGTACCGCGAGGGACGTTTAAATCCTCTCAATAGGAGCAGCTAGTCTGCACCCCCTGCGTGGGATTTTTAATTAAAAGTTTTCAAAGTAATGTATCACTTTTTCAACTGTGAAAACAGTCGTGCGTGAAAAAATCTGTCGAGATTTTTATCGGTTGATTTTTTGTAGAGGTTATGAAGTTTTGTCACCCGTGGCACAGCGATCACGCGGTCTGTTTTGCAACCACGCCTCTTGGATCCTAGTTCAGAAGACTGGTACCCTCAATGAGTTTTGGCAGTTCATTCCGGTGGAGGTGCTCACAGTTTCATTGCCAAATCCATCCTGCATGTCCTGCACACGGTTTCTGCGTGGTTTAATTTTCCCGGATGACGGCTTCGTCAGCCGTGTCATCTCAGTTCTATAAGAGTTGTTTCCTAACTCATAAACCTTTTCATATTTAGGTAATGTGGCAAAGAGGATAGCAAAAAAAATTTACATACCAAGGAGTACTCATTTACCTCCTGCCTAGATACGACAAAAACATCACAAAGTTGTGTCCCCTGAGATGTTTTTTTAGGTTTAATTGAAGCTCTTTTAGATTTTGCGCTCCCATAACACTGGTTGAGATGTTTGACCCCATCTCTTAGCGTCCCCACAGCTGCTGCAGTATGACTTCCAAATGGGTTAGATTCAACCACAACTTCTTCCACTTCCACGTTATTTTCACTCCTGGGTCGACTTTTGTCAGTTTCGTACAGGTTTTTCGGTTTGTTTCCAGCACCAAAATCCCACAAGGAGCTAGAGAAATAAATATCCATCCATACAGAGCCCCCACGCTACGGTAAGACTAGATAAACTCGAGGTGGCCTGGTATCCTGGGTCCGTATACTTAGGCTAACCCCCACGTAGCCACTCTGCCTTCGGTGTACGCTGTTACATCTCGGTTTGAATGAGAACAGATAATTAACACGTTCACGACAACGGCCGTTTTTACATGTCATCCCCCCCGCAGGGGGTGCAGGCTAGCTATTGAGGGATTTAGACGTCCCTCGTGGTACCCGAGTCTAACACACACTTACACTTACAACACTACACTTACCACTTTAACACTTTACACTCACAGTTACATTTAAGGAGGCGATAATAGCCTTAATGTCTTTTCGCCTTAAAATAACCCAAACAAACTTACATGTCTTATTTTCTGTTACGGTAACTAACATCAAATCTCTATAGTAATATTTTTTCCCGTAAAATTGTTAGAATATATGTCTATATAACATTTTAGGTGATATTCAACGAGAAAAAACTATTTTATATATTTTAGAGGTTATGTCCGTGCGTCACAGTTGGCACACGACGCCTATTTGTAAACCGTTGCTGTAATAGGCGTAGTGCGTTACTGGTGGTACACGCGTTATTGATCGGTACACGCATAAAGTTTCAAGTAATATACTCCGTAAGTTATATGGCTCATCTTTGATGTCGTTATAAATAATACCATGAAGTAAGAAAGGGAATGCGTCATCCGTGGCACACGCCACAAATTTAAAATCGAACGTGCGTCACAGGCGACACACGCTTGCTTTACCGTCGGTTGTGACGTGCGTCACCGTGTGGCACACTGTTATTGATCGGTACACATATAAAGTTTTAAGTAAAACACTCCATATGAAGTAAATAAGACCATATGAAGTAATAAAGGGAGTGTGTCACTCGTGACGCACTTCGTCTATTTTAAAGTAGATCGTGTGTCACTGATGACACACACGTCTTACCGGCAGTTGAAACGTGCGTCACTGTGTGAAGTGTTTAAAAAGATTCAGCGTGGGTACCACACGATTGCCTGAATCTAAATATAAAAATTCACGTTAAATATACGTAACGTCTGCCCTTGTAGGCTACGTATAGGGAAGTATGATATTTATAAGTTTTCTTTTGACAAAATGAAGGATTTTTTTTTGAATTTATAAAATTTTCTAGATACATCCAAAACTGTAAAAATCGAACACACAACATAGATACAAGGCGCCAAACGAACAGACGAACAAAATCACTTTGTTGGACTCTCCAAAACTGACAACCTATTAAAATGTCAAATTTGATTTTTCACGAGTGATGTTTTTATACTTCGAATAGTTCACAGTAATTTTGGTCCGATTTGAAAGTTTAAATACTAATCTATGCTAATTATAATGGTGAAATCTGGTTTTTCTCCCAAACGACTGTACGTTTGTAACACGATTTTAGAAATATCCGCTTCAGTCAAGTCAACAAGACAGTTGCGTGCCGCGGTTATTAATGTACCTACTCACACTTGACGTATAACGTCCTCTTCTAGTCATAACGACCCATAAAGTAAACCTAAATAATTAAATTGCTTAAAAGTTTACCTCACAGTTGCATCTGTGGTCGCTGACGTCACAGACCAGCTGGATCGGTCAGTGCCATCTTGATAACGATCAACTGTTACCAACATTACGCCCACTAAAGTTTTACAAAGCAGGGTGTCAAATTACCTTACTGCTGAACTAATCGACCTGGTACTACTTTTTTCCTGTTTTCTGGTCGTACGTTAATTTCAGACTGGTTTCGACTTGTTTGAAACTTTCGTAACGTTTCGTTTACGCGTTTTCAAAGTGTGGTGCAACGGTACGTGCTGTTGGAGCGGTTGTTTGTTTGTCATCCGACCGGGAGTTGTATGGCGACAAGAATTTAGCGTTTGTTTCGAAATATTACGCAAAGTACGCGAAGCAGTCGAGAAAATTGTACAGCAGATTATATTTCTAATATTATTCTCGCTGACGTGACGGAAGTGGATTTCTAAAAATAATTTTTTATCTCGTTTTTTTACTGCATTGGAAAACCGAATATGAACCCTGACCGACGTGAAATTCAATTTCATAATTTCATTTAAAATGCAGATTTATGCGGATTGTAACGCTGATTACTGTAAGAGATTTTCAAAAACATTTAAAACGAAGTTTTCAATTTTCGAAGCTTCCAGGTAGCCACCATTTTGAAACTGTTGAACGGATTTTGCTGGGTAACGAATTATCCTAGCTCGATTTTTGTACCAGGTTTGAATCGATTTGGCAGGAAATTGTGAACGTATTATTATTATTATTATTTGCGTATAGACCCTGTTGGATCACGCAAAGCACTCAGACTCATGTCTTTGTTCCTTCTAATCCTCCACACCTCCCCCATCCTGTCCCCATGGATCCTCTTCCGCTCCTCTGTCCATTTTACCCCTGCTTTCTTTGGGATTTCATTCTCTGGGACCTTCCAACCGAGCATCCCCCATGTATCTGTATACCCGAGTATCCCCGAGCATCTGTATACATTCCTGTCTTCAATGTCTGTTGAGTCTATTTCTGCGTCATGTAGGTCTATTCTGACTTGTGTGATCCACGACGTTGTTGATTTGACTCCTTGTATATACTTAAGGATTCTGTTGGCAAGTCTCGTTGTTGGGAGTCTACTGATGTGTCCATAGAACCGAAGCCTCCTTCTTCTGATATCTGCTGCCAGGTTCGATATCTTCTCTGTGTTCTTCCGGGAGTGCAACCTGTATCCATCTTCTGTTAATCTCGGGCCAAGGATCTTCCTGAAGATTTTGTTGAGACTTGAGTGACCGTGAAATATATATAAGGGATGCTCATTTCAAGGTTCCTGGCCAGAGACTTACCGTGATGGCGCATCCAATAGCTCCCTAAAGGGGGTGCAGACTAGTTGCACCTATTGAGAGGATTTAGACGTCCCTCGCGGTACCCGAGTCTAACACACACTTACGAATTCAACACTTTACACTCACACTTACATTTAACGAGGCGATAATAGCCTCAATGTGCTTTTCGTCTTAAAATAACAAAAAAAACATCCAATAGCTAATTTCTCAATGAAGTTCGCTAATAAATTGTGTAACACTCGGACGTGATAAAACAATAATGTTCAAAAACGAGCAAACGTTTTTTTGTTAAACTTTTTTCTGAAAATCTCATTTCACCAACAACGACAAAACGGCGGCAAATTAAGATTTCAGATTTTGAAATTACGAAATACGAAGAAGTGAACAACCGTTTCGTTGATTTTCGCAAAGAAAAAATCAGGTTTATAATTTCCACGAGGAATTCTTAGAATCTACTACATGTTGCACCAAAAACTATATATTTGGCTTTAATATATCTCTCTAAAAAAACTCGTATTTCTTGAAGTCGGCTCGTCAAGTTTTTCTTAAATTTGAATTGTACGAGAGAGTCCGCTCAAAGCGGTCAAGAAAATTTCGGGACACAACTAAGATTACGTTTAAATAAAAATAAATATTTTTGTTGCCGGGTTTTTCGTGTAAAACGAACTGTTTGTTAAGAATTCTGGTCAAAGATTTGCACGCTGATTTTAATTTTAATTAATTATAGGAAATGGACTGAATCGCTGTACTCTTTCGTTAACTCGAAACAGTCTAATGTAATCGGTAGACTTTATTGTAGTCTTCGGAGAAATAGTGGAAGTAACACCTTACTTCAGGTTCGGCCGCGAGTTGGCGAGGCACTCCTCCGGTTCGGAATGGTGAGGTGAAAGAAGTTCGTGTCCTTAAAGTTGGCCGCATTCCTCCTGTTTCCTCCCGAGTTATGGTGTCTTGTACTGTACGATTGTTCCGTGGTTGGTGGCCCTCCTCGATGTTGTGCTGAAGAAATATTTATAATCAAAATTATGGCGGGAACTATCATTTCTCAAAATCCATTGTTAAAATCAGAGAAAGAACGCACCAATCAGGAAGAAACTATTGTGTGCGGGAGATGTGTTGCGCCGGCAGTCTAATGTAATCTAGCCTATATTAGTCCCAAGAACGCGAGCACTGCGAACCAATCGGAAGCGAGTATTTGTTGACGGCAGAATTGTATAGGTTCACAGGCGTAGGCTGTTTGATACCCGGAGAGAGGTTCGGGAATTTAACGTGGATGTTTTGCGGTGTTATTAAACGAAATTATGTTGTGTAAATCAGTTTCTTTGTTGTTTAATCGGTGTCAACTTGTTATTAAACGATAAAAGTGTTATAAAATGGAATAAAACGTACAAAAAAGCGGAATAAAAAAGTACAATAAAAGCGTTTTCCGTTAGGAATGTTGTACATATATCTGCCTTTCATAGTTTCAAACATTTTATATTGACGCTTTTCGTAAAACTTCCCATTATCAAACATTTTTTTGCTCCACTCCAAATATATCCAAGGGTATATCAAAAAGCTTTGATAATGGAAGTATTCCTGAACTCGTCAGCAAATATAAAATGTTTGAATTTATGTACTAAAAGAAAGATTTAAAAAGTCTAGATAAGAAAGTTAATCCTTGTCATTAGATCCTTAATTTTGTCCTTTGCAGAACTACTCCAGCAACACTATGAGAAAGGAGTGGCTCAGGCTCAGGCTGAGATCCTGGAACGTCTCAACGAGTACTGCGGCAAGCCGTTTTCCTTCAGCACCTTCAACGATACCAATGGCACCTCCCGAGTGGTCAAGGACACTGTGGAAGAGAAGCCGTTCTTGTGGAGCTTCTACAATTCGCTTCTGTTTGTTATCTGCACGCTGAGTACTATTGGTGGGTAATGCAACTGTTGATGCGTATCCTTATCTTATCTTACTAAAAACGAAACACAGTAGAGTCTCGCTTATCCGACATAAATGGGCCGCTTTGACACCGGATAAGCAAAAATTTCGGATAATAGGAAAAGTTAAGATTAGAGGAAGGGATAGTAAAACCCTAGGCACTGCGATCGACTGACCTATTGTGCAACTAAACCTCTTAAAAAAACCTAGTTCAGCAGATTGGTGCCCTTAATAATTTCCAACAACCCACTGACTAGCTCACTCTGCTGAAGATCCCTAGGGTCTTGGAAACAAAAAACCCTTAGACTCCTACTAGCAAGAGTCTAACAATCATAAATTATGTGTCCTGCAGTTTCCTCCTCCTTCCTGCACAACCTACACACGGATTCTCCATGGTACGCTAACCTGTTCATGTGCATCGTCAGACCACAGTGCCCAGTTATGAGGCCCATGATCCTCCTGAGTTGTGCTCTGCCCAGGACATCTGCTGCCCCTTTGAGTCCTCCAAAAGAAACTTTGCTTGAGACACGTTTACTATGGGAATACCCGTAAAGGTTGTCCCACCTTACCTGGTGTTGATTAGTAATCCACCCATTAATAGCGGACCTGGCCAACGAACCGGTTCAAATCCGATGAACTCAGATGCAGATTCGAGACCAGCCAGTCAATCTGTCTCATTACACTCAGTTCCCCTAGGCTTCGGAACCCAGTGATGAGTTACCCGGTTGCCCAGGGACAGAGCGTCAAGGTTCCTCCGACACTCCCAGACCAGCTTGGACAGAATTGTAGGACCCGCAAGTGCTTTTATTGCTTCCTGACTACCGGTATGAATATGAATGCATGCCTTCTTGAAGCCCCGATTCAAATTCTCCTGAACACAGTCATTAATGGCCTGGAATACTGTTCTATGCTGTCCCAGGGTAATAACTTTCTTTAACCCCGGTCTTAGGCACCTCAGTTTTGTCTTAGCGCCATCTGTATGTCATACTATGTTTCCGTATTTTTCCATCAAAGACAAACTTGTATTTAATACAAGTTTATAATAGAGTATATGTACAGAATACAACAAATTTGATTTAGATCTTAATTCGAATGTTAGAAAAATACAGCCGGTATTATTAGCATTCATAAAATACTTAGAATGATGTTGTATTACTACAAATACTACACAGAGTTTTATAGTACAGAGGTAGAGGTTCTATGATGTAAAGAAATTTGTAATTTTTGTCTCCTTTGCTGACGATTGCTGTTTTTTCGTTGCCAAGTCACGCCATCTTTGGAGCATCAAGATGTTGATCCCGTAGCTTCACCGTGTTGCTCTACATATACCGTTGGGACTTCTAGGGTTTTTACTGCATTTTCACACGATATTTTGACAGGCTTAACTTTTGGTGCTCGTTGTCATCAATACCATCATAGATCAACAATCTATTTGTTATTTCGTACTCGTCATCTTTCATGCAATCCTCAGCTTCTTCAAGAGATGCATCTCACATCCAGGTATACGTTGGACTAAAGGTAAAAAAAGCTTCCTTGTGGTTCCCTTTTGCACATCTTCACCTAACAGTTTATTCTATCTCTTATTGTATACGTTACATCGGCTCTGGCCATTGCAGCTCGATAAGGCACATCCATTTTCTTGTCGATTTTTTTTAAAGACGTCGGATAACACGGAATGTCGGATAAACGAGACTCTGATGCAGTTAAAGAGCCACACCCCTCAAAAATGTGATGCAAAAGTCAGTATCGGCTCCTAATCACGTGACCACTTCGGTAGTGCATTTTCCAATGAAAACGCGCATTTTAGTGACATTAAAATAGTAATTTTACCTCTTTGCTTCAGCCAGACAAACTGGCGTATCTGTGACGTGGAAAACCGCAATAAATTTACATATCTGTGAGTGAAAATAATACACTTAAATACAGTAATTAATTGAATGATTTATTACTAGCGTTTGATAAACATGAATATAATGAAATATTCAAAGCGTGTTTGCTAATGGTATTAACCAGTTTGCCTGTTAAAGGTTGCACAGCTCTGGTTTAAGTTGAGCATGTCAACCATACAAAAATTCCCAATGGGCAGAGTCTTAAAAGTACAAACATTGCAAAAAAGTCGTTTTGGAAACTATCGACAAAAAACCAAAAAAACGATCCTAGTTTGTTGAAATTCCTACATCAGATTGTACTTAAATATTTGTTATCTGTACCGTGTGTACAGGGTGTTCCGGAAAAACATTAATGACGGAAATGGCTTTCCAGACTAAAACTAATAGCCTAACATTTGTATAAACATACGAGGTGTGTTCAGAAAGTAACGAGAATTTTAATTTTTGAACAAAATATTTATTTATTCTTCTACATTGATGTTGTCGCCTTCAAAATAGTCATCATTGGAGATTATGCACTTGTGCCAGCGCTTCTTCCAATCCTCGAAACACTTCTCAAACTCGATCTTTGAGATAGCCTTTAGTTCTTTCAGCGATGCGCTTTTAATGTCATCTACAGCTGTAAAACGACGGCCCTTTAATATTTTACCTTTATTTTTGGAAATAGGAAAATGTCACGCGGAGCCATGTCTGGCGAATATGGAGGCTGGGGCATCGTTACAGTACTGTTTTGGGCCAAAAATTCACGAACAAACAATGAAGTGTGAGCTGATGCATTATCGTGGTGCAAAAGCCATGAATTGTTTTTCCACAGATCCGGGCGTTTTTTACGGATTGCTTCACGCAGACGGCGTTGAAAGTGTAGGTAGTACTCCTTATTGACCGTTTCACCTGGTGGCAGGAATTCATGATGCACTATGCCATTAATATCGAAGGACACAGTGAGCATAACCGCACAAAAAGGTTCGACCGCACTTGTCGAGCCTTTTTCGGTCTTGGAGAGCCAAAATGCCTCTACTGGGATGATTGAGCCTTAGTTTCGACGTCATATCCGTAAACCCATGTTTTGTCACCTGTTATAATACGTTTCAATAATTCTGCATCGTCGTTGACTTCATTTAGTGACTCCTGAACAACTTCCATTCGCCGCTGTTTTTGTTCAAAATTCAACAATTTTGAAACGAATTTTGCTGTCACGCGTTTCATACACAAAACATTGGAAACAATGTCATGCCATGATCCAATCGATATGCCAACATCATCAGCGACCTCTCTAATTGTGATTCGGCGATTGTTCACTTTTCTTTCACTTTTCATTTCTTTCACTTTTTCCACGTTTTTAACACATAAACATGGGTTTACGGATATGACGTCGAAAGCAAGACTCAATCATCCCAATGGAGGCATTCTGGCTCGCAAAGACCGAAAAAGGCTCGACAAGTGCGGTCGAACGTGAAGGTTATGCTCACTATGTTCTTTGATATTAATGGCATAGTGCATCATGAATTCCTGCCACTAGGTGAAACGGTCAATAAGGAGTACTATCTACAAGTTCGACGTCGTTTGCGTGAAGCAATCCTAAAAAAACGCCCGGATCTGTGGAAAAACAATTCATGGCTTTTGCACCACGATAATGCACCAGCTCACACTTCATTGCTTGTTCGTGAATTTTTGGCCAAAAACAGTACTGTAACGATGCCCCAGCCTCTTCATTCGCCAGACATGGCTCCGTGTGACTTTTTCCTATTTAAAAAAATAAAGAGAACCTTAAAGGGCCGTCGTTTTACAGCCGTAGATGACATTAAAGGCTCTATCTCAAAGATCGAGTTTGAGAAGTGTTTCGAGGATTGGAACAAGCGCTGGCACAAGTGCATAATCTCCAATGGGGACTGTTTTGAAGGCGACAACATCAATGTAGAAGAATAAATAAATATTCTGTTCAAAAAATTAAAATTCTCGTTACTTTCTGACCACACCTCGTACGTTATTTGTGATTTATACAAGTTACCATTATAACAAATTTCAAAACAATCGGTTAATGCGTTTGGTCGAAAGTGCGTAACAAACACAGAAACCAAAAGTTACGACTATAGACTCGAACCTGCTTATGTGTTTGAATTCCAGCGAATATATCAGCTGTTCTAGCGAGTGATTTACGATTTTTTCCACTCTCCCCGTTATACTTCGTATAGCGACAGAGCAAACGTACTGAAATCGATTGTTGTACATTTTTGACTTTACGTTCAAAATTACATTTATATAATTTTACGCTGTTTGTTCATCTATAGTCGTGTAATTTTAGCGTGAAAGTACCCAGACCAAGTTGAGTATCTGTGACGTAGAGGGGTAATAAATTTGATCCGTGATCGAAATTAAGGTTCCTAATTACTGTATTCAATTTACAAGTGTTTTAGAAGTGTTTGATAAGAGTGGATGTTGTAAAATATGAATATTGTCGAGTAGCTAATTAATTCGGGCATTAGCCTGCTTTTGGTTACATAAGCAGGTGTAGAGTAATGGTATTACACGTAATTATCAATTAAGTGTAGCCTATCACAAGATTAATGGCTATATTCAATGCTATCGTAGTAAATAGTGGTGACCACACGTCTATATCATTGAGCGATTTAAGGAAATTTCCAAAAAGTAACAATGTACTTTTACCTTAACATTTTTTCTCCTTTTTTTGAATATTTGTATCATTGTAATCATTATTAGAATTACTATCAATTTTCAAATGAGAGCTCCTTCGCTCTGGCTGTTACTATAATGATTGCTTCAGTAGCAGTTTCAATGAAAATTCACTAAAAATTTACGTAGTGCTTTAATATTGTTTAAAAGAAACATTTATTTACGAAATGCATACCGTCATTGACGGACTAGAAGTATAGCCACCATTATTAAAGCGTACTCGATATTAGCGGTTAAAGTCCAAGTAACTGGACTATCCGCCGCTAGGAACGCTGCATGACCTGTGACCTGTGAGAAAATTGTACTATTAGTTCAACACCCTGCTGCAAGATCCCGCCAGCAGCGATAAAATTCTCATATTGGTATGTTTATATTCAGTGATACGCAGCCGCCTCGGTGGCCTAGTTGATCGGGTTCGATTCCCGGCCAGGGCTTGGCATTTTCATACGCTATAAATCATCACATCGTCTGCATTAGCCCAAGTGTGCACAATAGTCGGACGTTAAACACCAAAAAAAAAAAAAAAATTCAGTGATACTGTTTTGATTTTAGGTTACGGGAATTTGGCGCCAAAATCAAGACATGGCCGTATCCTGGACGTCATCTACGGCCTCATTGGCATCCCATTTAACGGTATCGTCATGGTGCAGATGGCGGAATATTTTGGGTCTGTCGTAAGTATTTTGAAGACGAAAAGTTATAAATTTTTAGATTTTTCTTGATCAACTACTTGTGGTTAATACAACAACAAAACTTTTATTTCATCAAACAAAATTTGAATTATAACTAAGTGTGTCACTAATTCAAACAATTCTGTTGTATAGTCTTCATACATATTAAAATGTCTGAGGTTTTCGTGTTTTCTTGTTTGACATTTTGCTTTTTAACTATAAGCAGTATGAAGAAAGAATGGTGATTATTAAAAATAATTGATTTTTCCATTTAATACATCTAGGCTATCGGTTTTTAAGCTTACTGAGTCTAAAAGTGGTATTTACTTTGATATATGTTCTCTGTATATCTGTACACATAAAACATAAACTAGCGGCGTTTAGACACATGTTCAATATATTATTAAATGTTCCACTAAAAAGGAAAGAATATAAAGAAGAATTGAATACAATTTTCCAAATAGCAGCGAACAACAATTATGATTTAAAAATAATAAGAAATCTGTTACGAAGAATTAAAAGAAAGAGAGAGGAAGAAAACAGCGATAAAAGAGAGGATAAAAAATGAAAATGGGCTAAGTTAACATATACGGGGAAAGAGGCATATAAATTTAAGAATTTTTTAAGAAAATATGATATAGATATAGCAATGGCTACAAATAATACAATGCAGAACAAACTGACAAAGAATATGGAAGAAAAGGACAAATATAGTAAGAATGGGGTGTACAGAATACAGTGTGGATGCGAGGCAGTCTGCATAGGACAAACGGGACGAAAATGTAGAACTAGGTTTAAAGAACATGTAAGATCATTCAAATACGGCAAAAATGATTCAAATTATGCGTCACATTTAATAAAAGAGGGACACATGCCTCGAGAAATAGAAAACTCAATGAAGGTACTATATACGGCAGAAAAAGGAAGACGTATGAACATTTTAGAGAACTTGGAAATTTTTAAATCTAAATTAAAGGGAGAAAACATAATAAATGAACAGATATCGTCGCAAGCAGATATTACGTTTAAAAATCTAAAAAATTTCAAAAATTAACAGGAGGGACGACCGTTGAAGAGAAAGTTTGAAACGAGCGAAAACGTATGATTTTGAAGAGCCAATCAGAAGCGAGCAAGTCAGGTTTAATGTACACGTGTTGAATAGAGGAGGGGTACGAAGTGGAGATAGAAAATTATAAATAGGACGGGCCATAATATCGGTGACCAGTATAGATATAGTTTTTGAAGATGGAGGTTCACCGAAACGCGCCAACAAAAGTAGAATTGATGAAGCTAGAGAAGGCAGATCATTATACTCAACATAGTCTGTACACATTGTTGGAGATCAAACTAATTGACCAGTTTAAAGAAATTCGTCAGACTTTGGCAATATCTCGATACATTTATTAATTTTCCTAATAACAATTCTTTCAAACCTAATTTTCTTCAAAATCGAATTTCCAATCATTTTTTCCACAAATTTATCCAGTAAGTAACAAAAAAAAAAACTAGTGGGTCTGCATATTCCCAAAAAAACTGGTTTGGAGCTATCAGGAAAATTGAAAATTGACCTAACCGTAAATTTCTGTCATTTTAAATTTCTTAGAGTTGCATTATGAATTTTTATCTGTATCCAAAAGTTGAGCAAATTTGGTGAAAGAGTTTTGAAAAATTAGGCCTCTTTTCAGGTTTGTTAAGATTTTCTGAATTGTAGCGACCGAATTTTTTATCAGACTACATTGTCATCAGTTTGATCCTAATCTTAAGAGTTGATTTTGAGCGTCAGATTATTTATGCTTTCAAAATTGGTTCATCACATTGTGCTTAATTTTGCTGATATAAGAAAATCAGCTTAAGTCGGATTAAAAATTATAAAAAATTATTATTAAAAAAAATAATTATAAAAATTATAAAAAAATTACTTAAGTCGGAATTGATCGAAAACTAAGCCCTAACAGTCATTGTGGTTGAACGACATCTAAATTTGAGAGTCATCTATGTTTGGTTTAGTTTTTTTTAATTTACTTTTGAAGCTTATATTTATTTATTTATTTAAATTTGATACACTGACTTGAATTGATCATTCCATATTTGGCCAATATTTCGGTGAAATCTTATTGATTTATTTGTAAGAATTGCTCCATTTATTATTATTCCACATTGAATTAAACGCACCCTGCGTGGTTCCTGCACCATTTATTACTAAAGGCTGCAGTTGTTTTATCACATACATTTCAACGAACCACTTAGGTGCTAAAACACCTACCCCCTCCCGAAAGTATCTACAACCATTAGCTTGATAAGCCTAATTGTACAGCTTGGTAAATATTTGATGGCTTTTAAACAATAAAAACTTTTACATTTTGAGTTTTCATATGAACTAATTAATTCTGAAAACTAACCAAAATCTGTGTCAAGTGGCCGTTATCTTCTGGAGACAAGTGGATTGCAGTCATCGCAGTACTTACCGAGCTTTATCCTGGCAACACTCATTATTACACGCTGGTTTGTTAGTGGAAGATTTTTCCAATTTGCTTAAACATATTATAAAAGCCGCCTCGGTGGCCTAATTGATAGCGTACTGGGCTTTCACCCCGAGGACCCGGGTTCGATTCCCGGCCAGGGCTTGGCATTTTCATACGCTATAAATCATACCATCGTCTGCATTAGCCCAAGTGTGCACAATAGTTGGACGTTAAACACACACACAAAAAAAAGAAACATTATGAATCAAAGTATTATTTTTTTAATTTTTAATGGCAACAATTTTTACTCTATCCTAAAATATTTTATGAAAATATAAAACTCCCATGATGGACCATACATTCTGTACTATCATTAAAATGTTATCGTGAAATTAAAAACAGGAGGTAGACAGAAATAGAAATGCTAGACTATCTAGGTAGATATACTTAAAAAGTCTATTTAGGAAACTCTAAGAGATCTGTCTAGAAAATCAGTTAAGGAATCTGTTTAAGAAAGTATGTTTAGGAAAGTCCAAGACGTCTGTCTAGAATAGTAAATCAGTTTAAGGAAATCTGTTTAAGAAATTCTAACTAAGAGATCTGTCTTGAAGATTTGTTTCAGAAAATCCTTTTAAAATAGTAAATCAGTTTAAGGAAATCTGGTTAAGAAAGTCTAACTAAGAGATCTGTCTAGAAGATTTGTTTCAGAAAATCTGTTTAGAATAGTAAATCAGTTTAAGGAAATCTGTTTAAGAAAGTCTAACTAAGAGATCTGTCTTTTAAGATTTGTTTCAGAAAATCCTTTTAAAATAGTAAATCAGTTTAAGGAAATCAGTTTAAGAAAGTCTAACTAAGAGATCTGTCTAGAAGATTTGTTTCAGAAAATCTTTTTAGAATAGTAAATCAGTTTAAGGAAATCAGTTTAAGAAAGTCTAACTAAGAGATCTGTCTTGAAGATTTGTTTCAGAAAATCCTTTTAGAATAGTAAATCAGTTTAAGGAAATCAGTTTAAGAAAGTCTAACTAAGAGATCTGTCTAGAAGATTTGTTTCAGAAAATCCTTTTAGAATAGTAAATCAGTTTAAGGAAATCTGTTTAAGAAAGTCTAACTAAGAGATCTGTCTTGAAGATTTGTTTCAGAAAATCCTTTTAGAATAGTAAATCAGTTTAAGGAAATCAGTTTAAGAAAGTCTAACTAAGAGATCTGTCTTGAAGATTTGTTTCAGAAAATCCTTTTAGAATAGTAAATCAGTTTAAGGAAATCAGTTTAAGAAAGTCTAACTAAGAGATCTGTCTTGAAGATTTGTTTCAGAAAATCTGTTTAGGAATGGAAAGACTAAAACGTCTGTCTAGAATAGTAAATCAGTTTAAGGAAATTTGTTTCGGAAAATCTGTTTAGGGAAGTCTAAAACGACTGTCTAGAATAGGAAATCAGTTTAAGGAAGTATGTTTGTGATATCTGTCAAGGAAAGCAGGAAATGTTTGTAGGGTGTAGGAACTCAATTTATGAAGCCTGACTGAAAAAACGTTTTTTAGGAAGTCTATCTGGAAAGTCCATTTTCATGGTAGTCTAACTTAAGAAAAATGTTTTATAGAAAGCATATATGCAAAGATTGTATAGGAAAATTGTAATTTGGCAGTTTGTCTACTGGAATTAATTTTTAATCTGTCTTAGAAACTTTAACTCGAATGTCTGACCAGGAAATCTGGTTAAAAGCTCTGTTTAGGGATACTGTTTATAGCCTAAAAAAGCTGTTTAGGAAGTCTAAAATGTTGTCTCAGTGATTTATTGTAAGGATATGTCTTAAAGACAACTGCCTGGATAATCTATTTTGTCTTGTAAGTCTATATAGAAATACAGTAAAGGAAATTGCTTAGTAAATCTTCCTAGAGAATCTATTTTGTCTTGTAAGTCTGTCTAGGAAATCAGTAAAGGAAATGGCTTTGGACATCTGTCTCAAGAATTAATTTTGTCTTGTAAGTCTGTCTAGAAAATCAGTAAAGGAAATGGCTTTGGACATCTGTCTCAAGAATTGATTTTGTCTTGTAAGTCTGTCTAGGAAAACAGTAAAGGAAATGGCTTTGGGCATCTGTCTCAAGAATCGATTTTGTCTTGTAAGTCTGTCTAGGAAAACAGTAAAGGAAATGGCTTTGGGCATCTGTCTCAAGAATTGATTTTGTCTTGTAAGTCTGTCTAGGGAATCAGAAAGGATATGACTTTGGGCATCTGTCTCAAGAATTGATTTTGTCTTGTAAGTCTGTCTAGGGAAACAGTATTGGAAATATCTTCGGGCATCTGTCTCAAGAATTGATTTTGTCTTGTAAGTCTGTCTAGGAAAACAGTAAAGGAAATAGCTTTGGGCATCTGTCCCGAGAATTGATTTTGTCTTGTAAGTCTGTCTAGGAAATCAGTAAAGGAAATGGCTTTGGGCATCTGTCCGAAGAATTGATTTTGTCTTGTAAGTCTGTCTAGGAAATCAGTAAAGGAAATGGTTTTGGGCAACTGTCCGAAGAATTAATTTTGTCTTGTAAGTCTGTCTAGGAAATCAGTAAAGGAAATGGCTTTGGGCAACTGTCCGAAGAATTGATTTTGTCTTGTAAGTCTGTCTAGGAAATCAGTAAAGGAAATGGCTTTGGGCATCTGTCTCAAGAATTGATTTTGTCTTGTAAGTCTGTCTAGGAAAACAGTATTGGAAATAGCTTCGGGCATCTGTCTCAAGAATTGATTTTGTCTTGTAAGTCTGTCGAGGAAAATATTAAAGGAAATGGCTTTGAGCATCTGTCTCAAGAATCGATTTTGTCTTGTAAGTCTGTCTAGGAAAACAGTAAAGGAAATGGCTTTGGGCATCTGTCTCAAGAATTGATTTTGTCTTGTAAGTCTGTCTAGGACATCTGTCTTGGAAGATTGTGTAGAATGTCTTCCAGGAAGCTGGTCTAGGGTTTCAAAGATCAAAAACACATTTTTGAATACAACAAGCGAATGGTTGAGCTAAATTTAATCAGCTTTTTATCAAACACTACACTTTTTATAATAATTCATTTGAGGAGTCACAAAGAGTTGGTTTAGATTATATTATATTATATTAACTTTGGCTTGAGTTAAAACTTATCAATTTTCGCAACAATCTTCCATTTAAACTTTGTTTGTCTAATGAATAACGAAAGTAGTCAATGACAGAGTCTTTTTAAATTGTATACAACAACCTGAACAAGATGTTTCAGGTTGCTTGTATATGTTTTAAGGACAACTTCCTGGAAAATCTATTTTGTCTTGTAAGTATATATAGGAAAACAGTAAAGGAAATGGCTAAGGAAATCAGTAAAGGAAAGGAAAAAGACAATTTAAATTGCCTTTTTTTAAATTGTATACAGCAACCTGAACAAGTAACATGAAATGTTTCAGCAGAACAGTTATTTGTATATAGTAACAGTGATTCTAGTAACAGTGAAAATAGCTACAGTGAATGTAAATATTGTAATCATAGTAACAGTGACTACAGTAAAACAAAATACCAAGTTATCTTTTGTTCTTGTAAACATTCCACCACTTGAGCCAGTTTAATAGCACTGTTTTTGTGTTGTTGTTTTTTAATGTATCACACAAATGATAACATAGCACTTGGAACTAGATTAGTTTATTGTAAGAAAGATATATTTCTAAACATTTAACACTCCCTACATTTTATACTTTGAAGTGTGAAAAAATATTGCAATATTATAAAAAATTTAATTTACCAATTGAAACTAAATATGTTGATTTAAATTTTGATTTCCGTCTCATATTTTGCGACTTTCTGTCTATGGTCGTTGATAAGTGATATCAGCACATTATTGATTATATTTGGTAATTATTTTTTGTTGCAGTTTGTCAAAGCGCATTCACGCCACAAAGAGAAAGAAAAAGCCGCTTTAGGTTGTTTTTGGACATCTGCCGGTACCTGGTGCCTGGAGTGGTCATCTTCTTCATATTCCCGGCCGGAATGTTTGTGTACTTTGAAAATTGGTATTTCGACACCGGTATTTACTATGCTTTTGTCACGCTCACAACAATCGGCTACGGTGACTTAGTGGCAGGTTGGTGCGTGTGATTATGTCGTCTATACTTGAAGTGCACATATCAATAAGCTACATAGTTTGAAAATGTAATTTTTATACAAGAACATAGGGTTACTTCAGTTTTGTTGTTTGGCCGAAATACTGTAAACTGTAGCTTTATCATAGAACTGCGACTTATGTTTTCATATAAAATTTTTAAAAAAAACTAAATTTAGCACCGATCACAGTATCATAAAACAAGTATTTTGAATAATATACAATATTGTTATAAATCTAAATTCAGTTTGTTTTTATCAAAATGGTTTCTTAATTCATTTTCATGGTTTTATTTTTAATTTAAATTTTTTATTGACATATTCTTTTTTCTTTACATTTTTATTTGTTATTTTTAATCAATCACTCATATATCATATATTTAATTTCATTTTATCTGTTTGTATTTTCTCTCTTTTCATTGTTGTTATAATTTCTTCCTTTATTCTCTATGCTTACCTTCTTGTATAAACAATCATTATTTGATCAGATGTTTTTTTAACATTAAGCTTATCTTCCTTCTACATTTTTTTAAATGTTTAATTTTTTCTTTCTTTTACAGTTTTCTTCTGTAGATCTTGACCAATCTCCAGTTTATTCTTCTGAATAATTTTACTACTTCATTTCCTTCCCTTGCCTATCTTATCACCTATCAGTTAATACTGATCAAATTATTCTGTTTATTCTTCTCTTCTATCATCTATTTTTCTCCTTCACCTTGTTTATAAATCTTCACCAATGCTTCATATCATTTATTATATAGATTTTGTTTCTGTCAAAAGAATTCTCCAATTATTTAATTCGAACTAATTATTTCCAGGTCAGAATGGTTCGGAAGCGCTTGAGTACCAGATATTCCAGATCATGGTCCTGATATGGATACTGTTTGGGTTAGGCTATATGGTGATGATTGTGACCATGATTACACGAGCGATGCGGTCAAAAAAAGTACGAAGCATTGAGAAGAAGTTGGCATACACGATCAAACAGACTCAAAACAGGATCTGGAGCGAATTCACGGAAGATGTTAGCTACGTTAGACGGATGCTGAATGAGATGTACCTCCTTAAGTATAAGGTAATAGATTTTTGAGTTGGTCTAGTGGTTTCCGTACTTGGCTGTAAATTAAGAATTTACTGGATCAAGTCTTTAGAGAAACATTTATTATAGCCGCCTCGGTGGCCTAGTTGATAGCGTACTAGGCTTTCACACCGAGGACCTGGGTTCGATTCCCAGCCAGGGCTTGGCATTTTCATATGCTATAAATCATCCCATCATCTGCATTAGCCCAAGTGTGCACAATAGTCGGACGTTAAACACCAAAAAAAAAAAAAAAATTAGAGAAACATTAGTTTTTTTGTATCAGGAATCATACAGAGAGTTTCTAAAACTTTTCTTATGTTCGAAATAAATCAATATAACAGAATGGTAAAGAGAAGGGAGCAAGTGGGAATAGTTATTTAGTTTTGTACTCATTCTCACACTTCCCTCTTTTCCAGTCCTACTTCAAAATGAAATTGGTCTTGTTTAATATCAGGGCCATCAACAGGATGAAATGACTGTCTTTTAATTTTGATTTCGTCCTTCACAATGAAGCTTAGTACTCCATCCTACACACCTAATAAAATTTTCTCCCAGGTCACGATTTGCATTCTTAAAACAATGGCCTAATTTAGGGATATACAAATTTAATTTTGAAATAGTTTCGAACATCATGTTGTAAAACATTAGTTTTATAAGACTGTTGGATTTTGGAGGCACATGCCTTTTGCGCTCTACTTGTAACATTGTAAGAAACTATCAACTTTACTTCTTAATTAGGGGTTCCAATAATTTACTTCCATTCTTATTGCTTTACATATGCAAGTCCATAACTGAATGTATAAACAAGATTGAATAATTGATCAGACAATTATATTGCACAGTCAATACTAATATGCTAACAAACCTTTTATTTGCAGTTTCTTCTTTATGTAAATATTAATTTGTAGCGCTCCAGTTAGGCTTCTTTACATATTATTCTCTTTCTAACATAACCTCTAAAATTAGAATGTAACCATTTACATTGTTATGTTAAGCAGTTCTCCTGCAACAATTAGCACATGAGAGTGAATTAGAACCAGCAAATTACTGTCATTGCTAAAAACATATGTGCACAACATTGTTTATCACTTTGTTGTTTTAACATGCGAATGTTATTTCTAATAATCTTTTGTTGGTAAGTGGACAGTATATTTTACTTTAAAAAATATTTTTATTTCGGTTCTAATTGAAATGCAATTGGATTATTCAGTAATTTGTAAGTAATTTATTGTTGAGCATAACAAATTATGTTTATTTTTCCCTAGATATCATTTATAGACATGTTTCTGTTTTATTTACATGTAACAAGTGATTATGAATTAATTACTTTTCTTTAATGCATCTAAATTTTTATTTTCTTGCTATACTAAGTATGAAGAATTATTGTTTGTGAAATTGCTAAATCTTGAGGTTTAATCTATATAGCCATTTTCAGATATACTTTAAGTCAGTGCCGGCCTTAGCCTTTTGGACAGGTCTGGCAAAATTTACTGTGGCGCCTATGTAAGGGACACATTTTAAAAATGTAATGAAAATGGGTATACGTATACTTTCGAAATAAATTAAAAAATCATTTATTGATTGTAATGATAATGATTATTATTGTAAAAATAACATTTATTTAAATGTAATTATTAACAAATAGTATTAGAATTATTTGTAACCTAAAACCTTAAATAACTCTAATAACCTAGAGCTAGCGTCCAAGAGCACTGCCCGATTTTGACCCCCCAAAGGCCAGCACTGCATAAGTCAAAATAAGTGTTGCATATTTTACAAACTGTTTTCCTATAAATTCTCTCAGTCTACATGTCTGTGCACATCACAGCAGAATAATTGAATTGATGATTTTAATTGATTTTTCAGACAGACCCATACATATATATATATATATATATATATATATATATATATATATATATATATATATATATATGACAATTATAGTTTAAGATTCTTTGTTCCAATAAACTAAAGCCACTTCGGTGCTCTAGTTGATAGCATACTGGGCTTTCACCCCGAGGACCCGGGTTCGATTCCAGGCCAGGGCTTGGCATTTTCATACGCTATAAATCATCCCATCGTCTGCTTTAGCCCAAGTGTGCACAATAGTCGAACGTTAAACACCAAAAAAAAAAATCCAATAAACTAATAGTTTTTTTTAACAAAAATCAGTTTAATCTGATCATTTTATATGCATATGTTACAAGCAAGTCAGTGTTAAACATTTTAAAAAAATAGACACTTTTTTAAGTAAATTTAAAATTGTTTCTCTTCTGTTTCGATAACTTCAAAACAGAAATTCATCAGGAATTAATTTAGTATAGGAATAAAGTTTGTGAAATCTTTTTGCCTCTAAAATCAGTCTGTATTGCTGAATTTATAAAGTACTTTAATTTTTTTACCGTTTAAAAAAATGGTAAATCTCTTTAATTTAACGAAAAAATGCTGTGAATCCAAAGTCAAGATTTGCTTTGATTGAATTTTAACAAATATTTTTTTAAAATGTTTAGCTACATGTCGAAAAATTAATAAACTCTGTGTTTTTTCGACAGATCATCAATAAACTAATTATGAATGTGTGTCTTAATTAGACCTACTTGCCTATAAAATGCTGTTTTTACTAAAACTATTCAATAATCACAAGCGTTTACTTAATTTTGCCTCAGATAGTGAATGTCTTTTATTTATAAAAAATAACCTGCGCACTGACTTGGGCGTGCTAGTTAATTTACGAACAAATTTCAACAAAATCTTATGAACCAATTTTCAAAAAATTACACTGATTTTTCATATTTTATTTTTTGAAATCTTTCGACTGAATTCGGAGCAAAATATTATATATGTTTAGTTTGAATTCTTTATCTGAAGTTCTTTTAAATATTTTAATTGTGTGTGAAAAATTGTATGCAATGATTTTGCACATTCGTTTCAAATCTAGGAGAGAAAACTTTTCCCTGGTGTTTCAGACCCTAAACAAACACTTTCCGTTCTCAATCATGTCTGTTACATTTGAAGTGTTGCCTGCTACATTTGCCTGTAACTCATCACTCAGTCTGACCTTATAGAATGTAATAATTACATCAGTTGAACGAAATATGATAAAACAATTATGGCTCCTGTTTTCAAAAAATCTGACTTCCAATTTTTTATTTTTTATTTATTTTAAGGCGAAAAGCACATTAAGGCTATTATCGCCTCCCTAAATGTAAGTGTAAGTGTGTGTTAGACTCGGATATGGCGAGGGACGTCTAAATCCTCTCAATAGGTGCAGCTAGTCTGCACAACCTGCGGGCGTTTTGTAAGTCTGGTAGTGTAATATAAACATTTCAGTATTTAAAATAAAAATATTAATAATGATTTATTTTATACTCTTAGTAAGTAAAGGCAATAAACCATCCGTAGCAAATGCAAGGTCTGATGCAAAAAAATTTTTGCAAGATCTTTCATGCCAAGAAATACACGAATCCCCTTCATCCACCAAACAGCATTACCATACCATATTAAAGTAAAAAAAAGGTACTTTCGACTTTTAACGAGTAAAAATAATATTTATTATTAAAACAACAAATAAAATTATGACTTTTCTTCCTAGAAAAACAATATTACTTGAATAGTGGTGGAAACATTAGTACAGTAATTTAATATGTAGATTCAATAAAAATATATAATCAGATAAATCATGAAAAAGGTAGGCGTATTGGATTCGCTTGATAGCTGTAATAAAAAGTTGGCTATCGCTTTCCAGAACACCTGAATATGCTGCGTCCAGTTGAGTGAACATTATAACACTAAAATTAGTCAGAGGAGAACGGGAAAAATGTCACAACTGTTAGTACTGACAGTATTACTCAGTCTTTCGATAACATTCGAGCTCCAAATCGGAGAGAAATTGAAACTGCTATCCAAATCTAGAATTTGAAATTAAATTGTTGACGGATTGAGGATTTATACTAATGGGAGCCACAAAGTAACGATTGAAATCATCCAGTGAGACAGAAATAGGTTATCAATCTAGCACCTTGATAGTAACCTTTAGCACAATGTCTTAAAACTGTAACAACACAATACTGTACAGTACAATTAATTCTAATGTAAAATCAGCTGTTTATGTTAACTCCACCCACGCATCATTAATGAGTAACAATTTTTCTGTTAGATCATATGATTTTATATTTTTTGTATAATAGATATACATTGTATCAAAACATCTTTATAAATTTTACTAAAACAACTGACGTTCTAAATTATTTCTTTCAGCCAGTGTACAAAGACGAACTACTGACGAATCGACTACTGGATGGTAAAAGCCGCTCTCAGAGTGCTCCTAACTTGACTGAGTGGCCTGTCCTAAGGAAGAAGGAAGTCATCTCTTCGTCAGAAGACGAAGAGGAAATGGAGCAAGCATTCCATAAAGTTAAGATGAACCGACGACGGGCATACTCGGAGAACGTGATGACGCCTCAAATGATAAGGGTGTCGTCGGAGGGAGATCTCTCTAAGATTGACAAAAATGCAACCTTTGGAATAGCAGGAGCAGCTGTAGAACCAGGAGCATTGTTGGCGAGGGTTGTGGATGCACTGGGGACACCTATTGGGTCCAAATTATCGTCTTCAGATGAAGAGGATGAAGTAGTATCGAAGGTAAAAAGATAAATTTACTTTTCTTATCAGATAACAGTAATAAAATCTATTTATATGAGTCGACCACTACAACTTCACTCCTAACTATGTACAAAATAAGTGGTACCAAAACATTGCACAAACTTCTTACATTAAATTATTTTCACAAGTAAATCAGGTTTAAAATAAAATAAAAATGGAATATATTTTTTTCAAATTTAAAGTTTTTTTCAGTAGTAAACTTTTGTCTTCTCAGTGTCTTAAGTTATAAGAATGGTTATTCTTCATATACAACCAAATTTTGAATACTATCTGGTCAACTGATTTTGAGAAATTAGGTTGATTTTCTGGTTTGTTAATCCGAAACAGTCTTTTGGGAGAAATAATTTTTATTGACTGTGTGCAAAAGTTTTTTTAATATTTTTTTTCACCATTTACTTTCGAGCAAAATCTATTGTTTTATTATTATTTAATTTTTATTAGTACTCAACACGAAGACTCAGCGGCATACACGGATTCAGTGACGCTGAGATTTTAGCGAGTGAGAATCTCAATCGTTGGCCCTCAAACGGTACAAGGACGCGGGCACACAGTGATAGCAATCCGCCCAAGAGGTTCAGCATCTACGAGGAGCAAAGGACATGGTCTGGAGGGAATAATCAGGAAATAAATAATTTCATGAAAATGAGGTAATATTTGAATGAGATATTTAGTCTTATATTAGAATTGTTCTTTCTTTAATGAATGGAAAGTTGAAAATTAAAAAAAACATAATTTAATGCAGATAGTTTTTTAATACAAAATAAGAGAGTTGTTTTACAATAAGATTTTGCTATTTTAATATAATATTTTACCACACTGAGGTCGGGTGGCCACTAAATGCAGAATTGAGTGGAGCAGGCTACACTTAACCTAACCTATTGTTTTTAATGTAAGTGCAGCCACTGAAAGGGTAATGAAGCTGAGCGGAGTCAAGTGGCATCGCATGGTGGCCGCACTTAAATTAAAAACAATAGGTTAGGTTTTGAATGCATAGGTCGCTCCACTCCGCATTTGATGGCCATTAAGCCTAAAACTGGTATTAGCAGGTCTTCCTTTAGGAAAGTAAAAGAACTACTAAGAACGTCTTAAAGATTTAATTACATTACATTGCCGAGATAGGTACACTTTAGGGATTGATTTAGTAATGGCTCATTGACATCGCTCAGATAAAGAAATGTTTCTCACTGGTTCAGTATGCAAGCAGATCCTAGATCATTCAACTGGATCAGCTTAGTTACCTGGTCCATTTTATTAGTTATTTGCTCATTAATATCTTTTTGGGGGAGGATTAACAGAGGCTCTGTTGCCTCCGACACATCATCTTAAGAGCTTTTTGTGTACCCCTGTCACTGCACCTTAAATCAACTCCAGTGCCCTTGATGAGCTCTAGAATCTTGTATAAAGTATCCCAGTTGAACTTCAGATCTGGTTGCTGAGGTCCAAAGAGTTTCCTCCTTTTGGCCTCCAGGACCACCTCGCACTCAAGGAGTATATATGCTGCAGTTTCAACACCCTGCCCGCCCAAGCGACACTCAGGCAAGCTTTGTAACAACTCCATCTTATGTAAATGATTCCGGATCTGGCTGTGTCCGGTGATCATGGCAAGGACCTGCCTCAGTGACCTCCTGTTAAACTGAACAAGTGTCCTTGTCAGTACAGAGTCTGGTCCCGAGAGAAAGCGGTTCCCCAATCTTTGGCCAGGGAATTGTTTTCATTGTTTGATGTGCTCCTCACTGCTCTTCTTGCAGTAGTGCGACTACTTCCGTATGTGGGCTCTGGTTGACCAGCAGCTCCTTTCTTGGCCAACATGTCTGCTCTCTCATTACCCTCAATCCCGCAATGCTCAGGTACCCACCCTCATTGCACCATTGTAGCACTTGGTGCACAGAGGGACACAGAGGGGCTGCCTCGGTGGCCTAGTTGATAGAGTACTAGGCTTTCACCCCGAGGACCCGGGTTCGATTCCCGGTGAGGGCTTGGCATTTTCATACGCTTTAAATCATCCCATCGTCTGCATTAGCCCAAGTGTGCACAATAGTTGGACATTAAACACACAAAAAAAAAGACACAAAGGGAGCTGAGAGAATACCATACAAACTTGGATGTGATTTCTACAGAACTGAAAGCCTGTAATGCCATCTGGCTGTCTGTAAATATTAGAATATCCTTACCAGTAAGTCCTTCCTCTAATACTCGATGAACACATGCTGAGATTGCATAGATCTCGGCTGGGAAAACCATGCAGTACCTACCTAGGCTAGCATTAAATGCAGCCCCAGTGGTTTCACAGTATTCTCCATATCCAGACTGGTGATCAATATCTGCAATATATCCGTATCTGTGTATCAAAAAACCTGACTTGGACGTACCAGTCGCTTGCCGCTCTCCCAGTCCTCTCATGCCAGTCTCTATAGGGAAGAACTGTAAAAAGTTGAGCAAAGATATACTGAGTGTGCATGCTAACAGATAGCGTGTCTAACAGCAAGTCTTTTAGAACTTTTTTGACGATCTGAGGTGGGGACCTCAAGGTTTCTCCCTCTCCATTTGCCAAGGTTATGAAGCCTATGGGCAGCCTGTCTTGTTTCCGACATTATGAAAATGTTCAGAGACAGCAGGTTTAACAAGACCTCCAGAGCAGCTGTAGGTGTGCTCCTAACGACACATGATACCTCTGCAAGCTTGTTAATTTCTTGCACAATGTAGCCTGTTTTGCTTTTGGCCACCATACCAGGGAACCATATGTCAGTTGAGGTCTGACTGTGTATTTCCAGACGGCAACACTCGGCTTTAGTCCCCATTCATGTCCGATAAGGCGCCTCATCACCATCAGTGACGATTTTACCTTTATAATTGTGTGCTCCAGATGGGCATTCCACGTCAATTTCCTATTCAAGATCACAGTTGATATTTCACCGCCACTGAAACACAATCTAGCCCCTTCAGCTGCAATCCTCCTTTTTCATGGCCTTCCGATGAATCAGTTTGTTCTGATTCAAAAAGTGCCCTCCAGGCAATCCGGGATAGGTATTCGGTAAATCCTCTGGTTCAAGATATTCTGTGCTCTGTCCATAGACTTGAACTACGAGGTGCAAGAGTATCATTTATCTGGATTCCTGGTCACTGTGGAATATTTGGAAACACTGTAGCGGATAATGCTGCAAAGGAAGCAACTTTTCTGCCGCCATGCACTGCACGTGTAATAGTGTCTGACTTTCTTTGTCAGGTAAAACATTTAATTCTTCTACAGTGGGAAAATGAATGTGCAGCTACAAGCAGTAACAAGTTGAGGGTAATTAAAAATACTGTTCGTCCTTGGGGGTCGTCAATGCGTGCAAGTCGTAGAGAAGAGGTGGTGATCACCCGCCTTCGCATCGGTCACTCCATGTTAACGCATGGATTTCTGATGGAACGCGGGGACCCACCTAAATGCGAGTTCTGTAGGGAAACCATCACAATAAGACATATATTGCTCGATTGTGATGGTTTCCAAAATGTGCGTTTTATGTGTGGTCTGAGCAACTGTTTGCAGACGATGTTGGGAGATAGTGCCTCGGCCGTTGACCGGGTTCTAGACTTCCTTCATCGTCTGAATGTTTTAAATAAAATTTAATTTATTGTATTTGTAATTTCTTGTGTTATTTTATTTATTTATTTTATTTAAAAACTTTATTTCTGTTATGTTTTGCATACTTTTACGAATTGTTATTAAATTTTATTCATTATTTATTGTTATTTAGTTCTTAAGTGTAATATATCTATAATTGTTATCTAAATTTTTAATTTATTTTTACTGTTATAGTTTGTTGTTGTTGTTTTTGTTGTTGTTTTCTTCTTAAGTAAAATTTTGTTTAATTTTTTTTTATATACTTTCATTTTTTGTGGCGGCGATGATAACCTGAACGGTTTTTCGCCGGAAAAAAAAAAATTTCATGGCCTTCTTGTTATTAAATGGAACCAAGACTGTTTTACACGATTGACTCCAATGTCCTCTCTCCTGCACCAGTTACTGATATTTTCCAAACAGTAATTAAATATTCTACCAAGAGAATTAGGGAACTTACGTTTAATACCGATAATTCTTATCTAAAGCATTCTTAAAGAACATCTATGAATATCAACCTAAGGACTGGAATATTTTGTAATGTAATTACCAAAATCATTGGTTAGTAAATCTAAAGCATTTGTCAGATAGAGATACAAATAAATTGTCTTTTATTAGTAGATTACTATGCTAATAAGGAAACATGTAAACAGCTGATCAACAATTACCAAAACTCAATTTTAATAATAAATTATGCTGAGTATTTAAATGTTGTATATCGAATTATGTGTTTTAACCAAAATGGCCGAAAGTTATTGAGAATAAAAACATTTCAACTTGTTTCAATAAAGTATACTTTGTGAATCTACATTATAAACTTTTTAAAATGTGACCATATGTATTTAAACACTATCCACGCAAAACTCTAGGGGGAATTCCAATTATGTCTGATTATTAAATAAAGATATAATGTGTGTTTAACAATAGATCTATAATAGTGTATATTTTTTTGTGAAGTGTAAATTAACGGAAATCAAATTTCAGTTGTGTATTTAATATTATGAAGACCAAACTTTGCTAAAATATAGAATGACTGCATGTCTATGGCCTAACATTCTTCATAATGTCTTTACAGCCTAACAGTTTAACTGATGATATTTCTGTTTCAAGTCTTAAGTTTCTCATATCAAAATACCTGATGTTACAAAGTTTCAAGAAAATCCTTGGAGTCGTTTTTGTGATGAAATTTAAACACACAGAAAAATACAATAGTTCATCAACCAGTCAGATATACTGAAGGAAAATTTGTTTCAGGGAAAATGGCAATCTAAAACACACAGACAACAAATCTTTGAAATCTTCAAAGTCTTCCGTAGATGAACAGCTACAACCACCACCTAGTGGGTTACGCCGTATGTCAATGGCAGCCATGAACTTCTTCAATCCAAAATCAAAACCATTTGATCGTAAGGACAGTGAAAAGAAGCGCCGCACAGGTAACACCCAGTCCTTATACCCTACGATACAGACAGACCATCGCATGTCCCTGCAACCGGAAGACCAACCAGAGTCAATACTGGACCATATCAACTCCTTGTCACATACTAGTGGAAGAAAAGCAAGCATCTTTAGTGCTCTTACTAGTGAACTGGCTCTGAAAGGTGATGGCTCCATGCCTATTAGTCCAATACTTGAACAAACCAGTGTGGCTGATTTCATCCGGTTAATTTCTTCATTACAAACACGGCTAGACCCTAGTCTCCCGTTAACACAGGAAAGTTTAACCAGTGTATCTAAGAAGCAGTCTGTGGCCAGCGTGAGCAAGGATGCACCGTTATCAGCATTGTTCACACCGCGTCCAGCCGGAAGAAGTGAACCAGGATCAAGAGAAACATTATCCACTCCACAAGCGATACTCCGTAGAAGACTATCGATGAATCCTCAAGGGCATCTGACACCAGGTTTGACTGGTGAACGTCGATTCTCATTGATACCACCGATGGATGTTGACCATCCATCTGGTCAAAGAAAATCCTTATACGAGAATGCCAATCTAAGAAAACGTTCTTTATCTCAATCACCGTTGGACGGTAAACCTGTTCCGCCTCATCAACGCTTAAGGCGGCTGTCACTAGCTGGGTCAGCACGTTACATATCATCGAAGAACCAGTTTCGAGAAGGTACTCGTATCGGTAAGAAGGTCACGTCTAACGTACCGTCAGTGGTTGTTTCAAATCCACAAGGCAGACGAAAGTTCTCAGTACGTCCTGTTGAATCTGCTACCAGCGTGACATCCAGAATTTCAGCGCCGGCATCCATGGCAATACCTCCGACGATCACAATAGATCCAGCAGCTGATGAAGAAGCAGAGAATAAGAGGAAGATGTCCACAGAGAGTCTGGAGGACGTTGTCATTGTTAGGTTATGACGTAGTCTTTGTAATGAAACATTGTATATATATTTATTTAAAACTATGTAGCAAAGGGAAATAATGTACATTCAACTATAAGTATTATTTTAAGACTGTAATTATTAGGAAGAGAAAAAATCTTAAGTTAGACATGACTTAGAGCCATTTCTTAGTGTTACAGTTATTAAGGATTGGAGTAAGACAGTACAAAGACCTTGTTTTGTCTGGTTTTTTATAAGGTCTAAACAACACATCATCAAGTTTTGTATATTAATTTTAAATTTTTGTTTTTTAATAATCAAATTATGGCTAAAAACTTTGGTTTCCCAAGTTATTTTTCGTAATTGATTCGGATCAAATATTTCGAAGTTAACATTATTAGATAGTTTTTGAAATGTCGTTAGACCATTCAGTGCTAGTTGATTTTAACACAAAACATGTAGCATACAATGCATGCAAAGAAACAATCTAATGATGCTATGAGATTATTTATCGATTGAATAAAAAATGAAAGATAGTAATTAAAGATCTTTCGCCACTGAATTTTAGAATAGAAAGTTATCGAATTTTGAGGGGGAAACTGATTTTTGGGGGAGGTCATTGGCACATCTGATAGTCATATATTTTAACAGATCTTAACATTTCATAACTCTTAGATGCCAAAAATCATGGTTATTCATCTTGTGTGTGTGTGTGTGTGAGAGAGAGAGAGAGACTTATTTGTTATAGAGCAAAAAAAATACTACTCCAATTTGGTTAAAATTTTTAAACTATTTATTTTATAACATTCTGGAAAGAGTTTTTGAAATTCTGTACGTAGCACCAAAAATAAGGACATACCAACATACCAGTATATATTTTTATTCAATGTTTCTAAACAGCGGTGATCAAAATTAGTTAAAATGTTTAACTTAATTGAAATTAGTTCAAAGGGACTATCTTGAGGCCTTCATAATATTTGTTTTGTTTTTTTTTATGTAGTGAGGTTTTCCGTGGCACTGGTTTATTAATGGTGGAAAAGGTTTGCTATTATTTCATTTTTACTTAAATGTCATTCCAACTGCCTGTGACTGCACAGACTGTTGGCTAATTAACTTATTTTCATCAAATTTGAAATTATATCTCGTCTATCTACATCGCTGACCGACTTTTCTAAAAAAACATTACTTGAAGTATTTTTTCGGTCAAGAAATACTGTTAAAAATTCTGTAAAAATCAGGATTACAGGAATACGCCACTATTCCCAGCTGGAAGCAGTACTCTACATAATCTTAAATATGTTCTTCAGAGACAATGTAATTACTTAATTGGTTACTAGGGTGGGTTAGTGTTTAGTTTGTCTATTTCAGTGCTGTATTACCGATTACCGTGAGTGTTGCTTGCAGTTTAGAATTTCAATTCTCAAAGTCGGTTTTAACTTTCATATTTTTTTTAAATAATTTAAAACATTGTAACAAAAAAAACGTTAAACAAAAAGTGTATGGTTCTGGTCTATTTTGAAAAATAAAAAATAAACGACAACGACTGTTAGGTTTTTTTTCAATTTGCTCGAGTGAAATCTAACGAATGTTTGGAGAATTGCGATTTTTTTTCTGGTAGATTCGTAACTTTGGGGGAGATAATTGAAAGTGACACAGTTGAGAAACATTTTCGCATTTATTTGTTAGGACTGGTCGTACTGCAAAACCCGTTTGGTGGTAAAGACTTATCATTTATGTGATGTGCTACTAAAAGGCAACACTTGTACTGTTTTAGCCTTAAAAACACTCAGATCCTGTAAAAAAACAGAATATTAATAAAAGCAAAAACTGTTATACAAAATATAAAATTAATAACTGTTTCTGCTAGATTAGTAGAATGTAAATATCTTAGTTCCTGAAATAATATTTAATATGTATTATAAAACATTACGATAGGATGTACTGTCAGTCGTTCAGGAGATGAATAGCGGAAGAAATTTATTTCATATGATTAAAATTGACTCATCATCCTTAGGTCCTACAGCATGTCTTGAGCCATGTCAGTCATGGTCTTAACATTTTCCTGGTGAAATTTTACTAATAGTCGGGAAATTCAAAGAATTTGTGAGACAATTAAACAAAAAGATAAATGCTTTTGGTCGAATTATAACTGAAAACTCATTTTGTTTGTTCAAGATTGTTTTTGAAGGTTAAACTTCAATTTCAGACAAAACGCATCATTTTAAAACATTTATCTAACTACATTTTATTAAAATAGGATGAATAACAGGTCTACGCTCATCATTGTGACGACTTTCTTCTGTTATCTCGATACTTCCTGAACTCCTCTTAGTACGAATAAGTTATTTCTTCCACTATAGATCAGGGTTAGGTTAAGTTAGAACTTAGAAAGTCAAACTCTAGTGATATTAATTAGTGCCTTATACGATACCTTATCAGTAAATACGATCGAAGGTAAATTGAATAAACTATGTAAAAATGTATTGTGAATAAAATGAAAAGCATGGTTTTATTTCTATATTTGTCCGTTATTAATTTATGAACCAAGAGAAAGTACTTAGATGTTTAAATATATTGATATAAAATATGTTTGCATTGTTTTTTTGTGCACAAATGATGACAAATTTTCTAAACAAACAATTATATGATTATTCCATCAATAAATACAACCTTTGAATGAGGACGGGGAATAGCTTCTATAGTTTGTACGTTAGCAAAATGTTAAATCTTGTGAAAACCATAGTTTAGAGAAACTTGTATTTGTGCGAAATTTAGTGCCACAAATTGTTAAAATTTTTTTGTATGCTAATGCAGATGATCTTAAGGCAAGGTGGCTACTAAATGTGGAATGGAGCTGCGCGTGAGTTGATTTAAGCACAGCGAAATGAAATTGTATGGTAATCGGAAGCGAGTTCAGTCTGTTTAAACGTGTTTTATCTTTGAAATCTAAATTTTAGGCTACTGTAACGGATTCTAGGAAACCACGACATTTAAAAACAGTAACCTAGGTAATGAGAAGTAGTAAGTTTGGAGACATGGTCAGCGTGGTGGACAGCTTTAAAACCAAACCTAGACAGAATTGAAGCTGTGCAGAACAGAGCCTAACGACACTATTTGACTTTGATCAGCTTTGTTACACTTTCAGTGGCAGCACTTACATTAAAAACAATACGTTAGGTTTTGTACAAATGAGTAACTTCAACTACGAACTGAGATCGAGGTTCGTCGACAGACTGGTTCTGTTCATTTTCATCAATGTTGCTCAACTATAATAAATAAAATTGTTTTCTCTAAAACTTTGTTGATCATCTGGCCTACAAATTACCTATAAATGAGTAAATTCATCTACGAACTGAGATCAAGGTTCATCGACAGACTGGTTCTGTTCATTTTCATCAATTTTGCTCAACTATATAATAAATAACATGTTTTCTCTAACCGGTTTTTTAACTCTTTCCAGCACCTAGAAAATTGCTCAAAATCATTCATCTTCAGAATTCATTCATGTGCTTGTATTCACGTTAAACCCTAAAAGTACCATAAAAAAGTGTTTCAGGCTATCAATTTTTTTTTGATTTTAGGCCATCCTGGACCTTCCTTTATGCCTATTTCGAAGTCTAATTCCCGGACACTTGTGAACATTCAAACACTGGACAATTTACGACATCTTAAGTCAGAAAGCTGCAAATTATTTTAGCGAATTGTACTAGCTTGTAGATTCTAAATGAAGTGGAAACTGCTGTTGATTTATCCCGGCAATTTAATAATATAGATGGTTAAACTAGGTTATTTAGGAACTCAGGTTTTAGCTACCACAATTGAGTCAGTTGCCAACCCCCCTCTCTCTCTCTCTCTCCCCTCTCTCTCTCTCTCTCCCTTCTCTCTCTCTCTCTCTCTCTCTCTCTCTCTCTCTCTCTCTCTCCATATATATATATATATATATATATATATATATATATATATATATATATATATATATATTATTACTTCTATGGCAGTGGAAGAAATATAGAATGATTATCCATTTTTGAAAAGCTCTTTCAGTATTACTAATTTGAAATAAGGAAATGAAATTGTACATTCAGAGTTAAAGAAAAAGTTAACAGGAAAAGAGATCCTGTTAGGCAAAGCCTCATGACCAATTATGAAGCCAAACGGTGTAGTTCCTGTGCAATATTAAGAAAGGATACACATGCAAAGAATGTTAGATAAGAGATGGCCAAAAATAGTGCAGTAATCATTGAGAAAAAGAAGAAAACCCAAAAAATCAGTTCTTGTTGTACAAAAACAAATATTGACTGCCATCAGATTATATCCGCAATTGCAATACAACGTGAAATGCTAAATTGTGCAGGTAAACGCTGATTGTAAAATCAGATTTTCAAAAAGGGTTATAAATTTTTAGAGATTTTAATTGATTTGTGAAAAAAATTTGAGTCTAATCGGATCAAAACAAAGTGACTTTCGTAGTTAAAATTACCTTTATAATGTAAATGTACAAAAGTACAATTTCCAAATGATTTAAACCGAATTAAGTTAGGCTGTCTTATATCTTCATTGACCTATCTCTACAAAAAAATTATTTTTTGAAATTTATATATAGGCGAAAATGTAAAATCACCATAGTTTTTAAACTGGAACTTTAATAAAACTTTAAAAAATAATAATAATAAAAAAGCTGAGAGTCTCCCTTATTGTTTTACCGGGATCAACGCGGTTTTGTCTGCAAATTGTGTTGGTTAGTTTGAAGGAGGAATGTTTGTGTTCTGGCTGGCCGCCTAATTTAGCCACACACGTTTACACACTCTTTCGTTTTAACCATTTTCCGTTGCCTTTTGTCTGTTTATCATTTGGGTACAAATTTCCGTTTGGGATGCGGCATTTTTCCCGTTTTGGAATTTTTTGTCCCTGATGTTGTGACAGGCTTGCGGATAATTTACTTTGACACACGTGATCATGGTATAATCGGGCCTCAAAGGGATCCAAACAACTAGCCTCCCGGTAGCAGGATTACAGGAATACGCCACTATTCCCAGCTGAAAGCAGTACTCTATTTACAGAATGTTAATATGTTCTTCAGAGACAATGTAATTACTTCATTGGTTACTAGGGTGGGTTAGTGTTTAGTTTGTCTATTTCAGTGCTGTATTACCGATTACCGTGAGTGTTGCTTGCAGTTTAGAATACCAATTGACACCCATAAGAGTAAATGTAACGATGTTTGTACAGCACACGAACTCAACGCGAAGCCTGCGTTTGAGTTGGATTTCGTTTAATCCACTCAATTTTAACGAACGTGCTGAACAAAAAAGTCGCAATTGCTGATGCCGTTTTCTTTGTAGGTTAGCCTAATTTATTTTGTACTAAATAACGACAAAAACTGTTTATTTGTCGGTGGTATACAACACAAGTGTATTTATAAAAAGATTAAACAATAATTAAAACTTGGTCTACTAAATGTTTCAAGTTAACCGACATCATTTCTATTTTCAGATCTTGAAAGAAGTTTCTCATTACACTACTAGGTTGCAGCACTTGAACATAAACGTTAGTCATTTTAGTTATTGTTGGTCAGCTGTTTTTAAACTTATATTACAAAATATTAATTTTGTTGACATGTAATGTACCGACTAATTTGTTCGAACTAAATTCAATCATATTTTTAAATAGCACTAAATTTATTAAGAGCTGAGCTAAATTCGTTATCCGTAAGTTTTGAGGCAAAACCAGTGTTGTGACGTTTAGTACCTGTATAAGGTATAGGCTACTGTATGCCTAACCTATATTATTTTAAGTTTCAAAACAATTAAACCTCTGCTAATTCTTTTCGATTAATTAGTTAAAAAAGAGTGTTTTGTTTTTCTTTATGTTGATTGTGTGCAGTGCTGTAAAAAATAGAAGGACTAAGTTTCAAGTGATATTTTAAAAATCCTAGGCATAAAATTATTGGTAAGTTATTTTTAATATCCTAAATCCTAAAAGTGTTGTTTATTATATATATAATTTGGTATTATTCAGAAATTTCTTTACTTTTACTACATGCTGAGAGGAAAAAAATAGACTTTTTTAAATTAACATCACCGTGTTAGGCCCAACAACCGTATCAGTTACGTTAAGTAGTATCCTTTTAAAAAAATCAAAGTTTTTTTCATGCATTACCGTGTTAGGCCTAACAACCCTGTCGGTTAGGTTATGGAGTATTTTTTTTTTAAGTAAGGTTTTTTATCACCCAAAACACGTGTTAGATCGTTTTACCGATCTACAACACGTTACCGACTTTCGCCCGGTAGCAATTTTGAGGTTATGTTGGTCACTTTTATTTTCGATTTTTGTCGTATTTCTCGTGGTTTCCGCGCGGTTATATTTTGGATTAATACTTTTGGGAATGTAATTGAACGTTTTAGTAAAAAAAAATATCGAAAAATCTAGGACATGCTACAATGCATATTTATCATTTAAATCAACAATATAAATTATTAGGCCTAGACTTTACCCTAGTAAACAAGAGCATGTATGTTTTGTCTTCGTCTTTTTATTCCTGAAAAATAACTTACTTTTATTCTAAATTTATAATACACTGATTTCTTAGTATAAACAAAAGTTTATCCAAACATTTCAGCCGGTTTTGAGAAATTATGGCTACTTCTTAACTTTTTCCCGTTGACAGTTATCTGGTAGGCCTACATTTTTTTTTTTTTTAGTAACCAAAACACAATTTTCAGGGCTTTAGTGACCCTGATAAACGATTTCGAGTATCGGGGCACGGTTTATGGTTTTTTGTCATATTTAAGAAGTAAGTTTTACCAACATTTAAGAGCTGAATTGATAATAATCAGGCTTACACCAGTTCAGGCGGAAAAACGTTTAAAAATTCTTACATATTTATGAAACAATTTAGGGCCCAGTTTTCAATGTGGTTAAAAACTGCGCACTTTAAGGTTGTAGGTTCAAGACTAGGTTACTGCCGTTGCTTTACCCTTTCTATTAAATCCGATGGTTCGTCCTCATTATTTGAACTGGTGTATGTACGTCAAGGAACTAAAAATAAAACACCAATGATACTGATTTCAGCAATGCAAACTTTTGGGCTCTGTTTTATTGTTACATTTTGTCACAATAGTTATAAACAAAATTTCAGCTTAAGCCGTTCTAGATTTGTGTATTTGGTGAAAAAACAAAATGGCGGATTGATAGTAAAAGAAGCGCTTCTGGCTGTATGTATAAACATTCAATGTAAAAGGACTAGAATTATGAAAAGCATGCTCAATATCAACCGCTAAATTCCACGTAATTGGACTATCTGCCGCTACGAATGCTGCAAAGACAGGGAGTGGTGACGTTTTGATAAAATAGACTGTACTATTATCCATTTAACTGTAGTTGAATACTTTGCCGCAAGATGCCACCAGCAGGGAGCGCTCGTAAGGGTTAGCCGCCTCGGTGGCCTAGTTGATAGGCGTACTGGGCTTTCACCCCGAAGACCCGGGTTCGATTCCCGGCCAGGGCTTGGCATTTTCATACGCTATAAATCATCCCATCGTCTGCATTAGCCCAAGTGTGCACAATAGTCGGACGTTAAAAAAAATCTAGTACTGTTATATTTGTTAGTTAAAGTAACTTTCTTTGTTACTGTAATGAAAGGAAGATATTGCATATCTGCGAAGTCAGTTTCTCAGTGGGACACTTGAATTTATAATAAATTTCATTGTTTTAAAGTTCATAAATTCTGCCTCAGTTTTGCTTCAGTTACGTCTAAACTAAAACTGCAACAACAATATTTCTGCGTAAAAAAATACTCGCAGAATCGCCCCCCCCCCACGTGGAGCGATCTGAAACGAAATACGTACAAGATTTAGGTTTTAATACCGTTTGCGGGTCTTGTAGTTGAAAATACGTGTGTCATCGTCCAAAACCGGTCAATCACCGGAACAAAAAACACAGGCGTACCAACCTGTCTTCGCCTAATCAAAAAAAAATTGAATATTTTAACATAAATTCGTCGAATTACGCACACGTGTACCCGAGTCGATTTGAATAAAATGGCCTCTGAGAAACGGTTCTTTGAATTGAAAAACTGGCTGGCATTTTAGTAACATCTAGTAAAACGTTAAACGTGTTCGCGACACGCAGCTGTCTCGCTTCATGTTTTGGAAAGGTTTTTTTAAAGAAGCAAATTTTAAAGAAAACAGCGCTTTTTTAATTTTTTTTAAATTATTATTTATTGAACGATACATATACAAGAGTAAAACTTAGAACGCCATTATATTTGTAAAAGCGTGATTTTAGGCACCATCGTAAACAGCGTTAAAATCTGAATAAAAGATATTTAAAATGTTCAATTTACACTTTGAATTATGTTTTAACCGCTCATTAAAAGACGGTAATGAAATATGATTTTGGAAAAATTTTAATATAACATTCTTATCTATTAAGAATGTACGCCTAGTTGATAGCGTACTGGGCTTTCACCCCGAGGACCCGGGTTCGATTCCCGGCCAGGGCTTGGCATTTTTATACGCTATAAATCATTCCATCGTCTGCATTAGCCCAAGTGTGCACAATTATATTAGATTATATATTCTAGAGGAAGGTATTTGTTTAATCCCAGGCACTGCGATCAACTGACCTCGTAAAATATCTAGTTCAGCAGATTGGTGCCCCTAATAAGTTCCAACAACCCACTGACTAGCTCATTCTGCTGAAGATCCCTAGAGTCTTGGAAACCAAAAATCCCCAGCCTCCTACTAGCAAGAGCCTCACAATCATAAATTATGTGTCCTGCAGTTTCCTCCTCCTTCCTGCACAATCTACACACTGTTTCTCCGTGATACACACCTATCCTGTTCATGTACACCCTCAGACCATAGTTCCCTGTTATGAGCCCCATGATCCTCCTGAGTTGTGCTCTGCCCAGGACATCTGCTGCCCCTTTGATTCCTCCAGAAGGAACTTTGCTTAAGAGACGTTTACTATGGGAATGCCCATGAAGGTTGTCCCATCTTACCTGGTGTTGACATGTAATCCACCCATTAATAGCGGACCTGGCCAACGATAGAGAAATCCCTAAAGCCGGCCCAGGTCCAATAAACTCAGATGCAGATCCAAGTCCAGCCAGTCGGTCTGTCTCCTCATTACCCTCAACTCCCCTATGCCCCGGAACCCAGTGAAGAGTTACCCGGTTATCCCAGGACAGAATGTCAAGGTTCTTCCTACACTCCCAGACCAGCTTGGACTGTATTATAGGACCCGCAAGTGCTTTTATTGCCGCCTGACTATCGGTATGAATATGAATAAATGCCTTTTTGAAGCCCCGATCCAAGTTCTCCCGAAAACAGACATTAATGGCCATCGCTTCAGCCTGAAATACTGTTGTATGCTGTCCCAGGGTAACTACTTTCTTTAACCCCGGTCTCAGACCGTACACCCCAGCACCAGTGCCTGACTTTGTCTTGGAGCCATATGTATACCATACTATGTCTCCAGGTTTTTCCAACACACGATCTCTCCTCTCAAAGGCCAAGTTGACATCAAAGGATCTAGATACTATGTGCCGTTTAACCATCTGATCAGTCCCCATCATCAAGGTTGAGTCAAAGATCTTGTCTGTGATTCTAGCATGTCCACAAATAGAGGGCAACCAGCCACCACCACCCTGCAGTCTATAAGCTGTTTTACTTGCTTCCCCCAGGTCAATAGAGGGAAATCCAAGAATGATCTCCATGGCTGCCGTTGGCGCAGTGTTCATACAGCCAGTGATACACAGGCAGGCCAAGTGTGCACAATAGTCGGACGTTAAACACATAAAAAAATCTTATCTATTAATTTTAGTCGCCGGTTATTTGTGTTCACGCAAGCACGCGCACTTGTGTGTTTTGTGCACTGTTTGGTTTTCCACAGGTTTTTAAAAGTAATTGTTTGGTGTAAACCTTAAAAATCAGATTTTCTCATAATTGGCTCTTACTATTTTTATCAAATATAAGTCAATCCTTGAGGCTCAGTAAACATCATATTACCGAATAAATCGGATAAAAGTGTAATAGGAGAAATTAAAAAAAAATCGTCACGATTTCTCAAAATCGGTTGATCAGATTACATTCAAATTTTTGTCATACGCATAATACACAGGCTAAGTCAAGTCAAAGTAATTAGAAATGGAAAAAAATTTCGTCACCAGAGTAAATTAGAAAACTGGATTTATTCTCAAACCTTAAATTTTGTTGAAGCGAAGCTTCCAGTGTCAGTTTTGGCGAGAGGAGTGAATAGAATAAAAGTCTGCCGAACGGAAGAACGTAACGGAAATATGGAACGAACGACCGAACGAATTTCGTCTCTGTTTCTGTCTTTCTTTTTTCTTCTTCCTTTTCGATACAGTACACGCGTATTATATGAAAACGTTGTGTTGCTTTGGTTTCGGTATTTTTCATTAGTTGAAGAACACGTGCACGTTGTAACCGTTTATAACACGTTCGAAATTAATATAGGCCTAAGCTTTTATAACAATTGTTGTTGATATTGCTACTTTTTTAACAACATAACCTAAAACTGCTGTTCAGTGAAATCAGCTGATCGTTACGATATAATATAAAACAGCTGATCTTTTACTATAACTACAGTAAATAATATCTAAGTTAGGTTCACGTATTTGTTTGTTTAAACAGAACAAGATATTTGTAAACATATTTTTAAACTAATTATTCAGCAAAGATATCTTTAACAAAAGCTTCGCTTCTGTCGGTAACTCTCCGAGTTCCGCGTGTATATTTTCTTTTGCTACACTAAATGGAGTTATAGTGTTTTAACTCCCTGAAGATGACAACTGGTACCGAAACGTGGTTTGTGCCGCAGCTCGTAACCGTGCATCGATTTGTTTCTCGAGCCTCTAGTTAATTAACGTTTTATCAGACATAATAAACAATGTTAGGCCACTTATCTGGAGAGTTCATTATTGGAGGTTATCTTATGGAGGAAATACCGTTTAACGAAGTATTTTTAAAAAACGCTTTTAAATTACTCGCCTTAATAAACATAACTGTTAAGAGAAAGTAATGAGGTAGGCTGAAAAAATCCAACGTTTAGCGTATATGTTACCACTAAAGCTAGTTAATGCACACGTTATCTAGTTAATCTGCAGAATTACTGATTTGCTGCTTAATAACTGAGAGTTTCCCGCATTTTACTCAGGTAATGTACACATTAACGGCTCCCGTATCGTTGAAGTTCTAAGTTTGTTGATTATTGATCGATTCTGTCAAAAAATTCGTTGATTGTTTGACTGTATTAACGTGATTCTTTATATATCGATGTTAATTTAAGCGTACGGAAACGTTGCTGTTGTTCCAACAAAATTCTTATTTTCTCTTTAACTAGTGCCCAGTTGGTAATGTGCAGATCTAGGTAATTTAAGAAACGAAACAATTTTCGGCACTTTAACGGATCACCCCAGTTAATCTGCACATTACCTGGATAAATAACTGATTTCGCACTTTAGCGGTAACGTATAGGCCTATATGAGGTGTGTTCAGAAAGTTACGAGAATTTTTAAATTTCGCGGGATCGGAGAGTCCGATTGTCAAACATTTTTTTTTATTATGTTGGTACACATGCCCTTGAAGTATGATAAAACTTTCAGCTGTTTTCAGTGTTGACTTTGTCTGTGACAGCCACTAAGTTTAGACGTGTTTTTATGTGCTCGTTTGTTAAAAGAAATGGATCAAAGAATTTTGCGTAAAAAATGGAATAAAGTGTAACGAAGTGTGTGAAATGTTAACAAAGGCCTATGGTGAGTCTGCTATGAGTAAAGCAAGAGTTTACGAGTGGTATAACGTTTCCATGAAGGCCGTGAAGACGTTGAAGATGACGAACGACGTGGACGTCCCAGCACATCAACAAGCGATGAAAACGTGGAAAAAGTGAAAGAAATGGTTATGAACAAACGACGATTCACAATTAGAAAGGTCGCTGATGATGTTGGCATATCGATTGGATCATGTCATGACATTGTTTCCAGTGTTTTGTGTATGAAACGCGTGGCAGCAAAATTCGTTCTAAAATTGTTGAATTTTGAACAAAAACAGCGGCGAATGGAAGTTGCTCAGGAGTCACTAAATGAAGTCAACGACGATGCAGAATTACTGAAACGTATTATAACAGGTGACGAAACATGGGTTTACGGATATGACGTCGAAACCAAGGCTCAATCATCCCAGTGGAGGCATTCTGGCTCGCCAAGACCGAAAAAGTCTCGACAAGTGCGGTCGAACGTGAAGGTTATGCTCACTGTGTTCTTCGATATTAATGGCATAGTGCATCATGAATTCCTGCCACCAGGTGAAACGGTCAATAAGGAGTACTACCTACAAGTTCAACGCCGTTTTCGTGAAGCAATCCGGAAAAAACACCCCCGGATATGTGGAAAATTCATGGCTCTTGAACCACGATAATGCACCAGCTCACACTTCATTGCTTGTTCGGTGATTTTTGACCAAAAACAGTACCGTAACGATGCCCCGGTCTCCATATTCGCCAGACATTTCTCCTGTGACTTTTTTCTACTTCCAAAAATAAAGGGAACCTTAAAGGGCCGTCGTTTTACAGCCGTAGATGACATTAAAAGCGCATCGCTGAAAGAACTAAAGGTTATCTCAAAGATCGAGTTTGAGAAGTGTTTCGAGGATTGGAAGAAGCGCTGGCACAAGTGCATAATCTCCAATGGTGACTATTTTGAAGGCTACAACATCAATGTAGAAGAATAAATAAATATTTTGTTCAAAAAATTAAAATTCTCGTTACTTTCTGAACACACCTCGTATATACCGGTTTCCTTATAGAAAAAGCCTATACGACTAAAGGACATATATGAAGGACGCAAGGACGGACTGGTATGTTGCAAAACCACTTGTTGGACTCATACTGCCTGAAAATACATAAACTGTTGTAGTTCCCGGGAGGAATAGCGGAAATCCGTGCCGCGAGCTAGCGAGGCACCCTTCCTGCCTGGAATGGTGAGATGAAAGTAAGAAATCCGTTTGGCCTTCTTTAAAGTCAGCTTGATTTCCTCCTGTTTCTACCCGAGCAAGTTGTAGTGTCCGGTATAGTTGTTCCGATTGTTGGTGTCATACAATGGGTGGTCCTTCTCGAGATTCTGCGTACAACGATTTTCGACATGTAATTGAAATGGCGTGGAACATAATAGTCAGAAATCCATTGATAAAATCAGGGAAAGAACGCACCAATCAGGATGAAGCTATTGTATAGGGTAAATACGGGGTGTGCGCCGGCAGTAATGTAATAATCTAGCGTAATTCAAACCCGAGATATGCGAGAACCGCGAACCAATCAGAAGCAAGTATTGGTTGACGGGAGAATTGTGAACTAGGTCCGCAGGCATAGTTGTGTAGTTTGCGGGAGAAATAGACGTTCAAGCGTTCACTAGGGTGGACGCGAGTTGGCGAGGAATAGTAAGAAATCCGCTTCTTGTTGAGAGTAGGCCGGATCCTTCCCTATTTCCTCCCGAGCAAGTTGTGGTGTCTTGTACAGCTGATAGGCTGCTGTGCAGTGGGTGGTGTCTCGATGTTCTACAGAACAACGATTTTCGACCGGTATTTATACTCGAAATTACGGCGGCACCCATAATTTCTCAGGATTCCATTGTTAAAACTAGAAAAAAACGCACCAATCAGAATAAAACTATTGTAAACGTGAGGTGACGCGAGGGCAGTAATGCCTGGGCAGAAATGTATTAATCTAGAGTAATATAGGCGCAAGATAAGCGCGTACTGCGAAAAAATCGGGAGTATTGACGTTGACGGGAGTGAATTAGGTTTCGCAGGCTTAAGCTGTTTCAAAGCCGGGAGAGAAGTACGGGTTATTTTTAGCGTGGCTGTTTAGGTGTTAGTAATGGCGGATCTACATTGTGTAACTCAGTTTCTATCTATGGCAGAACAATTATTTTCAGCGCCAATTTAATTGCAGCTACTTTCAAATTTGATTATTACAGAGCGGCGATCATCAAGGCCGTGTTTGTTTCGCCAATTTCTTGCATTAGTCACGCTTTGCTCTGTTAATTCCGTGCGTCCTTCGAGGTAAACACACCTTCGGACTATTCTCCTACACGCACTCCGTCCGGTGCGGACACGGCATTTACTTTCTTACTGTACGAAGTATTACAAAGAAAAACTCGTAAAGAATGTCGATCTTGAGATTATTACGAAAACATCCGTTTTCGGTATAAAGTAATTGCGGCACGCAACTGTCTCGCTGACGCTATGGCAGCGCATTTCCGGAAGTAATTTCTTACCTCACCCACATTCCGAACACAAGGATTTCGCCGTAATAAACAGCATTAAATTCTGCACATGCTGTACTGACATTTTAGACTTTCAAATTGCTCTGGATATACGAAAATGAACCGTGACCGCCGTCAATGTAGCCTAAATGTCGTAATTTCAACGGATTTTGAAAATTCAAAACCTTAATTTACGCAATGATTTCACCGTGGTTACGGTGGTGAATTGGAAATACGTTTACGTTTTTTCAAGATTTGACGTGGCCTTCAGTTTCAAAACTGTTGAAGGAATTTTGTCCAACGAACTTGTCCAAGAAATTACCACAACGATTTTTATGCCAAGTTAGACTCAAATGGAACCAAAATTGCTACGCGTAAAGGTAAAATATATATATATATATATATATATATACGCACGCGCGCGCGTGTGTGTGTCTAGAGAGAGAGAGAGAAAGAAAGAGAGAGAGAACGCTAGAGGAAGGGAATGTGATCTACGGAATTATTGTACAGTAGGCAGGCTATATTTCAAGGTTCTGGGTCAAATAGCTCACTTTCCAATGTCAATTTATGCAGGTTTCTACCGATGGTTACGATTTTTTCAGCCGCCATTTTGAAACGGTTTTCGCTGTATGACGAACTTGTCGAAACGTTTGCCGAAATCGATTTTAATGCCAAGCTTGAA